>OZ018322.1:129220199-129755199 GCA_963969495.1 Ceratothoa steindachneri | reverse complement strand
GATGCCCTCATCACCCGACATCCCACACGAAATATTCTACTCTGGGTTGATTGGCGGCCGCAAGTCCGTGGACCTTACCACCTCCTATGTTTTTCTGGTGGAGAAATATTCAGCGCTAGGTCTAGCTCTACGACTTAACGGATGTAAACACCGCCTCCAAATGAGCAAAGTTAGGCACACTGGTTGTGGTTAGTCGCCGGATTAGGTTGATCAGGGCTCCGAGAATCGCTATTATCCATATTAGTCTACCCCAAGTGACCCCGTTTTCATGTTGAGGAGAGTTGTTTGCTCTAGTTCCTAGTGCTCAGCTTAGTTTTTCTGTCTAGGTACCAAACCTTTTCTCAAGAAGTTTCTGTAGGCGATCCTTTCGTTAGTTAGCAACTTTAATTTCCCATAAGGTGATGGCGTCGCGCATCCGCGCCACATAAGCTGTACCCCCTCATTACTGCCCGTTATACCTTATTGAATACAACTACCGATCCATTTTCCACGCCATTGAACATTTAAATACAAATTACTGCAAGAAACTATTACTAGAAATACCGGTGGGGGCTGATTTTTAGTTCAGTTAACGGTGGAAATCATTCAGATGTTAGTCTTTCACTTTTTGTTTGCCTTTGTTGTCACGCTTGTTTCTGGACTACTCCTAAACTATCGTTATTTCGGGTTGTCCTGCACCTAAATGCCTTGTTTTTTTTTACAGTCGAAACTACTGATGAACTAGTGCCCAAAAAGCCATTTGACACAGAATACCTCGAAGCTCGA
The DNA here is from genome assembly GCA_963969495.1 of Ceratothoa steindachneri. Lineage (NCBI taxonomy): Eukaryota > Metazoa > Arthropoda > Malacostraca > Isopoda > Cymothoidae > Ceratothoa > Ceratothoa steindachneri. Next base: position 129,754,434 of record OZ018322.1, on the reverse strand, counting down.
AGCTCAGAAGAAGAGTTTCTGCTCACACCATCTGGCCAGGGGTATACATATTCTACTGGACTCTCGTCGACTGACGAAATATCTTGTTCCGTTTCATCGAGAAACTCGATCGAACCCAGGAAACCTGCTTTGAGATTACGATCAAAACAGGTCAGTTGTTGTGTGATGGGCTAATTGTGTTTATATGAGAGAGAAACCTTTAACTAAAAGAAATGTTAAATTACCAAGCGAAAACTTTTTCATAAGAACTTTGCTGAACTTTTGCGTGTTCATCCATAGTCTGTTGACGACTGACTAGTTAGTAACCCTGATTCTGAACTAGGGAGAGGAGTATCTCAAGGATCAAATTAGTCCCCAAAAGTTCTTCCAAATACCCAAATTTAGGAAGCAATTAACTAAAGAGGGTATCTGCCAGAAAGTTGGTAAGGAATGATCTGTAAAGAAAGTGGGTAAGATGAAGTGGAAGATATATAGCCGCAAATCCACGTGCGGTCCTGGGTCCAGGAAGGTACGCAATTCTCCATTGCCCGTTGTTTATGAACGCTTTGGTCATCCTCAATGTCCTTTACTTGCTTTTTCTCCCTATTTCCCCATCTCCGAGAGGACTGAAGAGGGGAGGGGGGCATTTTCAGGAAAGTTACTTGCCCTTCTCACCCCGGTCTCGAAAACTATTAACTTTTTCTAGGCTGTTTATTTTCGCCGAGGGAAACACCATTGGGGGCGTAAGCCATGGTCTCGGTCTTTTCTTTTTTTTTAGTAAAATAGGCTAAAGATAGGCTTTCGTATATTTTCGGAAGCTGGACCCTCGCTGGCGACCGCTAAAAGTGACCTTTAAATTAAAAAGTAATTTCTAACATAATTGGAGGAGATGCCTTCGTTAGTTGTCGCTTTGACTGATTTAGCTATGCGCTGATTCTCGTCTGCAGGGCGGCGACGGTGACCTCGGAAGAGCGACGGACGACGGCGGTAACAAGAGCGAATTCGCCTTCACACTCTACGACTTCCACGGGCAAGGCAGAGTAACCAGAGATGTAAGTGGCATCCCCTTTCAAGGGGCTGGGGAACCTCGAGTCGTGGCTCCCATCCATTGACTAACCAAACCAAGTAAGGATTAACTACTCGGTAATCCATCGGCTGCCCGCCACTGCATATAAGAATAGGCAGGACAAATCAGAGCGGGTATGTTACACTGTGAACGCGAGGAGAGAAATATAGCAGTGTTTTCGAGTGTGTGATGCGTGTGGCGTAGTTACCCCCGCGGGATGAGTATCAGCGTATCTGCCAATGGGTGCCAACTTATGTCCGCGCTCGCCTCGACGGTGAAAATCTAACGTCGAATTGACTTGGTATTATTATGGCACGCCCCGGTGTTATGACGCATTATTCTTCTTTATCAATGGGGTCGGTGCGCATCAATGCCAATAAAACTACCTTCTCCAACTTATAGATGCCCAAGATCTCCATTTCGGAGAAAAATCTGGCCTCGGCTGGTACGTGTGGCCTTGTGCCCGTTTCGTTGGGAAAGAGAAACTGGTTCCCTCCTTTCCAAAAAAGGAAAGAAGAAAGCGAGGAATAAGATGGATTCCAGTCCCGCGGGGGTTCCAGGGCTTGACCGGTTCCCTGCCGTTTCGGCAACCGACCAGGCCAAGACCGGCACGTCTGGTTCCGAAGCGCCCTCGGGCGTAGAGGCCTAAACCAAAACCAACGCCGTAAGTGCGGTGAGTAGAGTCTCAATTACATCGGGGCACCCTCATTCAGATACTAGCTGGCATTTTTGCGCCCGTGGGCTTTAAACCCTTTTCTCGTTATTCGTCCGCACGTGACAGCAAGTTAGCCAAAGGCCACATGCTTGGTCAAAGTTGAGCTTTAGCTAGATTGACTTGTAGGGAGACTAAGGTAAACAGTTTCTCAGCACGGGAGCATTCTGGCGAATGTATCCGACCCTTCAGATGCGGCTATGATTAGTGTCCCTCGAATACTTAATGGCTCGCCGGTGAGCGAGACGCCGCACTCTACAACGAATTTCGTGAAAAGAGTATTTTATGCGAAGCAATTGTTATACTACTCCTTAGAAGACACCACCGAAGAGCTAGCTGAAAAAGCAGCTGTCAAGGTCGAGAGGGATGGGCTACATGAATCGGTGCGTACCAGTTTGTATCGCTACCGCCTGAAGGCATTCGTGCCCCTGCCGCGGAAGTCACACTACTGCCACCGCTTTGGCCATATGAATCGCTCATATAGATCTAGGAAGTCGGAACTCGAAGGGGTAATTTGCTTAAAGGCCGTACAAAATAAGTCCTTATCGTGTATGGTAAGTGTCACCTCCCCCCTCCCATGTCGCCCAACCTTGAAGCGGTGCGGGTGCGGGTGCTTGCGTGTCCCAATGAAGTCGGAGGCTGTGCCACCGGGTGGTCTTTTACCCCCGGCAGATCCAATCATGCTGGAGTGGCTCTGATGGAGGGGCCAGACTAATGGGTGACGACCGTGCCGAACCCCGATTGCAATGGCATTTACGAAACCGAAGGCTGTCAGTGGGGAGAATTAACCCTCCCCGGAAGGTTCAACCATACTGAAGAGGCTTCGGTGGAGAAATCTTGGATGGACTCTGTTATTGCCCCGACACAAAAATCTGTGGCCCCCAACTATTGGTTAAATAGTTGGGATGGAGGCCCCATAAAAAAAAGGGTATGGGATAAATACCAAATTATGCCCTAATGTCCACTAAAAGCATAAACCACAACAGCGTCAAAGGGGCTCCCGACACAAGGGATGTCGGAAGCATCGCGCTCGGCACGCCTTCCTCTGGCCAGGAGGAGACGGGTCGTCAAGAAGAGACTGGTCCAGGATCGAGTGGTGTAAACCAGACTCGTCCTGCTCGCGATTATGCGGCTGGTACCGACCGTAAAAACGAAAGTAGCAGTAGATTAGATCGATGACGTAATTACTCAACCAACCTGTTTGGAGAAACTGAGCACTTCACACGATTTTATACTTTTGAAGTCTACCAACAACGCTGACCTAAGCAAACTCAACTTATTTAAAATCGATAGAATGGTCTGCGATGCGGTCGCATCTCTGAGAATGACGACCGAACGCTCACTGTTCAAGTGAAATCCAAGGCCCAAGGCGGTAAATTGCAGCGCCTGACCGAACTGGTCCGGAAACTGATAGAAGTGTCGATTCACCACCGTTATAACCAGTCCCAAGGAGTTATCACCTGCGATCTCTTACGGCGATATTCTGAAGAGGATATTGCCGACGTACTATCATACCTTAGTGTGATTAAGGTCCACCGAATTAAGAGGCGCACGCCATCCGGTGACCTTGAACTGACTGGAACTTTGATCTTAACATTTGACACTCCAACTCAACCCGATCGTATTCGGATCCTTGTGGGTCTCTCTGAGCGTGTCGGTCCGTACGTGCCCCTTTCTCGCCGTTCCAAATGCCAACAATATGGACACATGACCAAGCCATATGTGGCCGCTGCGGTCAACACTGCGGTGAGGAACATGAAATTGCAACATGTCAACTAACTGCCTTCGAACTGTGTTCATTGCATCCAACCTTATAGCACAGTAGCAAAGACCTGTCAGAAATACCTCATTGAAAAAGAAATATTGACCGTTAAGATCAAAGAACACCTGACCTAAAGAAGCCCGATATAGAGTATCCTCAATGTACCCAAATACCAGAACTTTTGCGTCTGTTGTGCAAGTATCACAGTCTCGTGAGACCCATTCTGCTTCGTCGAAGGACCCTGCTCCGCCGGGAAATTCTGCACGCTCACTACCTCCAAAACCTAAAAGTGACGCCACTTTTCGACGCAAAAACGAACGTTCTACCTGGGCCTCTCCAAAGCGTACATCTAGCAATAAACGCCAATCTCCAACATCATCCACATTGGGTGCTACTCCTGAAAAACCCAAACGTCAGAAACCACCCGATCATTCTGTAAACATCACTAGTATTCCTTTACCCAAATATAGCCGCCCACCTAATAAGAACAAATTGAAATAGTCCGAGCGCAAACATGACCATGGAAACCAGGATATCACAATGGAATATACATGGATATCGAAATAATTATTTTAATTTAAGAATGCTACTTGCAGATTCACAGGCAGCATTCATGCGTCTGCAGGAAACGAGAATGCCAGCAGCCCTACCAAACTCACCACGAGGCTGACCCTCTCGGCAGGGATGGATTGGACCACGATGGCGTTTGCACTCTTGTGAAGCGCGCTGTTGGTCACTTGAGGATCCAGCTGACTTCGGACTTTCAGGCTGTTGCAGTACGATGCCACATTGACAGTATACACGATCGGCAACGTATATATCCCTCCGCATGACGGAGTTAGCGCTCAACAAATGCATCAACTGGTTTCGCAACTGCCACCTCCGTCTCCTTCTTGGGAGATTTTAATGTTCGACACATTATGGGGAGACGCTGTCGTGAACCAACGAGGCAGAATTGTAGAGTCCTGCCTTAACACCGGATATAATACTAAATAACGATTATCCTACTCATTTCCACCTACAAACAGGCCCCCTTTCTTGTATCGATCTGTCTATATCATCTCCAGATGCCGCACTTAACTTCTTGTATGTCAGCCAAGATTTATATAATAGCAACCACTTTCCAGTCATTATATCCATTGCAGACAACTCCCCTCTCCTAACCACACCTCGGGGTATATTTACGAACGGGCAGATTGGGGGAGATACTATGCTGTGGTGACTACTGATAGGGAGGTTACATCCTTTCATACCGTTGATGATGCTGCCGAATACCTCGTGGATACGCTTGTTGCTGCGGCAGACACTTGTATCCTGAAAACGAGCGGAATACAGCACACTCGGTCTGTTCCTGGGTGGAACCGAGAACTCCAAGCAACAACAGACGAGAAAAAGGTAGGAGCACTCCGATATTACCGTACGCGACTTACAGAAGATAAGATTGCGCTTAGTCGCGCGAGAGCTCACGCTCACTCATTACCTTTTGAAGAAATCTCGGTCAACTTCGTGGAAACGATAAGTCTCCAGCCTCAACGAGAGGACACCGATGACGAAGGTGTCGCATCTGATCTCTAAGATACATGGCAGACGTATGGCCCATCGTACTCCGACGTTGAGGCTTATAACGATTTAATCTCAGATCCGCTAGAGGTTGGAAACGCTTTTGGACATGCTTTGAGCGAAGTGTCGAAAGCGTGTTCTTGGGCGCCCTTTCAGAGAATTAAATAGGAAGCAGAATCATTAGATTTATCATTTTGTGGTGGAGAAGATGAAGATTACAACACCATTCTTACACTGCCCGAATGGCAGAATGCTTTGAGGAAGTGTGTTGATACGGCGCCTGGGGTAGATAAGATTTCCTACGTCCTGCTTCACCACCTTCCTCCAGTATCTCTGCAGTTCCTGTTATCTTTGTATAATCGCATATTGATGGAGGACTCATTTCCGACACTTTGGAGAATGTAGGCTGTGCTGCCTTTCCAGAAGCCTGGTAAAGAAAGAATACATCCGCTGCATTACCGCCCTATAGTACTTACGAGCTGTATGTGTAAACTTATGGAACGAATGGTCACGCTAGGCTCGTGTGGCATTTAGAAGAACGAGGCGTGTTCCATCCCCATCAATATGGTTTCCGACGATGTCTCAGCACAACAGATGTGTTAGCCAGGTTCGACACGTTCATCAAGACTGGATTTGCCGAGAAACAACGCGCGGTGGCCGTGTTTTTTGATTTGGAAAAAGCTTACGATAAAACGTAGAGGTACATCATTTTGAAATTTCTACCCGACAATAGATATTTGGGACAGTACCAAAATTCATCAAACTTTCTATCTGATAGGGTTATGCAAATAAAAGTTTGGAACAAACATTCTGATCCGGTTTCGCAGCATGAGGGCGTCCCGCAAGGGAGCGTCCTTAGCTGTACTCTGTTTGCCCTGGCCATCAATGGCCTCACATCTTGCATACCTCAAATTGTGGATGAGTTCGTTGTACCTCGGCTACTTCGCCATATTCACTCGCTCCTCAAGTCTTCCTGCTGCTGAGAGGAGGGTACAACTTGCCGTCAACTAAGCAGTTCAGTCGGCAAATACACACGGCTTCACTTTTTCGCCATTGAAGACTGTAGCGATGCACTTTACACGTATCCGAGGCACATTTCCCAGCTTAACGTTGGTGATGGATGGGTCCACCCAAATTCCGCACGTTCCGGAAATGAAATTCCTGGGAACGACATTTGACTCGAAACTCACGTGGCTACCTCACCTCCAGTCTCTGCGAACCAGATGCATAAATTGTCTGGCCCTTTTCAAGTGCTGAAGTGCTTGACGCGTCTCTCGGGGGGTGCAGACAGTGACACTTTTGCGGATTTATCGATCCATGGTGCGGTCCCAACTCAATTATGGATGGCAAATCTATTCGTCAGCGACAGCAACGTGTCTCTAGATGTTAGATACCGTCCACCATCAAGGTATCCGTCTGGCAACTGGGCCATTTTGCACCTCTCCGGTGGTGAATCTGTATGCGGAGAGTGGGGAATCATCTCTGTGTTATTCGAGACAAGCTTTGTCTCCAGTTGTACAGCCGTTTACTCGCTTGCCGTGCGATTACGAATCGAAGCTTTGATCACATCTATGCTGCTCACCCACGCCTCCATAAACCATTTGGATACAGGAGTCGTCAGCTTCTTGAGTCTCCAGGTGCTTGATATACTTGTGATTAAGTAGTTCTTACTCTCTTCCACCTTATTTCTTACGCCTGAAGTTTGTCCGGGTGTGATGTTGGAGGTTTCTTCTGATACCCCGGTGGATATAAAGAGATTACTTTTTATTGACCATGCGGACACCCACCGTGAGACCACCCTAGTGTATACTGATGGATCGAAGAGTTGTGATGGAGTTGGCTGTGCTGCAGTTCTCCGGAACATAAACATCATGAAAACTACCTGCACCGGCCTCAGTGTATATCGCGGAATTGCTGGCGATCCTCTTTGCATTGGCCTCTGACACGGTATACTACTCGCCGATTTGTTGTTTATTTCGATTCCCAGAGTGCCTTGACCAGTTTACTGTTCATTCCATAGTGACACAGATCCACCGCTGGCTGGACCCTTTGCGTGACGGCGGTCGATTTGCTATTTTCTGTTGGGTGCCAAGCCATGAAGAAATTTGCGGGTAAGGCGAACATTGTGAACCCCAACGAGATTATACTATACCCTGTCCTCTACCGAGCAGGGATTATTACCCTTACCTCTATGCATTTCTGCGCAGAAGATGGAATTTGGCCTGGCCCAACAAATTCAGGACGATGAAGGATAGTGTGACGGTGTGGGGTACTTCGTGTCGTAGGACGCGCCAAAACGAGGTCCTGCTCACAAGGTTTCGCATTGGGCACACACACACACACACACACACACACACACACACACCTAACACATAAGTTCTTGCTTGACGGCGAACCACAACCTATCTGCGATGGATGTATTGTCCATCTCACACTTAAACACATCCTTGTTTAGTCCCCCTCTCTCACTGGGATTTTTTTCAGGGGTTGCTCCCAGAGAGGATCCGGCCTTCTCGTGGCGAGGGGGTCAGCCCTGGGCCCCTTAGGGGTCCCATGGGGATGCCAACAAGACTTAACACGCCCCTCTTTCTTTCCTCCCCTATTACGTTCTTCCACTGCCCTTTATTTCCCCCTCTTTCTTCACCTATCTACTGGTCCTTATGGATACTCGACCTCTGCTCGTTTTATGGATTGATTCCGAATCGTTCTTTGATAAAGGTGGAAGAGGCTGGGCATCTCCACCGCCTTTGTCTACCTAATGCCCAAGGAGAAACCCATCGTTGGCCCCTTTTCTCCGTGCGTAGGAGAACTCGGGCAGTCTCTTAGGCTTATAAAGATGGTGTGGTGGATCCGTATCCATTCTCCAAGAAGACATACCGGACGTAACTGATTGTAGAATTGCAGTAGTGCCGGGCCCTTGTAGGCCTCCATGATGGGGAGTCCCGAGGGAAAATAGGAAGTTTTTTTCTTTTTGCAATGGCTAGCCATAAACTAGAAATCTCCGCTTTTCGTAAGCGTTTTCATACCAAACGTTCCTTAGCTCCGCTTTCGGCTTTACTTCGCTCGTTGGACCCCTATTCCAACGAAGTAGACCCAGATTTAGATTATCCCCGCTTTCTTGTCATGAGTTCATCATCCGACACTCCACATGCAAAAGTAGATGTTTGACATCAATGAATCTTTTGAGTCCCGTTGTGGTGAACCCCGCCGGATGTGGTCAAGAGGTAGTGGTGATGTCATAGTCGAGGTGTCATCCCACTCTCAACACAACCTTGTGTGAAATCTATCTTCGATAGCTGAAATTCCAGTAACTGTCTCGCTCCATCTGGGGCGGAATTTTGTCAAAGGTGTCATCCGTTCAAACGAACTTAGGGACTACGACCTCATCCGCCTTCAGAGCAATCTCAGTACCCAACGTGTCACACACGTACACAGGGTAACTAAAACATTAGGCTTCACTAGAGTCCCAATAGCCACACTGATTTTAACATTCGAACGACAAGAATTGCCGCAGTATATTTAAGGTGGGTACCTTCGTGTCCCGGTAAGTCCCTACGTCGAACTATCCAGACGCTGCTTCAATTGCAATCAATTTGGACATGTTTGGCCGTGCCTATCGGCACCCTCGCTCCTGCGTGAATTGTAGCTCTGACTACATGGCCCCGAATGCACCAAAACACTTCGCTGTGCCAACTGCGGAGGTACACACAGCTCTGCGTCAAAACTCTGCTCTATATTTTTATATGAAAAGGAGGTGCTCGCTTTGCGCGACTCTCTACGTCTAGATATAAGAAGCCCGCCAGCGTGCTCGAGCGCAAACCTCACCACTCGGCCGTGTCTTCTCTGACGTTTTACGTGACTCTGGACGAAACTGACCATCACGCTAGAGTCCAGACATGCCCGAAACACTTCATCCTACATCTACTCGTAGCGTCAGAAACATTTAGGATGTACAGTCAAAATATTGCTCTTACACAGAGATAACCAATTTAGCCCCCCCCCCCCGCCTCTCTCCAGCAGCTCTAGCTGGCAGAGACGCTCAGGATGAGACACTTGAAGACATCAGACGCTATCTGAAAGAATCCTCAACATTGACCAGTGAAGGTTCATACACCCGGCCCCGAGACCCAAAGCCCAGTGGTAAGAGGAAGGATTCCTCACCTGGGTCATCGACCACGAATAAGCGGGGCAGCCTCTGGAGCTGACTCGGCTGAACCCCGAGAATCTTCAATGGACTCTTGCCCTATTGCGTAACATTCCTATGCCCTTAAGCCCCTCTCACACTTCACAGTACTTGGGTCCCATCCTGATCCAAACGATGGCAGATATACACCCAGCTTCACACACCTCGCTCAGATCGCCTGTTCGTCCCACTCGTCCTTCTACTCATGATCCGATGGAAGCAATTGATACCCGGGTACAACATCACCGATCTCAGCAGTTGAACCAACTCCTCAGACACCGAAAATACCCTCTATCCATGAATCCAGATCTACCGGCCGAAAATCTCTTTTCGATCTTCCTTTTCTTCCAGGCTGTGAGCCCGAATTACTATCAAGGGCCTCGGTCAGTTCTCCCAAACCCTCGAAAATAGCCCCAGTTACTGCTCCCTCTAGGATCTCAATCCCTGCAAAAGCAGGCTCCTCAAAATCTGCTCTGTCCCCCAAGTTCTTTGGGACGAACCTCAAACATAATATCGACCACGAAAGAAAAAAAATATATACAAAGTGGGAAGAACTCAAAATTCTTTTGACGACTCTCTACCCGGCTGTTATTTGTCTTCAGCAGAATAAACTGGGTACACTGCCCTTTCCGCCGGTACCCGGCTTTCTCACTTTCAATTCTATTGCTCCTGTTGGAAGCTCATCTCATGGGAGGGGGGAGGGGGTCAATCATGGTATCTTCATCCCAACATGTATATCCCATCCCCTACATACTACCCTCCAAGCTGTTGCCGTGAGGGTTTTTCGTACTAAGCTTTTTATCGTTTGCTCTATTTACCTATTCCCTTGTTTATCATTGCCAAGACCCGACCTTTTGGACCTTTTAAACTTATAGACCAGTTGCCCTGCCCATTCTTATTACAAGGAGATTTTAACGCCCGTCACCCATACTGGGGCGACATCACTCGGAATGCCAAAGGCAGTGTTTTAGTCTTTTATTATCTGACTTTCTGTGTGTTTTAAACACTGGTGATTTTACCCCTTATCATGTCCAGACGGACTCTTTTAGCTGTGTTGACCTGTCTGTTTGTTCCCCAGATTGCTTTACGGAATTTCGATGGTCAATTCTTGACCATGCCCCTTAAGTGGGATTTAGGTCATGCAGATTGGGAAGGTTTCCAAGAGGCGTCCTTCACAAGTTCATCCTTGGGGACCTTCAATGGAGTGGACGCAGCAGTACAATATTTTACATCGACTATCTACAATGCAACAACCCAGACCATTCCACGGGGCGAACCGCCACGGGTCGCACAACCGTGCCCTGGTGGACCTCGGCGTGTGCAACAGCTGTCAAAAACTACAAGTTAGCCCATGCCCGATTCCGAAAGAACCCAACTTTGTGCAACAAAGTTGACCGAAACCGAGCACGTGCGCTTCGCCAAAGAACCCTTCGTCAAGCTCGCCAAATTCATGGCGCCGTTAAGTTTCATCAATTTCCTCTATGACACCAACCGCTAAGATCTGGAAGAGGATTAATAAGATCAGGGGTCTGTTATGATGATCATCATACCCCCACCCTCACTTACACGGCTCATTGAAGAATGACAGCCTGGCGGTCATCAATGCTTTTGCTGACCATTTCCGCGCCGTCAGCAGTGTCAGCCGTTACGATAAGGCTTTTCGATCCTACAAATCAAAGGAAGTCTCATTCTCTCAACTTCACAACAAACTCTGACCTTCCATATAATGCTCTATTCAGCATCCATGAGCTGCGTAGCGCTTTTTCCCCTTTGCATATCTACTTCTCCTGGCCTTAACGGGATCCATTTTGATATGATTCTGCACCTACATCCACACTACTCTCTTCTTACTTGATTTGTACAACCTTATATGAGTGAAGGGTTTTTACCCATCATCGTCCAATCCAAATTGGCTTATGACTGTCAAATTTACTGATCGGCTTCCCCTTCGCCCTTAAAATGCTGAACCCCATTCGAAACCTCGGAGTTCGCCTTTCCAGTGGAGCCTTCCGTACTTCTCCAGTCAACAGCCTTTACTGCGAGAGTGGGGTACTCCCTTTGCCCTACTATAGACTTTACTTCAAATCTGCATGCGATACCTCTGCCGAGTACAGCGAGCCCCTTTATCAGAGGTCTACAGATGCCTGTATGCTGCCGAATTAACGGCGGCATTTGATAAGTTGCCATCTTTACCCCCCCCCCCCCCTTGAACCTTCGCATAGGAGATCTCTCAAACCTGGGTGCTCCAAGGGTCCTTACCCTTCCATCCTTACTGACCCATAGTTGGCGTGCTCCTCTCCCCATTATGTATCAACATGTGAAGCCTAGAGAAGTCTTCCATGGACCCTCGCATCATTAAGAACCTGTTGTTAGAGCATTCGACATCACACAAACAATGCTGCCCATTATACACGGATGGCTCTAAGTTGGACAGTGGCGTGGGCGCTGCAGCCATCTACCCAGGAGAATAATTCCTAACTTTAGCTTTGCCGCCAACCGCATCCATTTTTACCGCTGAACTTTCAGCAATCCTTTTAGCCTTTACACTCATCCAAATTTTACCTTTTAATGATTTTGTCATTTTTTTCGACTCAAGGTGCGTTTTACAGTTTAGATCTTTTTAATGCGTCCCATCCCTTACTCATAGAAATTTGCAACTGGCTGGTACAAAAATGCGTCGCGATATAGAATTATTTTTTGCTGGGTCCCTGGGCATTTGGGGGTCCTGGCAACGAGAGGGATGATCGGCTGGCCCGCTCAGCACATCCTGTGCCCTCGGAGAACACGGCTCTGCCTTTTAGGGACTATTTTCCTCCAATAAGAAAGTATATTTTTCAACTGAGCCAGAATGAATGGGGTGACTGTTCATCATCCAAACTGTACAAAATTAAAAATTCTGTTCACTCTTGGCCCTCGAGCCGTAATAGAGTGCGGTTGTTGGAGGTGGCCCTTTGCCGAGTTCGCATTGGCCACGCAACACTTACTCACGGCCATCTTGTTTCGGGTGAAGTTCAAATCAACCTTTGCTGTCGGTTTTGTGGTGGGGGACCAATCGGTTGCCCACGTTTTATTAGATTGCACCCATTTTTCCACTCCCCGGTTGTCCTGTTTCTCAGACCCTTTTAACTATCCCTCAACCCGTCTTAGATTTATATTGCCAGAGGAATCTTTTAACCCTTAGTGTTTTTTTTTAAATTATCACAGTGGTCTCCTCCACCTTTTATAGATAATTTCCATCGTTTTATCCTAGCTGCCATATAGAATCCACTTGGATTGGGCAGCAACTCATTAGTTCTTTACCTTAAACCTAAATCGTATTAAATGCCCCGAGTATGCCGATGAGCAGCTGGCTCACTTTGTCTCCATTGGAGTCGGTCAGCCTCTGAATATTCGCTGGGTCCTTCGAGACTATGAAGCTGCTGTCTCAGCAGTTCTCTCATTTTTAACCGCATCAGGCATTTCCTCAGACCTCTGACACATGCGTGACTACATCACGCATCATCTATAATTGTGGTTTTCGTACCATACATTTCATTTTAAATGTAGGAATAGTTTGGCCTATTTGCTTATTTTACGTTGTGTGTGGCATGCTTGAAACACATTTTATTTGCGGACTACGTACCACTTTCACTGACTGTGTTATGTACTTAGTACATCATAGAGTACCTGATGGACATGCTCCAATATGCCCTGACACGATTCAGTGCGATATAGCCCTTAGCGGTTGAAGTGCTAGCTAACTGGTCCGTCGTAATAGACAGGCACTGCTTCCTCGGAGCAATGTGGTGCGTATCTCCTGGGGAAGGAAATCTTGGCCTTACGGCCTACGGATCGTCTCTCCTTTAGAAAATCTAAGGACTTTGTCTTGGGGCGTCCAGCGACACCTGGGAAGGCTTACGCCTCAATATTAATAAAAAGAACCATCTGTTCCTGGTCGCTCCTTTGCCTACAAAACAAGCTTCAGGAACTCCTCTACCAATTATGTCCCCTGTCGAGAATAGAGGTTCTTTGCCGCCATCTGCCCCGTCGAAACCACGTGGTCAGTCAACGTGAGGATCGTGGGAACAGTCAAGAGTATCAAACTGCTTTCTGCAATAAACGAGGGTTTGGAATCTTAAACTCGCGCCTCTGTCGCCTCCCGGGGCATTATTAAGAAACCACCGCGGGAGTACCTCCCATCCCTCAAGCGCCGTGTTGATCCAAAGAGGTTCTCCCCCCTTTCTCCTTGGCGGAGGCAGTAACGGCTCCGGCTGGTCCCTATATATTGTTGGTCCCAATTGGCATAGACAGTACTGGCCTGCCTTTTACAACTAAACACGTCATTCTCGATCGCGCTCCATTTCCCTACGAGCCCAAAGGCTAGAATTATACCGAAGGATCTGAGCGCCAGTCAATTGGCCCATCTTTGGTTAGTGTTACTACTAGAGATTAAACTCCCCGTGGTTAACGTCTCTCGAATAACCAACCGATCCCCGTTTCATCTCTTAGAGCCTCGAACCCAAGCTAGGCTGAGACTAATCATCTTTAGCTTCCTTGCCAGTCATCCCTGTGTGCGTACGTACAGAGGCTCGTATAGCCTCTCCACTACACCCGTAGAGTTTGCTCTTGTAGCCCTGTTAGATCGATTATTGTAAACATACAGTATCCATTGCCATTATTCTATTTTAAACTATTTATTGTGTATAGTGTGTAAATATTAAAGTTTATTTTTATTGCTCCTTTTTCATAAGCCTCATTGCCCGCAGCCTTCATTAGTTTAATAACGGCCAACTGCACTCTATCGTTTGTATTTAAATCCCCGCACTCCTTCAGGGAAGTTGGTCCCCAACTCTCCCACTTCTATCCCCCATATCTGTCGTGACCAAAGTTGAGTCGAGGTCACTCTTTTGGCCTTTTTGACCTTGAGCGTCCGCGCATCTCGCGTAGAAGTGACGTATATGTCGGTGGGTCATTCTACGATAATATATCGATAATATATATATATATATAGAGAGAGAGAGATATATTTATATAGGGACTTTAAAAGGTTCCTTTTAAGGTCTTTTAAAAGGTTTTAAGGCTCAAAGTTTGGCTATTAGAAAGTAAGCAGAAATAATCTTGCGAACTATTTCTCCAATCTTTGTGTGTTCCCGCCTTTATACCTACCGTGTGTAAGTTTTGAGACCACACTTCTCATTTACTCCCACCAGCCAAATTTTACCCTTTCATACCAAGAAAGGCTGTCTAGTTTTGTTCTCGGCGCCGTGAGCAGTTTTAGGCTCGTGTTAATTCGTGTATTTCAGAGTGCTCAGACGGAAATTATTAATCGGGTCGACAATCACGTTACGTTTTTTTTAAAGTTTAGTTCGACTTCGCGGCCATCATGTCTTCATTAGACTAGTTTAAATTACAATGTGAATCTTTTGGGTTATCTGGAAAGGACCTTCTGTCCTATATACAAGACGAAGAAAGAGAAAGCATTCGACTACATGAACCGGAAATGAGTAGATCGAGGATCGAAACGCTCTCTGTCAACTCGCGGAAAGACTTCCCACAAACTGCTTCTGTGAATCTCCCCGTTTACAAGGAAGGAGAAGATTTCGAGTCCTATGTAACGCATTTTGAAAAGATCTTCGAGCTAAACAACTGGGACATTGAAGCCGATGGTGTCGCTAAACTCCTGCCGTTATGCTTTAAGCTCCGAGGTAATTTTTATATCCCGCCTGTCGGAGGCAACTATAGTCTATTCGACGTTGAAATCGGAATTGTTTGCCGCGTATAACATGACTTCCTATTTCTACCGCGTTAAATTTCGTCACGCCCGTATACAGCCCAACCAAACTTTTTGTCAGTTTGGGTATACGCTTCTGAGACATTTCAACTTCTGGCTCGATTCTTCAAAAGTTCCCTAAGAGTATAAAGCGTTAGTCGACTTAATTCTGAAGGACCAGCTTATAGATTCGCTTTCTTCGGAGATTCCTTCTTTTGTGAAGGACCGGAGGTGTTCCACCTTCAAGGAATGCATCGAAGCAGATATATTCGCCGCAAGCCACAATTGCTGAACCATAGTCCCCCAAAGTTAAAAGTGGCAAACAAAAATTTACACCCCGTGATCCTAGCAAGTTTGTCCAAATAACTGGCCCCCCCAAGCCGAGAAAATTTTCGTCTGAACCCCGTGCCGTCAAGCCATTCTCCTCGAATCACCCTTCGCCATACTTCCCCAGGAGGCCTATTGTGCGTTTCTCCTGCGGTGCTAAAGGACATTTATGGACCAACTGCCCTCAGAACTCACAATTCCGTCCTAGTTCTCTCAATCAAGTGCACCAAATTTGTGCCACCACCGTCGCAAATTGAACAGCCTCCCTCTCCGTCTGCTTCTCGGGCCCTGGCTATCAGGTTTACTTCTTATTCGAAAAGAGCTCCCCTGGAAGCTTGAAGTTCGAGACCAGATCAGTAAACGGCTGCCGGGTCTCCACCATTTTTCGGAATTTAGGGTGTTCGTCTTTTGTGGTGTCGGACGAGCTACTTTCTCCGATCACTCCGGACCATGATAAGTTTGCGGTAGTAAATGACTACCCGGTGGGGGTGCAAATTGATTTCCCATCGTGAAATGCTTTTTTGAATGTGCGTATCATACCGACTGGGTTAAGGTAGTAGCGGCCCAATAAAGTTCTGCGTTGTTATGCTCGGACAGTGCCCACGGGTTACTTCCATCCCTGTGGTTCAATCCATCCTCACGAGATGCCAGACGAAAAAGGAAGTGGAGGTACCAGCTCCCCTTGAAACCACCCGCGACTCGGAGTTCAGTGGCGTTCTGAATAATGAATTCGCGAAACAGCAAAAGGACTGCGATTCACTCAGCCCCCTCTGGACCCAAGCTCATAATAAGGTTAAAGAGTCTACCCGTGGTAATAAAGCAGTTTCCTACCTAGTGAAGAACGACCTCCTCTAACGCGCCTGCTTGGAAACCAATAATTCTGAGGCCCATGCATTATGCATCCCCCGTTCGCAGGTCCCCATCGTATTAAAGACGGCTCATGATATGGTCTTTTCTCTGGCCATCTCCTGACCGCCGTGCTGACGGGACTCGGCACCCTGTCCGACCCCAGCTTAGCCTCTTCTTCCTTCAGAACACTTGTTTCCCCCTTCCCTTGTTTCCTCGCTTTTCATACAACCTCTCCCACAACTTTCTCTGGGCAGTAGATGCTGAACTTCTCAGCCAATTATCCCGGATCGGGGCTGAGAGGGGAGGTGACAATGTTCCCTAAACTCTGAGCTCCGGTTTGGGATGGTGGGTTTTTAACAACCTGCTTCATCCCCACCCATACTTTCCTCACATCTCTTTTCCTTCTCTCTTCACACACTATCAATTTTATGCCGTGTCCAAGGTGGAGCCGCCATTCTGAGGGACTGCCAGGCCTGTAATCACCCTTCGCAGAGCGGGCCACTGTGGGGGGTGATTAGCGTTTGCATACCGTGCAAAAAAATGGTCACCATGTCCATGACTGAAAACTTGCCAAAACCAAAATCTTCCCCCTTTAAGAACAACAGAGCCGCCCTCAGGCAACTCCACAGAGAAAATGGAGGTCCCTTTCCCCTCGTGGTTTCCCAGGGGACCCTCCATAACTCTTCAACCGGAGAGGAGGCTTACTCCTCTCCAGTGCCTACGGGTGCAGTGGGCTCCCCCTCACCCCCCTCTTTGGAGTCACCACGTGACTCCTCAAATCTGGCAGTCCCGCCTTTGCTTTCACAAGGGACTGCCAGGAAAGCCAGCAGGCAGTCCATAACCAGCCGCTCTCAGTTGAAGCGGCTCGGTAGGGCAAACCCCCTTAAGGGGGAGAGGGAAGAAAGGTACCATCGGCCACTTCTCTCTAAAGACCTGCTAGCCAAAATATTAAATCTAGCGGGGGTGAAGGCCTATGTCCCCCTCAAAGAATATGGACAAAGCTGACAATACCCGTGATGTCATGGGAGGGGGGGGATGGCCAAATGGAGGTCCCCCCTGAGATAAATATATTCCCTGACGTAGCCCAACCTCAGAAGGTGGGGCCTTCCATGGGGGCAGATTCGGGCTTGGCATCAAACACAGAGCCCGATTCTGCTCCTGCGCGGGGCCCTTGTCAGAAGGATCGGGCTGCTAAGACATCACAAAGAGTGGAGGGATCTCCTCCTCCTCCGGCCGGTGCCCCTACGACTGCTAGGACCTTCACCATCTCGGCTAAGGACCTTGTAGAGGCCGGCCCATCTGGCCTGGCAGCTCCTGCTGGGGGAGGGGGAAGAAGCGGGTCCATTCCCCGCCCTCTACCACAACTTTCTTTGGTCAGTCTCTAATTTCACATTTTAGATGCTGACCTCCTTCACAGCCAACTATCCCGGATCGGAGCTGGGGGAAGGGGACAATGTTCCCCTGAGCTCTGGTCCGGGATGGCGGGTTTTTAACAACCTGCTTTATCCCCACCCATACCTTCCTCACATCGCCTTTCCTTACGGGTGACAATAACTCTTTACTGAAGTTGCATAGCCATTAAACAATCAATAATAAATCAATCAATCCACCCCTTTCCCCAAGCGTGACCGTTTCCCGTAAGGCGAAACTGCCACGCGCTTCCACCAAGTCGTTAGACTCACAGGAGGCAACACTCCTGAAGTTGGTCGCCAGGCAATCTTACGGGGTTCCTAAAGCTGCCCCCCGAAAGGAGGACAGCAGCAAAGGAGCTTCGGCTCCTTCGCCCACGACTAGTGGTGGGCTGGGTGGCTCGGAGACGGTGGATCCTCGAAAAGAGCCCCCCTCCCCCCACCTCTGAAGCCGCAACGCCCGCCTAAGGTTACGAGACGGAGGGAGGAAAAGACTCGCATGGCGAGCCAAACCTCCCCCAATAAGTCCTCGAAGGCGACAGTGCCTTCAGCGCATTGTCTGGCCAACAGCGCCCGTGGTTCTGCCTCCAGGAAGCGTACGGCCATTCCCGTGAGGGTTTTCTGTTCGAAGAGGGCCCCCGCGTCTCCTCCGAACTAGGCCTAGAGGGCATATTCCTTCAATGGAATTGTCGTGGACTCCGGGCTAACTGGGAGGAGTTGCGGAGGCTCGTCTCGTCCCGTTCCCCGTATGCGTAAGTACAGAGGCTCGTATACCCTCTTGACTACACCCGTAGAGTTCGCTCCGAGTAGCCCTGTTAGATCGATTATTGTAAACATACAGTATTCATTGCGATTATTCTATTTTAAACTATTTATTGTGTATAGTGTGTAAATATTAAAGTTTAATTTTGTTCCTCCTTTTCCATAAGCCTCATTGCCCGCAGCCTTCATTAATTTAATAACGATCAACTGCACTCTATCGTTTGTATTTAAATCTCCGCGCTCCTTCAGCGTAGTTGGTCCCCAATTTCTTCCACCGCTATCACCCATCTCTGCCGTGACCAAATTTGAGTCGATGTCACTCGTTTGACCTTGAACATCCACGCATCTCGGGTAGAAGTGATGTATATGTCGGTGGTTCATTCTATGACACCCTCCCCGACAACTCCTTGTACGGCCATATCCCTTCAATAGAATTGTATTTGAATCTGAACCAACGGGAGTTGCTGCGGAGTCTCTTCTCCTCTGGTTCCCCGTTGGCTTTTTGCAGGAGACCATGCTTCTTGGGTAGTCCTAACCCCCCCCCCCCTCCCTTGGTAGTTTTATGCAGTAGTGGTGCAGCTGCACCTGGATAGGAGGTATACTGTTATTTCTGCGTACATTCCACCGTCAGCCGACTTTGACGCGGGGGATTTCCGCCGCGTTGTGGCGCGGTTACCGAAGCCCTTTCTACTGCTCGGTGATTTGAAAGCTAGACGCACCTTCTGGGTAGACCACTCGATCAATCCCAGGGGTCAAGTCCTTGCAGACTTTATCCACCAGCTGCATATAGGTGTCCTAAATAGGGATGAGTTTACCCATCACATCTGTGATCTATTTATGCACTGCCTGATTTTAGGTGTGAGGTGGTTGATGAACTTCATGGGTTTCTGGGCTGCTGCTGCTGCCTGAAATGCCCTCGTCTGCATATCAGGACATGGCTGATTTCTGCCCCATTCGAGTACTTTAGGTCGGTCAATGAGGCCGTTGAGTTTTTTCGGGCAACCTCATCGCCTTTGGTCCAACTACTATTCGTAGAACGTCTGGTCGTTTTGCACACCGTCCGCTTCCTTGGTGGTCGGCCGAGTTTGAGACTGCCCTCAGACCGAAGCGATATGCCTACATGCGCTATTAGCACCGGCCGAACGATTTCACTTTAGTTTTAGTTCGTCTAGCCAGAGCTAGGTTCCGATATATTTTGAAGCACTAGCGTCGCTTTTCTTGATGGCCATTCGTGTCTTTTCACTGGACGGGATGACCCCTTTGTCAGAGATGTGGGAGAGAGTCGAACAGAATCGGTGGGCGAGGTGGGTGCGCAAGTTCTCGCAAGACTCCCCCCCCCCTTCCATTCTCCAGGAAAACGGGACCGCCCTCGGACCCCGCGACCGCTTTCCTCTCATTCTCTAGCCTAAATGCTGCTGCTCCGCCAGCATTCAATACACGTCCTGATGTCGCTGAAGGCCGCCGACTGGACTCTACCTCCATAGGCAGAAAACACTTTGACGGGTTTACATTGAGTGAACTGCGTTTGGCTCTTGCTTCCTTCCCATGACCATGTCCCGTTTGACATGATCCAACATTTAGGTGAGCGAGGCTTAGCATTTCTATATTTGTTCAACAGAATCCAGACAGAGGTTATCTTCCCCGACTACTGGTGAATGGCTACTGTGCTTACCGTTCTCAAACCCGGGAGATCCGTGCCAGTGTACCCGAATGGCTCCGTCTCAGGAGGGAGTCTGTTTGTCCCTTGTGCTCGGGACCAGTTCTGTAGACTCATTGACTCTCTTGGAGAGTTGACTCCCTTTGTTATTTGAGGTTTTGTTCTTGGTTGCATGCTCCTGCGGCCCCCTGCTAGTTAGCGTTCTTTCCTCCTCCTCTTCGCTTTTTTTTGCTTCTTTCTTTTGTTTGTTTCCCACCCACCCTTATTGTTTTGTCGGATTTTTTAGTCGTTGTTTTCTTTGATTTTTAATCTAGCTTAGCATTAGACTATAAGTTGATTACAGCGATTTATGCCTTTGCCGTCAGTCGCCAGATAGTCGCTGAAAAAAGGCACGCTTAGCAATGGGTTTTCCCACTCATTTGGATTCCGTGGGGCCTGTTAACGAGTGATCCGAACCACTTCAGCACGGAAGAGTGAAATCGGTGTATGCGAATGAAGAGGTGTTGCGGTTAGTTATCTGTCTGATGTGTGTGTGTGTGTGTGTGTGCGCCTTAGACTCTACGCACGTGCCTAATTTGGGGAGGGAGTGAGGGGCGTTCTTGCCAGGAATTGAATCGGGTAACCCAGCGTACAAATTCAGCCTCTTATCTACTAGGCGAGTTAGAACTTGGGAGGGGGGTTATTGGAGTCTTCCTTAAAAGACTCTTCGGTGCTTTATTTTTGTTGACCTCTCGACGTCATTCGCAGGACATCGCAAATCTGGTGCAGAACATCTACGAGACTGTCGGGTCGTCCTTGTCGCTCCCTCCCAGTGGGTCGAGGACCGTTCAAGTCAAGCTATCCGTGGCCCCCGCCGAGGTGAAGAACTCAGAGTACGACATCCCCCGCCACGTTTGCAACACAGAGTCGTCCTTGACCCCCGTCGATAGCCCCAGAGGCATGAAGCAGTGGTCCGTGACGACTACGACGTCGCCGCCGAACACGGGTCTCTTGCAGGAGAGTTCGAGGAGTCGCGACTCAGTTGAGTCGTCGTCGTCTCGCACAAGGGAGGGGTCCTCCTACAGTGGGGGGTGCCTGTTTGGGGTTGAGGAAGCGGACTCTCCTTGCGAGGGGGTTACCCCTCGGAAGGGGCGGGGTGGCAATAGCCGTAAGGTTCACTACCAGCGCCACGAGCTGTTGCAGATGATCCGCTCGAGTATGGAGAAGAATAACCTCTTCTACCCACCGGTTCGGAGTAACTTCTGTCACCACCCGCACCACCCGGTCTTTCATCATCGACGTAGGAAACGCTACCATCATCAGCACTGCTGCTGTCGCTACTCCTGCTGTGGCGGTGGTGGACACGCCAAGTATCTGTCGTCGGCGGAGCCAAGGGTCGATCCCGACCTTTTGAAGGCTCGTTTGATCCCTTATGATACCACCCCAACCCAACATGACGACTCCACCACCAGCACGGGAGATCAGAACCTTCTTTCGGTCGACACCACCATCAGATACTGCGGAAGGACCCTCAGCACCGGCAGGCGGGAGCCTAACCTCCACCATCGGTCTCGATCGCAAGACCTCAATACCGATTCTCCGCACGTCTTTCGTCACCACCTGTTGGAGCCCCCGAGTGGACAGCAGCACCCTTTGCCCCCTTCAAACACCCCCGATCGACCCACCTCCCCACGCTTTAATCAACACCACCACTCTCACAATCATCACCATCACCTCTCCTATCGGCATCGCTCCCGTTCGTGTGAAGAGGACGAATCGGGCGGGAACAGTACAGATCTTCTCCACCCCCAAGATCTTCACCACATCAGACACGCCAAGTTGAAGTTCCGGTGGGACCCGGTTTCCTCTTACGTAAAATCCAAGACGGAACTCGATTACCATCGCGCCATGAGTGATGTAGTGAATTGGATGGAAAAAACTTCCTTCAAGGATGAGGATGAGTGTGGAAGCAAAGAGTGTGATGGTAGCTCGCGCATCACCTCGCATACCGCGAGAAATTCACTCCGCGGAAATGAGAGTGACTCTTCTCCAGTGTATGGTGATAGTGACCTTGCTGTGACGATGAGAAAAGACGCGCCCGAGGATGTATCCTTAAATGCAAGTGGCTGCGGGCGCTCCCAGCACATGCACCAACATTTCCATCACCATTACCATCATTATCCATCAACTCCCTTAATTATATGAAAGTGCTTAAACTACTTGATGCTCAGGTGGTGGAGACTTAAGACTTACCTTCATCGTCCATAACAACTCTAACAGTGTGATCAAATGTTTGTTTGTTTTTGCTCAATGCTAATATGAACAAGCAGACGTTACTCAATAATTACACTTTATAATTATTTGCTAAAATATTTTTGTTGAACTAGTGTTATTTTGAAGCATTCCACATAGATCATAATTTCGTAATCCACCGTTTCGTTCATTCCAAGACTTTATTATTCACAACATTCATCAGGAAATGTAAAAACTGAAGCACTCTAAAACCAGTTTTCTGTGGTTGCTTTCTAAATTCTCTGCCTCGTGAGCATTGTTTCACGTACAGCCCACAAGGGTCTTTTTTTTTCTATGTATACTCAGCTTATGCTACCTCATTTCCTCATGTAAATTATCGTACACAAGTTGTGAATTCCTATCGAAAACGCTATCACTCCTCAAATGCCAAAAATAGTGTAAATAGTGGATGGCGAGTGGAAAAGAATGGTGGTGTACAAGCAGACGAATGTTGTGCTAAGGTAAAACTGTACGGGTCCCTTATAACACACATAATTTTAGAGTAACAAATTATAGCTTACTCAAAGCCAACCACATTTGATAGTGGAGTATCCTCAAAGTATACAACATAAATTCCTGCTCGTTCCATTCAGCGAGGTTACTTAGGGCCTTGTCTTAAATGAGTTTGTGTGCTAATATCCACCCCCGTTTCACTTTAGCCATTTTTTGTATATACATTATGCATATTTATTTTAATAAATCAAATTTTTCCACCGTGGACTTGGATGAATTTCCTCCAACACATTTCAGAGAGAGAAAATCCATTTCATTGCTGCCGTCTTGTTTTCACATTACTCCAACAATACAATGTAAGGTATCACGGTTGACTAGTTGTCGCCACGCCTCTGCTCGCAAAGCTTCTACCACGCTGAGAGTTCGGCCTTTTTAAGCAGTTAGAGACACGCGGGATCCGTGCCAGTGTAAAAGAATGGCTCCAAGTCCGAAGAGAAGGTTGGCTTTTACGTCGTTTTCCCTGGTTGAAGTCAGCGTGGCCGAACTAGCCGCTGCGTCCGTCTACACGCAGAGCTGGTTGCATTGCACCGCTCAGCCCCCGCAAGGGAGGGGGGGTACCTTTTGTACCCGTTACACTTGGTACCAGATGTAGCTGCGGATCCTACCGGCCTGAGTTCAAATTAGGAAAGCCCTGTCGCTGTTTGGTGCGGGGCACCTTCAATGGGTTGAAGCTGAGCTCTTTGACGAGACCTGAAGCAGTTGTTGTTGCGCTTCCTCCTCGCTCACTCTCGGCTTTCCTTTTTCTCTAAGACTATTCTCTCAACCCTCTGTATAGGCTTAAAGACCTGACCAGCTACCTCATGTCTCGTCAAGCCAACTAAATGTCTCGTCTGCCTTCTGGTTTAGCCACAATAGATCCTGGCCGTCCTGTCGGCCATTAGTACGATCTAGTGTAGAGAGAAGAGTAAGAAAAATAACGAAGGAAAGGAGCGTCGGTGAATTGCGAACAGCTTCGTGCGTTTTATTATTATTATTTGGAGCAAAATTGTACGCCGTTAAAATCTAAAAAGATTATGGAGCGGCAGGACATAAAAGGGTACAAGGCCCTAAAGTACAAAAAGTGCTAAGGTTAAAATAAAAGCTTTTAAAAAAATAAAAATGGCACACATAAGCAATAAACAAATGAAGCGCATTTACTTATATTTACATTTCTAGTTAATTAAAAAGATGTATTTACAAACTATAAAAGAGGGAAAAAACCATTGTATTAAAAATCGGAAGAGGGAATTGGTGCTAAAAGAGGGGCTCCCTCAGCTAAGAGGAAGCCAAGTCTAACGTTACATGGGACTCGTAAAATAAATGGGAAGCATTCCATACCTTAGGCAAACAGGGCTAGCAGTCGACCAAAGGATGGTGGACGATGTGAGGCCCATTGCTACTCGTTAAATGCTCATGTGCGTGGCCGATTCGCAGTCGAAAAAAAACCACCTCAAAGCTCCGACAAGGTTGATAAGTAGCCCACGGTAAAACCGAGAGCTTAACGGAATGCAAGTTGTTACCGATGCAGCCATCCCAATCTGACAGCCAGAGAGAGCAAATCAAGTCCCTAATAAGAGGATAAAAGTCACTAAGGTAGGTTGCATTTCGAGCTGCCTCATCGGCCCGCTCGTTACCCTGAACCCAGACATGAGTAGGAACTCGGCAAAACTCTACGTTCTATCTGGAAGAGTTCTTGACCAACCAGGAGTGAATTTTGGAGACAAGGGGATGGTCAGAAGTTAGAGCGTATAATACGTTTCTCCAATCGAGGTTTAAGGTGAAGAAGTAGTGGGGTGCTGCCCAATCCAAGTGGATTCTATATGGCAGCTAGGATAAAACTAGGAAAATTATCTATAAAAGTTGGAGGAGACCACTTTGTGATAAAAATTTGTAAAAAACTAAAGGTTAAAAGATTCCTCTGCCAATATGAATCAAAGACGAGTTGAGGGATAGTTAAAAGGGTCTGAGAAACAGGACAACCGGAGAGTGGCAAAATGGGTGGAATCTAATGAAAGGTGGGCAACCGATTGGTCCCCCACCACAAAACTGAGAGAAAGGACTGATTTAAACCACCCGAAACAAGATGGCCGTGAGTAAGTGCTGCGTGGCCAATGCGAACTCGGCAAAGGGCTACTTCCAACGACCGCAATCTATGACTGCTCGAGGACCAAGAGTGAACAGAATTTTTAATTTTGTACAGTTTGGATGATGAACAGTCACCCCATTCATTCTGGCTCAGTTAAAAAATATACTTTCTTATTGGAGGAAAATAGTCCCTAAAAGGCAGAGCCGTGTTCTCCGATGGCACAGGATGTGCTGAGCGGGCCAGCCGATCAGCCCTCTCGTTGCCCAGGGACCCAGTGAAAAATAATTCTATATCTGGACGCATTTTGGAGCAGCCAGTTGTAAATTTCTGTGCCTAAGGGATAGGACGCATTAAAAGATCTAATTAACTGTAAAACGCACCTTGAGTCGGAAAATATGACAAATCATTAAAAGGTAAAATTTGGATGAATCTAGAGGCTAAAAGGATTGATGAAAGTTCAGCGGTAAAAATGGATGCTGCTGGCGGAAATGATGGTTAGGAATTCTCCTCGTGGGTGGATGGATGCGGCGCCCATGCCACTGTCCGACCTAGAGCCATCTGTGTGTAATGGGTAGCATAGTTTGTGTGAGGTCGAATGCTCTAAGAACAGGCTCTTAATGGTGCGAAGGTCCATAGAAGACTTCTCCAGGCACCAAATGTTGGTACCTACTGCGGGGAGAGGAGCACGCCAACTAGGAGCCAGTAAAGATGGAAGGGTAAGGACCCTTGGGGCACCCAGGCTTGAGAGATGATCCATGCGAAGGTTCAAGGGGCGGGGTAAAGATGGCAACTTATCAAATGCCGTTGATTCGGCAGCATACAGGCATTTGTAGACCTCTGATACAGGGGCTTGTTGTACTCGGCAGAGGTATCGCATGCAGATTTGAAGTATATGGTAGGGCAAAGGGAGTACCCCACTCTAGCAGTAAAGGCTGTTAACAGGAGAAGTACGGAAGGCTCCACTGGAAAGGCGAACTCCCAGGTTTCGAATGGGGTTCAGCATTTTAAGGGCTGAAGGGGAAGTCGATGCGTAAATTTGACAGCCATAATCCAATTTCGATTGGACGAGGGTTGTGTATAATGTCCGCAATGTTTGTCGGTCGCAGCCCCACGAAGTGTGTGAGAGACTTTCAAAATGTCTAGAGCCCGCACACAGCCCGTTCGAAGATGGCGTAGGTGTGGTAACCAGGATAGCTTTGGATCGAGAGTTACGCCAAGAAACCGAAACTCGGAGACAAACTCTATATCTTCGCCTTGTAGGGAGATAGATGGCGGAACAAGAACCCCTCTGCCACGGTGGAAATGCGTTGCTTTGGTTTTGTTCGTGGAAAAGCGGAATCCCCTATGTTGTGCTCTTTTGGAGACCGCATCGACCGCCAGTTGTAGCCGACGCGCTGCTGATGGCAGGCGAGGTGAGGAACAGTATAGTGCTAAATCATCGACAAACAGAGTTGCCGATATACACACTGGGAGAGACGAAATAATATCATTGATCGCATTATAAAACCTAAAACACTTAAAACAGTGCCCTGAGGAACTCCCTCCATTGGGGGTTGCAGGTCAGAGTATGCGTCTCCAACACGTACTTTGAACGATCGAGATGCTAAAAAACTTTATATAAGTGACGGTAAAAGACCTCTCATTCCCCAGACGTATACCTGCTTCAAGATGCCGTATCTCCATGTTGGGTCCTAGGCTTTCTCAATATCGAAAAATATAGCCAGGACTCGGTGCTTTAATGAGAAGATTTCCGGATCGATCCCTCGAAACGTACTAGTAGGTCAAGGCAACTATGACCTTTGCGGAAGCCACATTAAAATGGAGAGAGAAGGTGATTGGTTTCTAGGAACCAGTTTAGGCTCTCCAATACCATTTTTTCCAGTAACTTACTCAAACAGTTGGTAATAGCTATAGGGCGGTAGTGATCTGCGTCCAACCCGTCCCTGCCTAGTTTGACAAAGGGAAAGATGATGGGTAAAAACCCTTCACCCATATAAGGTTGTACAAATCAAGTAAGAAGAGAGTAGAGTATGGATGTAGGTGCCGAATCATATCAAAATGGATCCCGTCAAGGCCAGGGGAAGTAGATCTGCAAAGGGACAAAGCGCGACGCAGCTCATGGATGCTGAATAGAGCATTATATGGAAGGTTAGATTTTGTTGTGAAGTTGAGAGAATGAGACTCATCCTTTGATTTATAGGATAGAAAAGCCTTATCGTAACGGCTGACACTGCTGACGGCGCGGAACTGGTCAGCAAAAGCATTGCTGACCGCCAGGCTGTCATTCTCCAAGGAATCGTGTAAGTTCAGTGTGGCGGTATGATGATCATCATAACAGCCCCTGATCTTATTAATCCTCTTCCAGATCTTAGCGGTAGGTGTCATAGAGGAAATTGATGAAACGTAACGGCGCCATGAATTTCGGCGAGCTTGACGAACGGTTCTTTGGCGAAGCGCACGAGCTTGGTTTCGATCGACCTTGTTGCACAAAGTTGTTTTTTTTCGGAATCGGGCATAGGCTAACTTGTAGTTTTTGACAGCTATTGCAACGCAGAGGTCCACCAGAGCACGGTAGGGCGCGATCCGGGGCTGGTCGCCTTAGTGGAATGGTCTGTGTTGCTGCATTGTAGATAGTCTATGTAAAGTATTCTACTGCCGCGTCCACTCCATTGAAGGTCCCCAAGGATGCACTTGTGAAGGACGCCTCTTGGAAACCTTCTTAATCTGTATGACCTAAGTCCCACTTAAGGGGTATGGTTGTATGAGGGCTAACTTAAAAAGCCGACAAGACAATATGGAAGTGGTCACTCTCATGGATAATCCTCAAGAATTGACCATCGAAATTCCGTGAAGCAATCCGGGGAACAAACAGACAGGTCAACACAGCTAAAAGAGTCCGTCTGGACATGATAAGGGGTAAAATCGCCAGTGTTTAAAACAGAAGGAAAGTCAGATAATAAAAGGACTTCAAAACACTGCCTTTGGCATTCCGAGTGATGTCACCCCAATATGGGTGAATGGAGTTAAAATCTCCTAGTAATAAGAATGGGCAGGGCAACTGGTGTATAAGTTCTAAAAGGTCGGGTCTTGGCAATGATAAACAAGGGAATAGGTAAATAGAGCAAACGGTAAAAAGCCTAGTAAGAAAAACCCTCACGACAACAGCTTAGAGGGTAGTATGTTGGGGATGGGAGATACATCGTGGGATGAAGATACCATTATTGACAACTTCCCCTGAGGGGGCCTTCCAACAGGAGCAATAGAGTTGAAAGTGAGAAAGCCGGGTACCGGCAGAAAGGGCCGTGTACCCAGTTTATTCTGCTGAAGACAAATAACAGCGGGGTGGATAGTCGTCAAAAGAATTTTGAGTTCTTCCCACTTTGGAAGAACGCCTTGACAATTTCATTGTAAAATGGGAGATATTATGTGGGACGGTTAGATACCACTGTAGATATGTTTTCTCTTTTGTGGCCGATATTGTGTTCGATGTTTGTCCCAAAGAGCTTGGGAGACGGAAAGCAGATTTTGAGGATCCTGCTTTTGTATGGGTAGAGATCCTAGATTGAGAATTAACTGGGGGTTTTTCGAGGGATTTGGAGAACCGACCCACGCCCCTGATTGTAATTCTGGGTCGCAACCTGGCGGAAAAGGAAGATCGAGAAGGGATTTTCGGCCGGTAGATTCGGATTCATTTATCTAGGGGATTTTCAGTGTCTGAGGGGTTGGTCCAACCGCCGCGAGTGGTGAAGTTGGAGTATCAACTGCTTCCCTCGGTCATGAGTAGAAGGACGAGTGGGACGAACAGGCGATCTGAGCGAGGTGTGTGAAGCTGGGTGTATATCTGCCATCGTTTGGATCAGGATGGGACCCAAGTACTGTGAAGTGTGGAAGGGACTTAAGGGCATAGGAATGTTCAGCAATAGGGCAAGAGTCCATTGAAGATTCTCGGGGTTCGGCTGAGTCAGCTCCAGAGGCTGCCCTGCTTATTGGTGGTCGATGACCCAGGTGAGGAATGCTTCCTCTTACCACTAGGCTTTAGGTCTCGGGGCCGGGTGGATGAACCTTTACTGCTCGATGTTGATGATTCTTTTTGATAGCGTCTGATGTCTTCAAGTGTCTCACCCTGAGCATCTCTCCCAGCTAGAGCTGCTGGAGAGAGGGGGGCTGGCTAAATTGGTTATCTCTGTGTAAGAGCAATATTTTGACTGTACATCCTGAATGTTTCTGACGCTACGAGTAGATGTAGGATGAAGTGCTTCAGGCGTGTCGGAACTCTAGCGTCATGGTCGGTTTCGTCCAGCGTCACGTAAAACGTCAGAGAAGACACGGCCGAGTGGTGAGGTTTGCGCTCAAGCACGCTGGCGGGCTTCTTATATCTAGACGTAGAGAGTCGCGCAAAGCGAGCACCTCCTTTGTATATAGAAATATAGAGCAGAGTTTTGACGCAACACTGTGGGTACCTCCGCAGTTGGCACAGCGAGGTGTTTTGGTGCATTCGTAGGCATGGTAGTAAGAGCTACAATTCACGCAGGAGCGGAGGTGCTCACAGGCACGGCCAACATGTCCAAATTGATTGCAATTGAAGCAGCGTCTGGATAGTTCGACGTAGGGACTTACCGGGACACGAAGGTACCCAGCTTTAATATACTGCGGCAATTCTTGTCGTTAGAATGTTAAAATCAGTGTGGCTATCGGGATTCTAGTGAAGCCTAATGTTTTAGTTACCCTGTGTACATGTGTGACACGTTGGGTACTGAGATTGCTCTGAAGGCGGATGAGGTCGTAGTCCCTAAGTTTGTTTGAACGGACGACACCTTTGACAAAATTCCGCCCCGGATGGAGCGAGACAGTTACTGGAATTTCAGCTATCGAAGATAGATTTCGCACAAGGTTGTGTTTAGATGGGATGACACCTCGACTACGACATCACCACTACCTCTTGACCACATCCGGCGGGGTTCACCACAACGGGACTCAAAAGATTCATTGACGTCAAACACATCTACTTTTGCATGTGGGGTGTCGGATGATGAACTCATGACAAGAAAGCGGGGATAATCTAAACCTGGGTCTACTTTGTTGGAATGGGTGTCCAATGAGCGAGGTAAAGCTGGAAGCGGAGCTAAGGAACGTTTGGTATGAAAACCCTTACGAGAAGGGGAAGTTTCTAGTTTATGGCTAGCCATTGCAAAAAAAAAACTTTCGCATTTTCCCTCGGGACTCCTCATCATGGAGGCCTGCAAGAGCCCGGCACTACTGTAACTCTACAATCAGTTACGACTGCTATGTCTTCTTGGAGAATGGATACGGATCCACCACACCATCCTCATAAGCCTAAGAGACTGCCCGAGTTCTTCTACGCAGGGAGAAAAGGGGCCAACGATGGGTATTTTCTTGGGCATTCGGTAGACAAAGGCGGTGTAGATGCCCAGCCTCCTTCACCTTCATGAAAGAACAATTCGGAATCAATCAATAAAACTAGTAGAGGTCGGGTATGTATAAGGACCACTAGATAAGTTATATCTGAGTAGAGGGGGAAATAAAGGCAGTGGAAGAACGTAATTGGAGAGGAAATAAAGAGGGACATGTTAAAAGTCTTGTTGACATCCCCATATGACTCCTAAGGGGCCTAGGGCTGACCCCCTCGCCACGAGAAGGCCAGAGCCTCTCTGGGTCAACCCCTGGAGAAAAGATCCCAGAGAGGAAGGGAGCTTCTCGAATCAATAAAAACCCTAAAGGCTGTAAAATGCAAATTAGGTAAAAGACGTAAGGCTAATAAAACTGCAAAAAGCCCTGCGGTAAAGACTAGTAGACTATAGACCCCGATGCGACCACTTCGCCATCGTCCGTTTTAGACTCGTCTGTGAAGAGATGACATGATGCCTGTTCAATGAGCATAGCACCTGCTATACGCAGATCAACCAGAAACTTCTACATGTCAGAGTCGTGCAAATATTCACAAGGTGAATGTTCACCGCGGAGGTGGGGATGAAAAGGGCCTATCTGAGTTGCGTGGTCATAAACGGGAAACTCGTTCAGCTACACCAAGTCCCAAGGGGCGGTGCATGGATGGAGTTCTGTCATAGGTGGCGACAGACCCAGGGGAAAAGACGCTCTTGTAAGCCTCAGCGAAGGAGATGCTGAATACGAAAAATATGCCGCACACACAGACCTGGAGACGGTAGTGATGGAGCGATAAAACTCAGGCCTCTGCATAAATACTCGGTATAGGAGAGAAGCGGAGTCCGGCGCTGGATAGAGGGAGGGCCAGGTTGCGGATAGGATCCAACATACGGAGAGATGAAGAGGAGATCGAGGAATGCACCTCCCTACCTTAGTCCAAAATGCACTGTGCGACATAGGTATATAACCTATACAACGTGAGTCCATCGCTTCCACAAGAGGTATTGGAGAGCATCTTTACTAGGTCCATATTCAGGCGACATTTTTGTCGCAGCTCACGAAGGTGTGGACAGCAAGTGAGTTTGGGATCTAGGATCATCCCCAGGAACCGGATCTCTGACGCAAATTCCAAGACGTTATCCTGAACGAACAATGGGGATTAACTTGCTGCACTCGTCTTTGAGGCGGAGAAGCTAAACCTTTTATGAAAGGCCCGGAGATGGAGTGTATTAACTGCCAACTAGAGGCGGCGCGCTGCGGATGCCGGGCATGAAGCGGGGCAACTAAAGAGAAATCTACAAATAAGGTTGCAGACACCCCTTCGGGCAGAGAGGATACCAGGCTATTTATCGCAATAGCAAATAAAGTAACATTTAATACACTGCCCTGAAGAACACGCTCCTCCCGGATATAGAAATCGGAATAAGTGCTACAAACTCTAACCTAGAAATTACGAGTAGCTACATCCCCTCGATCAAAACTGGTAAAATTCCCCTCAATCCTCATTCATACAACTGGCGGAGGACTCCATACCGCAATGCGATGTCGTAGGCCTTCTCAATATCCAAGAAGATAGCAATCGCATGGCAGCCTCGAGCAAAGGTCTCACGGAGGGTGCCCGCTATGCGGACAAGAAGATCTGTCGTACTCTGCCTCTTATGGAAGCCACACTGGTATGGAGTTAGGAGGCCATGATATTCCAGAAACCACTGCAAGCGAGCATTCACCATTTTTTTCCAACAACTTTCTAAGACAGCTTTGTGAGGGCTATGGGCCTATAATGGGAAGGAGATGAGCCGTCTCTATCTGGTTTAAAAAAATTGGTAGGACTAACGCCGTTCTCCATGTAGTAGGGTAGAATTGTTATATGTCCCCCCTTCCTCATTTATATTTGTTCATATGTATTCATGTTATTAATATTTTATTTTGTTTATTTTTTAGATGTAATATGAATATAGTTGATTAAACCCTATTGTCGTGGTATGACCGGATGTACGCCGTATACGCGCACTGGCCTACTGGCCGACCGAAATTAAGGCTCCACCGAGTGCTTTAAATACACAGTTGCTAGGCCAAGGAATATTCAAACACGGCTACAAAAATATACCTTAATAGGACTAAATATTACATATACATATAGGGCAAGTTAAATGGCAATGCAATTAAATATTGACGATCCACTGCTAAGATGAATGACACTATCAATTATGTTTGAACCGAGGGATAATGTACGGCGAGTAGGACCAGGTAGGTAAGTTCGACTTTGAACTTGTGGGCGTCTCACAGGACGCTCAATTGAACTTCGGGAAACTGAAGTTGGGCTGGGAGGGGGGGTCTCTTATCCTTAAGAGGCAAACGGAGGCTGCTTCCGGGATGGATTTTCCGATCCTTAAAATCTGAAGACGTGGTGAGAAGGGTTGAAGCGCGCCTAACTATCTCCACGAACAACACTGAGTGACGACTAGCTATTCTTTGGCTCTTTTCTTCGACAATCGCTCAATTCTTCTCTGGACGAGGATGTAATCGATTCCCTCTCGACTACGAAGACGTTACGACTAACGTACTGGACGGCGGCCTCAGACACAACCTGCCTGTAAATTCTGAACTGTCGAATATATACCCCGAAATTACTTAGACGGGAAGAGATTCATCGCCAACAGACTTCCTTACTTGCCTTGGGTCGCAATAAGGTTCTATAGCCAAGTCGCGATGCCCACTTAATGATCTTTCCATTGTTCTAATTTTCGCAGTATATAGGGCAGACGAATTTAGAGCGGTCAACGGCGAACTGTGGGAGTCAGGGGGAATGGGTAAATCCTTTACTCTCTCATTCTTCCACACCTATAAAAAGGTGCAGTTTGGATATACCTTGCTACTCATTTCTATCATTAGAAGAAAAGCTTCTACAATATATGATCATTCTCCAGACAAGTTAGAAGTACTCTACTTGCACATTGGCCCTCATGTCGTTAATGTACATACTAGAGAGCTGTGCTGATTATTCGAAGGCTATCGAGTTGTTACAAGGTGCCTATATTAAGGTTCCCTGTGAAATTCATGCAGGACATTTGCTTTCTACTTGAATTCAACTTCCAGAAGAATCGATTGACCAGTACCTTCAAGCTCTCAATTGTCTTTCAGTGGATTTCAACTTTCAGGATGTTACTGCTTCAGTCTACCATGATGAGAGTATCAGGTATTTCTTCATACGAGGGTTAAAATCTTCGAACATACGTGCACGACACCTTGAGAATCAAATGCTTGCATTAACCGATGCTACTCAACAAGCTCAAGCATTGCTCAAATCTGAATCATACTTAGTTACTCCCGGTCATGTACCTGCTAGTGTGGCAGCTGTTCCTTGTACATTTATGACCTCTTGTAATGAAGAAGAATGTGCAGAAATTAGCTTTCCACTTACAGCAACTGTTTCAAAAAATATTTAAAAAATGAAGCAAACATGCTACAATTGTGGTGGTCGTCGCCATCCTGAGGATGACCGAACACTTTGTTCAGTTCGCGATGTAATTTGTCGTAAATGTGGGAAGCTTGGGCATTTTGAAAAAGTTTGTAAGTGAAAATCCAATGTCCTGTTTCACTATCTTCTGCTACGCTCTTCCACCTGCGCTACCAGCAGCTTGCTGTTGCCTACTGTTCATGTTTAATTGAACGGAGATCCTCTGTTATTCAAGGTCTGATTGACAGTGGAAGTTCAGAGAATTTTATAAGTGAAGCTGTAGTATAGCTAAGCATCTCCCACTTTATGAACGATCGTATGTTGTTTTGATGACGTCTTCTTCTTTCTCAATAAATCTTAAAGGCTACTGTATTGTTAACGTTTCGATGAATGGTCACACTTATGAGAATTTCGAATCTACTATACTCGTACTTCCAAACGCTTGTACTGATATTATTCTTGGCTTACCATTTGTAAGACTGCATAAAAGCGTTAGCTTAAATTATGGAAGTACAGAACCATCCTTAACTGTGTGTGGACTGACTAAACTAAAGATTCCACCAGTTAACCTGTTTAGAAACTTATCCTTAAATAGCACTCCAATTGCTAACAAGTCTCGCCATTACAGCTCCGAAGATGTTGATTTCATTAAAAATGAGGTTAAACATCTACTTCGTGACCGGATTATTGAGTATAGTAATTGTCCTTGGCATTTACAAGTGCTAGTGACATCAAACGAAAATAAGAAAAAAACGAATGGTGGTAGACTTTTCTAGAACAATAAATAAGTACACCCCTTTGGATGCTTACTCGCTACCCAAGATTGAAGATATATTTGCAAATATCGCTAAGAACCACTATTTCAGCGTTCTTGATCTATCCAATGCATATCATCAGATATGCATACTTTTGGGTGTTACAAATGGGTTTCCGCTTTTCAACGCTTTATGAATAAGTTAATAACCAATAATAAACTATGTAACATTTATGCCTATCTCAACGGCATAAGTCTGCGGAAAAATGAAAGAATAACAAGACAGCAATCTAAAGCGTTTCATAGAAGCTGCATCTAAATACAATCTCTCCCTGAATTCTGAGAAATCTAAGTTTTCTCTATCCAACATTAATATTCCTGGTTACCAAATTTCTGACGGCAATTTGAAACCCGATGCTGAACGAATGAGAACTTTGTTAGAATTACCCGTAGCATCTAGTAAAATATTTTTGCGGCGTTGTTTGGGGTTATTTGCATACTACGCTAAGTGGGTTCACAACTATTCAGAGAAAGTACGGCCTCTTGTAGATTGCTGCAGATTTCCTTTATCTGTTCAGGCTATTCAAGCATTTTAAACTTTAAAGAATGACATTGCCGAATCTTCAGTGAAAGATATTGATGAACACGCCCCCTTTTCCATAGAAACGGATGCATCAGATAATGCAATCGGTGCCACCTTATCATTGTGCGGACGCCCGTTGGCTTTCTTCTCGCGCTCATTGAACCGATCAGAGAAGAGGCACCACATCGTTTAAAAAGAAACGTATGCGGTGGTAGAGAATATGTAAATGGAAACCTTTTTTGGATAGTAGACATTTTGACGTAATAACTGATCAAAGAGCTGTGTCATTCATGTTTGATACCAATGTAAAAGGTAAAATAAAGAATGATAAGATCATGCTCTGGCGTATGGAATTAATTCCATTTTCCTTCGATATTCTTCATCGCGCGGGTCACGAAAACGTTGT
Source organism: Ceratothoa steindachneri (assembly GCA_963969495.1). NCBI lineage: Eukaryota > Metazoa > Arthropoda > Malacostraca > Isopoda > Cymothoidae > Ceratothoa > Ceratothoa steindachneri. The sequence goes on along the minus strand of OZ018322.1, from coordinate 129,718,967 downwards.
TGCTGATACACTATCACGGTCGTATTGTAACGCTACTTCGGATATTACAAGTCTAAAATCATTTCATGAGTGCCTCATTCATCCTGGAGTCCAGTGAATGCTACATTATGTTCGTATTAAAAACCTTCCTTATTTCATCGATGAAATCCGCCGTATTACTGCTGATTGTCAAGTATGTGCTACAATCAAACCCGTGTTTCTTTAAGCCAGAAAATACTTCTTTGATACGGGCGACTGCACCTTTGCAATGTCTTTCAATTGATTTTAAGGGGCCGCTTCCAGTTTCCTCGCACTCGTCGCGTTATCTCCTTACAGTCGTTGATGAGTTTAGCCGATTTCCGTTTGCACTTCCATGCCGCAATATGTCATCCAAGGAAGTCATTGACTGTCTTACAAATCTTTGTTTTGTCATTTGGTCTATCCGCATATATCCATTCAGACTGTGGCCTGTTATTCATTCCCAAGGAAATGAAAGAATTTTTAATACGTCTTGGTTTAAACAGCAGCCACACTTCTCCATACAAGTCCCGTGTAAATAGCCACTGTAAACGCTATAATGGCATTATTTAGAATATTGTGAAGTTGGCTATTGAATCTCGAGGTTTGCTATTAAGTGCATGGCAGGATGTATTACCTGATCCTTCCCTTCCATACGCTCACTACTTTGTACCTCTACAAATACCATGCTGCATAAACGACTTTTTACTTTTGAGAGATGTTTAGTTAGTGGTTCGGCCCTACCCTCTTGGCTAATTGAACCTGGAGAAGTCCTCCTCAAACGAATCGCGAATCGCAGTAAATACGAACCAGCTGTGGACGTCGTTGATCTCTGATGATAACTCTACACATGCTCGTGTGAAATTCCCTGATGGGAGAGAAAGAGAGAGAGACCACTGTTGCTCTGCGTAATTTAGCTCCATGTCCTAGGAATATTCCACCTAATGATTACAAATCGCGAAATCCAGGTGTCCTTTCTGATTCAGCTTCCCATTCCAGTTTCCCATCTACAACTACTAACTTTCCTCAAGCCAACGAGAGGATGTTGGGAAATGAGCAAGAAAAATTATCCAGATAGAAGATCAGGTTTATGATGCTGATAACAGTGTGAATAGTCATAACAATCTCACAATACAGTTGCCTGGCCCTGGAAAATCTTTACTTGCTCATAAACATGTACGTCGTTTAGATTTGTAATCTTTTTCGATTTCTACTTAAACTTTCTTTATCTAATGTATTGTATATTTTGTAATTTTGAAAAGGAATGAATTCTTTTTGGTGGGAGTGACTGTTATATGTTCCCCCTTATTCATTTATATTTGTTCATATGTATTATGTTACTAATATTTTGTTTCTTTTTTAGATGTATTATGAATATAGTTGATTAAACTCTATAAAAAGGGGCAGTTTGAACATACCTTTGTACTCATTTCTATCATTACAAGAAAAGCTTGTAAGGCAGCTATGCTCATCACTACTCATAATTATCATAACAAGAATCCCTGGATCCAAATCCAGTTAAAAATATCTAGAATTAGTGATTCCGTACGGGAATGGAGATGCTCGAGAAAGTGCTATCAGTTATTGTCTAGGCTGGAAGACGCGGTGGCGCAACGAGACAGCGCTGAGGGCATCTTGGCGGTAGTGAACAAAGAGTTGTAGAACTCCTGTCCACCGGTTGAGAAATGCAGGGCTTCGCCCTTCAGCCTGGGTTTAATACGTCTAAACTCCGCCGGGTAGCGCTCAACGCTGCTAATATCGGCAAAATTACGATGCCAATATATCGGCGACGCTGGCAGGATCGCAAATGATTGAACCACTCTTCTCAATTCCAGGGGTGGAAATATCAGCATACTGACCCCTGATTTTTTTTACTTATCTTCCACACTTGAGCTGAGGAGGTAGTGGAAGATATAGAAAATACATATGCACCCCAGGAGTCAGTGCGCGTGTGACGTAAAGTTCGCTGCCGAATGACTCTAGTTCGAATTCGGTCAATACGGTTCAGAAGAGTTGGGTTTCGGCGGAACCGCACATGAGCCTTTTTAAAGGTATCCACCACACGGGTGCAATCAGCATTTCACCATGGAACTGATGTTCTGCTCCGGCGGGATCAGGTACAAAGAATTACGGACTTGCAGCATCAAGCACTAAACAGGAAAAGTAATGTATTGTTGCATCAATATCTACAAATTCTCCATTTTTTTTTTACTGGTGAAGGAAACGACATGGGACTTTGACCAGTCGCCCCTTACAACATTCCATCTGGGGGGATATAAAGTGGATGAGCAGAGAGAGGGGGGGTGTTTCAAAACAATGGGAAAGTGGTCGCTGCCATGCAGGTTATCTTAAACAAGCCACTTGAAATCAGATGTACAGTCGGCGGAGCCAATATATAGATCTCTAGCAAGTACAAGGTCACCAGTTATAGGCTGTTAGTTAGCCTATAAGGTCTACTTCTTCTTGAGCTGACAATAGGCTTGATAGTGATTGTGTCGGCAAATTCTGTTTATCCTCTCGCTTGATTTTAATAAAGTAGGCTGGGTAAGAGGACCAGTTGGATTACCCACAGGAAAAGAAATCTTGGAAGGCAGATTCAACGACTCTTTAATGGGCGGAGAACTTGATAGGCTTAGGCGCAAAGAATTCGATTGAATTTATGTCGTGTATTTGTGGCAGGTCTTCTAATGTTTGAGTCTATTTCGAATGTCCTTGACTGACTACCAGACTGTCATCTGGGGTCTACCCAGAACTGTATATAATGCATCGAAAAGAGTGGGCGCTATTGGCCAATGGCACAGGTTGGGTGGAGCTTACTCGACTGAATGTTTATTTGTGTGTGCACGGGGATAGAGAAAATTTTTATCTCAAATTTCAAGAATGATTTTGTGTTTCGCAGCTCTTTGATAGTAAATAAAAGGCTGCATCTTTTGTGTCTTCAGCTCGGTGTCAATGACTGCCCTGCTTTGGGATTTGTTTGTATTGCTGTGGCGTTTCCCAGAACCTTGGTGAAAAGGTCTGGAAAGATATTGCGAGAGATGTGTAAGTGTATATACGTGTGAGTGTGTGAGCACGTATGCGTGTGAGTGTGTAAGTGTGTGAGCGCGTATGCGTGTGAGTGTGTAAGTGTGTGAGCGGGTATGCGCATGTTTGCGTATACGTGTGAAAAATTCGTTTTGCCTATAGCCCTTTACAAGAACAGTATATATTATTGTATATTATTACTTATCTGGCAAAATGTTATATATTATTATTTATATGACAAAATGTTATATATTTTAGATTACTTGCACGCGCATAATTATGTGCAGGCCCATTTCAAGCCTTCATAGGATTTATATGACACTCATCTGTGAGGTTGTAGAACGCCCATTGCAAGGTGTATTCAGATCAACATTGAAGCCTCACAAATGAGATTCATATAAAGGGAGGTCAGAAGTAGTAATTCCAGAGGGTAACAAAGGGATATTGCAACAAGAAGGGGAGATGGTGTATGGTCTTGGTCGGAGAGTAGTCGTATGGGTAAAGGAGACTTTGACATATCGTTACCTTCTGGGGGTGTAGGTATATCGCTATGGATGAAGGATACACCACCTCCGCCTGGGGGGAGGTGGAAGTTTCAGTTACATATGTTAAAGGGACCGGGGTAGGGGAAAGGGAGGAAGGGATAGGGTGTACCTCAACTGAGGTAAAAAAAAAAATTGGGGGTTGAAGTGGATTGCACGCCTTCTTGGAAATTAGCTTACTAGAAGGATGGGTAGAGTCGGGAGAAGCTTTATGCTTGGACCAGAAGTCCTCAGTCATGGTGATACCAGATCGGAGCTCCTCGGTAGATTCGATATACGCTTGAATGTCGTCCAAAGTCTCTAGAGTGGCATCCAGGGATTGAGCACGCTTCGCCGGCGCAGTTCAATAATGGGGGAGGAGAAGAGAGTATAATAGGGGACCAGACTTTGGTCTGGGTAGAAGAAGAGGGTGATACAGCGGAGGGGGGTGATGTTGCATTCCGGAATGATGACTGAAAGGTGTAGTAGTCTACGGGATACGTGGGCGATCGAGACGAGAGTCCGCTGTCATGTTTAGGACATCGGAGAGCCTGACCCTGGGGGAGATTAATTTCCCTCGGACTAAACAACGGATTTCCCGCATATCCACCTTAGTAGAATCATGGACAACTAAGACCCCTTTTTCAAAGAGAAATATGAGACACTTGGAGGAAGAAGCACTATGGGACTCTGCGCAGTTGGTACAGTGGCGAGGATGGTCGCAAGAATGACCATGGTAGGCCGGCGCGCAATCTACGCATATCCCGGGGTGGCGGAAGGCAGTGCTCACATGACCAAACATATGGATATTAAATCATCGTCTCGGATTGGATATATAGGTTTTGACTGAAATTCGTAGATAACCAGCCTTAATATGCATTGGGAGATCCCGACGATCAAACGCCAGGAACATCGTTGGTGTGTTCACCCGGATCCCACCAACGGTTTGCCGTTGATTATAAATATCAATAATACACTGGCTAGCCAGCTTTGACTGAAACATCTTGAGGTCATAGTCCATTTATTTATTAGAACGGATAACGCCCTTCACTGTGTTGAAGGTTAGATAGGATGAAACAGCAATATCAGAGCGAGCAAGGTCTTGAAGGCTTGTACAGAATCATATTGGGGGAGAGAAGTGACCTCCACTACTAGGGCTCCATCATTACGGGACCACATGTGGCGTGGTTCTCCGTGCCGTTCATTGAAGTCCTCACTGACATCAAAAATAGCACCCACACATTTATTCAGTCACATACTACAACCGACCACACAGATACGCTCAGAGGAAATCACTCACCCCTGAGAAAGTATAGGGGGGAAGGAGATAGAAGGAAACATGAGGAGACCATGAATTCAGGTCGAGGGGAGGGGTATATTAAAACTCCCCTTTCCAGTCAGCTCTAATGGGCGGGTGTGCCCCCTCTCCAACGACAAAGGCAGGAGCACTCCCGCGGCGAGCTTCTGGAAACACCGCGAGCGTGGAGGGGGACTTCATGCTTTGCCAGACCACTGTTAGCGAGCGCCGAATCTACTGCGCCACCCTGAATCTCAAAAAAAGGCATTAATTCGAAGCTTTTATAACGCTTTCTTGCGCTTCTAGGCACGTTACACTAGTAAGTACATCAGCACTGTCGCAATGCTTCTGGCTGCTCAGTTGGGAGTTGTGGCATATTGGCAGCCACCGGTTCACTTGGCAATTTCTGGGTCTGTATCCCCACCTTAGACAAAGTGACTCCCCTTGTCCTCGCAAGGGTCCCTCCAGCCTTCTAGCGGAGAGGTGGTCTACCCCTCCCTCATATCAACAGGTGAGGTGGCTTCCCCCTCACCTCCTTCTTTGCAACCACCTTTAGGCGAATCCATCTCTGCCTCGGCTCGATAAGACCAACCCCCTTGAAGGGGCAAGGGATAACATGGCCCGTCCGGCTGTGCACCTTACTGTCATGCATATTGAGTTTGCAGAGGGGCGGCGTGCTTACCTTCCTTTCTTTCCCAATGGAGGTCGGTTTGTAGGACTCGTTCTATAAAATAGGTAGGCCTCTGGCACCAGCTTGCAGGATTTAATAGGCCCAGCGAGGAACTCAACAAATGGACGCTCGGTGGATTTATCAAATCCTAAAAATTGCTGTGTGTAAACGAAGGAAATAATATGTCAAGCCTAATAAATAAACAACCAAAGAGAATTAGGAAATGAAACTATATATACATATGTTAAACTGTACAAATAGATCTGAGGCAAGCGGTCGTTAAGGTCAAGCGGAAACCCACGAACATACAAAGATATCAAAGGTGACCACCTAGACAAATAAGAGGATCGCAAACAAACAAACATACGCGTATTGGGAACATTTATCAGCAGCTGAACAAATATAGGCTCTGACGAGAGAATTTCACAGACCTGCAACGAGCGATTCCCTATAATAAAGCTAAATCTATAGTAAATATGTAGGCAGAACATACACACAGAGCTGTCGAACAAACTAGATGACTGGGTCCGCGCCACGGACAAGTCTTGGGTCATGCCCATTGGAGACGAAACTCATATATATATATATATATATATATATATATATATATATATATATATATATATATATATATATATATATATATATATAGAGAGAGAGAGAGAGAGAGAGAGAGAGAGACAGACAGACAGACAGACAGACTCTCATTATTCATGAGATTCCTTATTCCAGATTCATTAACTCTATTCCTTCCCTTAGTAGCGTCACGGAATCTCGTTTCCTCGCCTAAGTCCTTCCTCCTTCAGACTCGATACTTCGCGTAAAACAGTAAAACCGCAAAGAACTCGAGACGTTTCCAATTGCCCCTTTGATACGCCAATTCATGAATAAAGTTATATTTTCTTTGTCGCGTCCTTTCAAATTCCTTTACTTACCCCGATTACCGAACCACCTTCGGTAAGCCCAGCCTAACGCATAACCCTCGTGAGCAATTATAAGAAGTAGGAACCAATTCGACACAGACGTAAAGTAGGCCCACTGCCTAAAGTCATCGTCACGCGTCGAGCGCAATAGCAACGAGGACTCTTCAATACACGCCCTTATAATTACCGACCACGCACCCACAGACCGGTAACATATACCCTTTCATACACTGGTAACAGCCACCGGTATCATCACCGCCCCCCCCCCTCCTCCTCCTCCATAGGTTCACCGTCCCAACACCACAACGATGAAAGGTTCTCGATTGGTTCCCCCCCTCCCCCCCCTCCCCTGAACTGGACATGGTTCTTGTGGTGACCCAACCACAGATGGAAGGATCTTCAATGGGGGCGAACCTGGGCTTAGTGCCAAGCACCGAACCTGAGTTCGCCCCTGTGTACGCTTCTCCTCAGGCGACTCAGGTCCCCGATGACTCGCAAAGACACGAGGGATCTCCTCCACCCAATGGTGTCCATTTAAGCTAAGCCTTCTTAATTTCGGATAAAGATCTTGCTAAGGCCGCTAGCTCTGGCCTAGGCTTCCCTCCCAGGAGTGGAGAGAAGCGAATCGTAAAGGAGGACTAAGGATTCCTCTCCCTCCGTGGGGGCTTCAGGAACGGACTTGTCCGCCGCCATTATGCAGGTGACCAGACCAAGACCTGGTCCTGAGGAATCCTCCGACAGTGGAGCCTAGACAAAGACCAAAGTCGCAAGTGCGCTTAGTGGACCCTCGGTCACGTCGGGCCCCCTCATCCAGAGACTAGATGGTATTTTTTAACCCATTTCTTAAAATATAGCCACCCTGTAGAGAAGAGAGAGGAAAAAAATGAGGAGGGGTCAGCAGGCCCGCCAAGATGATAAATAGTACTCGGTTCAAGACAAAGTTGGGCCCCCTCCCCAGGTTTCCAAAAACAAAAGGCACATATATATTTTATTTTACAGGGTGGACAATATTTTATTTCTTTTTGCAGGTGTTTATACTGTATATTAGTAACCAATTTCTTCACTTAAATAAAATCATATAAAATGCAGAGCGAAAGATATCATTATTAGCGATTCTTTTAATAGTAGAGCAACTTCTTGGCCATCCAAGTACAATGGACAATAAAAAATATTAAAAAATAATCACATTCTGAATAATGCTTTTCGAGCTTTCATGGCATCAAAATCTTTTAGGACATCATCAAATTGGATTTTTTAGGCAAGTTTACATGATTTGCTTCATTCCAGATTTTCTTCCAGTTCCCACGAAGATCTTTCAACTTGCTATCAACTTGTAGACATTTGTGACTTCAACATCAACTGTGGCATGTCTTGCTTGCGGAATCTTGTTGAATTTTAATTTGTGCCAAAATCTTGAACTAAATTGCTGACATAATCACACAAGTAAACGATGAGACATGTGGTGCTGGAACCACATTATAGAATCGCATCTGACTCAAAACCACCTCAAAGACGAGCATTTTGAAGTCTTATGAAGTTCTCTGATTGGTTCACAGTGAACCAAAGTAACATTTCATAAAATTGGAAATCCATATGTTGTGAAAGGAGCAATGAAGTATTAAACTTTATTTAATTATTGATTCAAAGTAGAATGGTAGTATTATCTCTCATTCTTAACGAAGAAAATTGTATCATCTCTTTACGTACGAATAAAATTGTAGTAATATTATCTCTATCTAGAGTGTGAATTAAACATCAACTTTGGTTAGCGGTGCTCACAGTTCATCCAAGAGTTCCGAGGAGTGGAATAATAGATAACGAAAATGTTGATGTGACGCCAGTTCACATACTGCTGCCAAACGTACGATTTCTGTTATGAGTCTACCAACAGGCCCTTTTAAGAATTATAGCATTGAAAATTAAATAAATCTTGGGCCCATATGTAGAATTTATAAATTGACAGATTTATCTGCTCTAGACCCAAAAATAGACTGCTTTTTTTGGCCTGGGGCACAAAATCAAAAATGCCTAAAAGCACCATCAGAAACAGTTTACTTTGTTTTATAAATAACAAGAGAGACCTATTGCCTACTGATATAATAATAAAATTATATCTAGATACATATGACGAACAAGAAATTGAAGTGGCAAAAGAAAAATCTTCAGCATCGATATGGAAGAGGCGGATGGCCTCAGCCGCAATATTGTACGTAAAGGAAACAAAAAATCTGAACACAATATTGGAGATATTATCAAAAGGTTTGTTGAAATTGAACATCATTTAGACGAACATTCCTTTGTTTCAAAAGATCTCAAACTCCCTCCATTGACTTTTGATTCAATTGATGTTTCCACATTACTTAACAATACAGGATCCCTTACTGATGAAGTAAAACTGATTAAGCAACCTTTACGACTCGTCAAGAAGTAGACAAAGATATCTGATACCTTAAAAGAAATAAGTAATCAAAATCAAATTATTAATGAGCACAACAAGCTCTTTTATCAGCATAACCAAAAGCTTAATTTTCTAAAAGGCTCTCTGACTCAAGATTCGAATAACCCAGTCCCACCTAAAGTCAAACCAAAAATAAAGAATCTAAATCCCACAGAACATACAGACTCTCATCCTAACACTACTACCCAAACTATTCAACCCATTTCTAGTGAAAACCAAGATGGCAATCAAGTCAATCCGACCTCCACCAATACAAATAAGGACTCTAACGAGAACCGAAAATCAGCCCAAACAGAGGATGAAAGTAATTATGAATGCATATACCCAGCTCTACCAGCTCTTGACACTGATACAAACCAGTGGTTCAGTGTTGGAGCAAGAGGAAAAATACTAAGATCCGATAGTACAAAACCAATTAACTCTATGAAGAAATCGATAGAAAAATACAAGAAACCTATCAAAGTCGGTACATCATCAGATGAAGGCATTAGAGTTGCTAAAAGGCTTGCTAGAGTCTATGTAACCAAATTTGTACCTCACTATACAGAAGAAGAACTCAAAAGTTATATTAAAAAGAAGACAAACATAGATGCGAAATGCACCAAAATGGCATCAAAATTTCCTGAAAATTACAGTACATAGTTTTAAAGTGGAAGCTCAATGTGAAGACCCTTCAATCTTTATAGACCCATCAACATGGACAAAAAGAATTTATTTCAATTGGTTCAGACCACAACGTACAAGTAATACTACATCTTATAATGGAGAGTAAATTAAATGTAGTTAGTTACAACTGCAGGGGTCCGCGAACAAATGAAATTGGTTTAAATAAGATAATAAATAATTTTGATATAGTTTTACTACAAGAGACATGGATATAAAAAATAGAATGTAAAGAGATTAATACACTTTTTTAAATCATAGGGGTGTAGCAAACTCTCCAAATGATGATAGTAACTGTTTATTAGTAGGTAGGAAAAATAAAAAAGAAGGTGTAGCAATAATATAAAATTCAAAATTTGAACATTATATAAGTGGATTAACTTTTGATTATGATTGGGTCGTTGGTATAAAAATAGTGCTTAACTGTTAAGTAATGTATATTTTTAATGTATACCTACCATGTGAGTCAGTAGAAAATGAGGAATTATATATAGATAGACTATATAAGTTAGGTACTTTGTTAGAAGCCTATAAGCTTAAATGGTCAAGCAGACTAAGCCCGCCTGTGTTTAAGTCTAAATTTCTGAAATGTTGTAAATATGATAGTTTTAAGCTAGGTAATGATACAATTCCAATAGTGAGCAACATAAAGTATTTAGGGCATATAATTAGTGATGATCTCAAAGACACATTAGATATAGAACGCCAGCGTAACAAACAGTATAGACAAAGTAACAGGATTAAAAGACATTTCGGACATTGTACTGAAAATGTAAACATTAAACTGTTTAGGTCTTATTGTGAGTCAGTTTACACAGCTCATCTATGGTGGAATTATGCAAACGCTACCCATTTATAGTTGCTTATAACAATAGTCTCATATTTCTTTGTGGTGAACCTAAGTATTGTAGAGCTAGTCCGATGTATGTATGTAGAAATATACCTTCGCCTAAAGAAATAATCAGAAAACTTGTAATTGTTTTTTTAAATAGGTTAGAAAGCAGCTCAAATAAAATTGTGTCTGGTATTTTTCACTCAGACTGTAGGTATCTTTCTGAAATTACTACTCACATGATAAATATTACCCATTGCATTAATCCGGCAATATTAAATATTAGTAGATTGACAGTTCATTTAAATAGGTGAATAAGTATTAGCAGTAAGATAGTGGTAATTTAAGTTGTTAAGGTAAATATAATCTTTTGGTACCTTTTGGATAAGTAATATCAAAATTCTATACTTCAAAATTTTAATGTATTTTTTTATGGATCACCGAAATCCGCAATAAAGTTGTTTCTTTCTTTCTATTATTCTTTGTTAATTCCCTGTTGGGAAAAGTGAAAAAAATTGACGTTTTTGAACTCACCTACCCTTTCTTGTACCTCCTTTATCGAGTGGCAACTTTCCTCTGAATTTGCGTTGTTTCTTCTATGGTGTCTAAGCTGTCAATAAGAAATGATGATGTACTCAATAGTGGAAGATAATATGGATAGTAGTAGGAGATAGTTGTTTAAAGTTGGAAGAGAGGGTTTTGCCCCGGTTCAGAGGGCATCACAAGCATTCACTTATTTGGGTTTTTTTTTATTTTTCCTTTTTGTTGTTTGTATTTAGTATTTTTTTCAACTTGGTTTTTGTTTGTTCTTCTTTGTATTCGTGTCTTTTTCTTACTTGTGTTTGTCTTTTTTAGATTTGTTTATTTATTCAGTGTGGACTTCTGAACTTTCAAGCCTTTATAGGCGGTCGAGTTCAGCAGTTCACCTCATCTTCGTGTGGCTTCTATTTCTTACGACGTTAATGTATATCAGAAATGTTGTCTCACTTTGTTGTACTATTATTGTACCATGTGTATGAGTGTTTTATGTAAATAATGGTGCTGTGTTCTCCTCAGTGCAGAGTTTTGTGCTTGGGGATAATCGATTTCGGCAGACTTTGTCACGCAATCTTGCAGAGATTTGATATTGCCACCTGTTGCTCTTAGTTCCGGGATGATATCGTTTGTCAATGTTGACCAGTCCATTTTACCCATTTTCTGCGTTACTATATTAATGGGGCCAAGACGTTGCCTGCAGTGCCGATCCCTTTGTCGAAGATGTTCGTTCCTTCTGCATTTGTTAATGCATAAGGATGGAGTTCTGCACTCGCTGGAGCCTCCTCATAGAGGTCCTGCTGGCCACTTGAGTTCCTACCGCAGGGTAGATGAGCTTAGCCTGGATGAACATCAGGGTTATTTTCCTGATGTTGGCTGAGCTAAGGTTTCTAAATCTGTACAGCTTGGCTGATTTCTCTCTTCGCCAGATACTACCTCTCCTTGCAGTGCATCGAGTATCCATGGTCGGAGATTTTAAGGCCTAGGACGGTGCCTTCAATGGAGTAACCATATCTCTTCCCATCTATCAAGATGAGCCATGTCAACCTGCGGCTCAGCGGGATGATCCTGAACTTGTCCCTGTTTGTTCGGATCTTCCATCGTCTCTCGTATTGGTTTATATTAGAGATTTCTACCATAGTATGAGCTGCATGTGCCCTTGCTTTCCTCTCCGCACTAGGGACGATTTGCGTGATGTCATCTGTGAATTGCAGATATATCGTGTCCCTGTGTATCGGAGTCGGGAGGTTGATGGTGAAGACCAGGTAGAGCAGAGGGCTCAGACAGCTTCCCTGGGGAACGCCCGCTGTGAGTTCGAACCCTGGCCCTCTGTACTCTTCGATCATCAAACAAGCCGTTCTGTCCATGACGAAGTCATAGAGGACTCTTTCCAGGACCGGGTTTAGCTGGAACCCTAGGATCTTGTAATGAAGTCCTGCCAGCCAAACCTTGTCGAAGGCCTTCTGCACATCCCTCAGCACGATATCTACATAGTAACCCTTCGCTTGGCAATACGCGATCTTTTCTGTTAAGAGCGCCAGGGCAGTTTCTCTGCCCCTCTTTGGACGAAACCCATGCTGTTGCGGGTTGTGCGCTCCTAACCCGCTCAGTTGAGCTTGTAGCCTATCGACTATAATCTTCTCAAAGATCTTGCCGTGTATCTCGAAAAGAGAGAGTGGGCGATAGTTAGTCACCTGGTCTGGGAGCTTGTTCTCTTTCGTGATAAAGATGATTTTGGTCATCTTATACCCGTCCGGGGAGTAGCCTGTATTCAGAGAGGCGTCCATGGTCTTCACCAAGCCCTGAATAATTTGCCGTGGGGCATTCACGGAGTTGTTTTTCGTGATTCCAGACCAGCCGGGCGTCATTTGTTTGAAAGATCTTATGGTGTTCATTGTAAAGGTTATAGGGCGCTCCTGCTTAACCATCTCTATCCTTCTTGATACTTGCGGGTAATGGTATGTCCTAGGTATTATCTTCCCGAGGTCCTCAAGCAGCTGGTCCTCGAAGTCCTCGTCTAATTCTTCCTTCTCCTCAGGTGATATTGCAAAGATTTCTTTCCAGTGCCTTCTAGATCTTCTTTTCGGATGTTATTCTAAAAAGTTACCTGATTGCTTTCCCTGTCCAATCTGCCTAATATATCGTAACAGATTTTTCTTTGCTTTACAATGATATTTTTTTAAGTTCCTCGCTTAGCTGCCTCATTCTGTCTGTTTTTTCCCTGTTTGGGCCTGTTCTGCCGATTTCTTCATAGATTTCTCTGTGTTTCCTAGCGATATCCCTCATCTCACCCGTCAACCTAGCTTGTTGAAACAATTTGTAAGAGCTTCTGGGGACGCATCTCTCGTCTGCTTGAGTGAGGAGATTGTTGATCTTATCTATCTCCTCATCGATTTCTTCGAGATTTGCGTCGCTCAGATCAGCTAGCTGGTAACTGCTAAGCATCTCTCTGTATTGCTCCCAGAGAGCAATTTCTTCGAGATTTGCGTCGCTCAGATCAGCTGACTGGTAACTGCTAAGCATCTCTCTGTATTGCTCCCAGAGAGCTTTCGCATAATTTTTCCTAAGTGGGACGGGATTGATCATTGGCGCAAGCGATATGTTGGTGATGATGGGGATGTGATCTATCGGGACCACATGCCCTGGTTCGTTGCTGATTTTGAAGGGGAATTCCAATTTTACTAACACAATGTCCGGCTTTGTCACCGAGCGATGGGTTAGGTAGGTTGAGAAATCTGGCCCGACCCTCTCGAGCCTATTTCTTTCAAACAATAGCTCACGGTTACTTCCCCTTGCGTCGGCGCGTCTGTAGCCCGAAGCTCGGCATCTGGCGTTTAGGTCGCTTCCTAGCAACGCCAGCCTCCTATGCTGGAAGAGGGTGAAGAAGTTGTTGATCGGCAGGTATTGGCGTCTAGGCGGTTGATAGACAGCCGCCACTGTTAGGCCTCCAACTAGGGTTGGGATTTCGACAGCCACAAATGATTCATCTAATTCCGGTATCATTTCGAACTCAATGTTTTTCCGGATCACGATGGCAGCGCCATCAAATCGGTCCTGTGAGTGATATTTCTGCATTACTCTGTAGTTGTGTATTTTTATCGTGTCCGTGTTCGTATTAATACCATGTTCTGAAATGAGGATGATGTCCAGGTACACTGTACGGAACATATTTTCATAAACAATGGATTTTCCTTTCCATCCGTCGACATTCAGTGTGAGTATCTTTAGTGTCTTGTTTATGTTCTCCATTCTATCTCTTTTGCTTGAGTGTGTTTATTTGTTTGGGTTGTTTTATTGACTGTCACGTGCTTTTCCGTCCTGGATCTTTTTATATTATGCTTCACTGAGGGCGAATCAGGAGACCTTGTAGAGTTTTACTTTGTTTCCGTGGAGGGTTTGTTCAATTACTGATTTTTGCACTGATACTGAGTAGGCCCATTTGTATCTGTTTTCTCGGATACCCCGGTGGATCTCCTTGGTGGAGGATGTTTCTAGGAATGGTACCCATTTCGTCGCATAGACCTTGAGGTCGATCGCTTCGCCATCGTACTCGTAAGTACCTATCGCGGTCATTGCCCTACTTCTTGATCTTGCGGGGCTTTTAGGAGCCATGGATTTAACTTTCTCAGCATCAGATTCTGAGGATGATGAGCATATGACATTTCCTTATATTTTCTAATTCGATTTGCTGCTTTTTTTTTCTCCTGCTGTTCTGGTGCCTTCATGCCTGCACCCTCGAATCCTTCCTGGCGGACTTCTTGGGTTCTGGCGTGGCCTCCGGTACTGTGAACGTGTTTGATGTTTTTTCTTCCATTGGAAATGGGTAGCAGCTACCTCTGGTGCGTCCTTGGGTATGAGCTGCATTTGTAAAACGCCTCCCGATGGGGGAGTCGTCCGGGAACCACATTTCCGACATGCCGTTCTTCTTCAGCATGAGGTTCAGAGTCTTTGAGAATGTCCCGGTTGTTTAAGATTCCTCACATGTGAAAAAGTATGAACGTGAGAATCTTTATGGAGTTCTGCTTCTCGAGCTTGAGATAAGTTTTATGCTGTTGCTCTGGGATTCTGGCTGGGGCAGCTTTAGTTGCCTGGGCGTAGGAGGTGTTTGCCTTCGTCGTCTCTTCGGCTTTCCTTTTGCTGTTTTTCCTTTTTATTATTTCTTTCTTTCTCGGGCAGGACATGGCCATAGCCCCGTGTTTCATCCCTCAGTTGAGGCATTTCTCTGTATGTGCAGTACACTCTCTCCACCCATGCTGACTTTCGAATTAAAAAGTAGCAGCCTCTTTTCTTTGGCCTTTTGGGCCATTTGGGTCTCGCTGAAGATTATCTTGAAGACGTGTTGGTATTCTGTGTTGTCCCGTTTATTACGGAACTTCACTACCTCCACGACTTTGGCCAATTGCTGTTTTCTGTATATTTCTTCTCTTGTGTGCTGCCCTATCCAGGGATCTGGTTGTCTACAGATCACGCTACGATGTGCCTGGATCTGAAGTGGAGTGCTTGGCTGGAGATTTAGCTCCTTTAGCACACTTTGCCACGTTTCCTTTGTCAGGGTTTCCACGTCTCTTTCCTTCTCGCAGATGGTGACGTAACCGGCTGTGGTTCCAATTAGCTTAAGGATAGCCACCTTTAGCTTACCAAAGACCGTCTCAAAGACTTTACCTCGATCCAGCTTTTGCTTACCACCTATGGTCCTATAGTGTACGAGATGTGCAGGCGAGCGGCTTAAAAGCTTCGTTTGAATGAGTATTTTTAGAGACTCAGGATGGCCGAGTAGATTCGCCGCGGTCTAACAGTGGGAAGCTGTTCGCAACTCTCCTACGCTATTATTTTTTCTTTGCCCCTTTTCCTACTCCCCTCTATCTACAGTGCTCAGGGGGACTGTTTTGGCGGGCTGGGATGCCATTATTGCTGTTTGTAGCCCCAGTGGCGTGAAGGGGGGTGTAAATCTTCCTTTCCGCTGATACTTGTTTTGTTTTTTTACCTTGGGGTAATTACACGGACTCAATAGTTGGTGTGTGAGTATTAATTTCACGTTTCCTTTATGTTTTCGTTTATTATTTGCCTTGGGGGCTAAAGTTACCCAACCCCTCCACGTTTATCTGGTGCCTAGATGGAAAAGTGAATTATTGCCATTTTCGGATGAATGACAGATGGATGAAATGAATCCGGGGAATCTTCTCGGGAGATTGTATGGCAGACTTATTGACAACGCCCCCCCTCCCGAGGAGGTTTAAAGCGCGAATGCATCTCAACATGCCATAGAGATGGTTGTATGTCCCTTTATCGTCCTGGAAGGAACTCCCGCTGGGATGAGCAGCGGAGGTAGCAGTCCGTCCCTTTTCCGGAATAGTTTCTGACATTGTTATCGGCTGTGGGCTACTCCTCAAACCAACTTCCTCCAATGCCTCCAATCATGCTAGTGCAACTGCCCGGCATAATTGGGACGAAACATGAATGGTAATCCTCCCCTCCACCCGTCAGCAGTTCACTCGCGTGGGTGGGCCGGGGGCTTAAGCAGTCATCTGCCTAAGTGGGGCCTTAGAATAGAAAAGATGAATATTAGTGATGATGATGATGGTGAGTACAACAACAGTATTATTCTCTTTCTTAAAACTGGTTTCTATAAATAAAAAACCAGATTTTGAAGGCATTTTTCGGACACCCTGAAAACGTTACCTCCTTTGCTGGGTAACGTGAAGTAAATCTGCCAAAGTACTTTATCTAAGAATTCAGAGATAGCCAATAAGGAAAAACGATCAACGATCGCAAAAGATAGAAGGTGTGGGGATAAAGTGTAGAGGATAGATAGAAAAAGTGTTTGTTTAGTGAGAGAGTAAGTCTGCCAGGTTGTCTAGTTACCTCTGCGTTTGTTCATTTGATTTACGCAGTTTTAATTTTATCTGTTCTTTCAGCATTCAAGCCTTTGCATTCGTAATTGGTTCTCTTGAAGATTATACTAGACTTGATAATGCACTTTGATTCTTTGTTGTCTTCCAGTTTTCACTTTTGGTCTGGTTGTTATTTTATTATTTGTAACTTTATTTATTTTTTCTTAATAATTATTGCTTAACATTATTTTTTCCACTTCGGATTTTTTTTTAGGAGTTTGTCCACTTCGGATCTTTTATTTTTGTTTATTTATTCAGTTTTCGAAAAGTTTAATCATTTTTTGTCTTTCGTTTATTTAGATTTGTTATTCCTTAGGTTGAGACTACTTAGGATCTTTTAGTTAGCTCGTTTTAAGTTTGGTTTCTATGCCGTTTATTCTTCTGGAAAATTTTTAATAAATTGGGTTAGTTTCTTGTCGGGATAGAAGTTGACTACTTCTGAATGCTTGTTTGAAACTTAAATTGTGTAGTTCCTCGTTTGGTTGTCGTATAGGGTGCAGCACCTCATCTGGCATGGTTTGGTAAACCTTCTGCCAAGTGTTTTGTCCCGTTTACTTAGGGTGACATTTAAGGGTTCTATATCTTTTAGTTCATGTAATACTTCTCAGGGAATATGGTCCCACAGCGTAACGTTGCTGTTTATTAATTTAAGAGTGGATAGGTTTCGTAAGGATAAAGTGGTGAAGGAGAATTAGTGAGAGGGAGTGGTATTCGCTGGGTCACCAGCTATCTTTTGGGTTCATTTTGTTGAAGTCTTCTTCATCGTCGTTTTCCTCTTTTTGGGAGGCTCCCAAGCCTCTATTACTAATTAGAGATAGGTTGGCGAGCCATTGTGAGGCTAGCAATTTAATTGCAGACTCCCAGCATGGATTCAGACGTGGACGCTCGTGCCTAACCAATTTACTCGAATTCTTTCATTACATGATTTGCATCTATGATGAAACTAAAGCGGCGGATATAATTTACCTTGACTTTAAAAAGGCCTTTGATACAGCCCCGCACGAAAGGCTATTGATGAAAAATAGAGCAATTGGAGTGAGGGGTAACATACTTAAATGGATTAGAAACTGGCTATCAAATCGTTTACAGCAGGTTGTTGTAAATGGGGGGGGTTTCAGAGTAGGCCCCAGTCACCAGCGGGGTACCACAGGGGTCAGTCCTGGGCCCATTATTATTTATTGTTTGCATTAATGACTTGGATAATGGAGTGTTTAGTAGGATCTCGAAATTTGCAGATGACACAAAGCTGGGAAGCCGAGCCCTTTCGAGGCCCGATGTTGAGCAAATGCAAAGAGACCTTAATAAAATTGTCAAATGGGTGGATAAATGGCAAATGGGCTTGAACATAGGTATGTAAGTGCAAGGTCATGCACTTAAGATGTCATAACTTAAAAGTAGAATACCATATGAAAGGCAAAATCCTGCAATCAGTTAACTTAGAAAAAGACCTGAGGATTTTAACCTGGAGGACCTTAAAGTATCGAAGCAATGCGCAGAAGCTAATAAAAAAACAAACCGAATGCTAGGATATATTGCTCGGAATTTTACTTACAAATCGAAAGATATAATCCTGCCACTATACAAAGCGCTCGTGCGCCCACACCTCGAATACGCGGTCCAATTTTGGTGTCCCTCCCTAAATAAGGATATAGCGCAGTTAGAAAGAATGCAACGTTGGGCTACTAAACTAGTTCCTGGAATCCGAAACAAACTGTACGAAGCTAGACTCCGCTGAGTAAACCTACGATCACTTGAAAGTAGACGATTACGTGGACAATTGTTCGAGGTATTCAAAATCTTAAAAGGATTTAATAATATTGATTATAGACTATTGCTCGAGATGGACGAAAGGGCCAACACACGACAAAATGGTTTAAAATTAGTGAACAAGCGATTTAACTCTAGTATAGCTCAAAATTACTTCACGTTTAAAATCACGCAAACGTTGAATAGCCTACCCAACCCTGTAGTAGAAAGCACGTCAGTTAATATGTTCCAAAACCAACTTGATCAGTACTTCAATAGTGTTAATATAAGGTAGTAGGAGCATAGAAGAAAGCGTCATACGAAATAAGGAATTGGGAATAAAATGAAGTGAACAATAAAAAGATGCCAGCGACGCCTCCTTGTATGGAGTGAATGTGAATTCCCTTTTTATTTTTCTCTCTGTCCTATAAGTATATTATTTTCATCACTAGCAGGAGAAACCTGCGGAGAAGAGAGTACTGTCCTATCAACTCCCTTCCCCCTTGTTCGAAGAAGCGTGTTTGTGTATTTGCGGGATAGCTGAACTTGCATGTCAAGGGTACACATGTAGATAAGTGTGTACCGTAGAAGTCAAATAGTTAGAAAAGGCATGTAAAGAAACGCCAAATGGTACACATATAGATAAGTGTGTACAGTAGAATAGAAATATTTTTTAAAAAATCATGTAAAAAAATGTATATAAAGGGTACACATGTAGATAAGTGTGCACTGTAGAGTTAAAATAGTAAAAAAAAACAGCATGTAAAGAAAAGCATAATACACTAACGTTAGAAAGTGGTAGTTAACATCTTCTGTAAGCGGACTGGCCTTGAGTGAACCTTAGGCTCTTTGCTGGTCCTTGTTTCTGTAGTTTTTTTAAAAAAAATTCCTGCTTGTTGCACATAACCTTGATTACTGATCTAAGCTGTAAATACTGGGGGCGTTCTTCTCCCTTGTCGGGTTTCCCGCTCCTAAATATTCCTGTTGTTTCTTCGGTGTTCTTGCAGGATTTCTAGTGATGTTTTTACTCCTTGACTCAAAATGGTCTCAAGTTTGTTTCATACTTTACAGGCTCTATAGTGTAGGGACACGTTTGTGGCCGGGAGGCCTATTTCTCCGTGTAAGTCTCTTAACCTCCTTCTCTCTCACCTTCTGGTGTTAGTAATGATGTAGATAGACCACAGCGTTCTGAATTCTCTGAATTTTCATAGCGTTGGTTTTGAGCAATCAATTCAACGGTATAGTCGGGTATAAAAATGTAGCTTTACATATAGCATTGTAAATCTTCTTATTCTCGACGCTGAAAATTTCTAAGTTGAAATAGTTTAATTAAGTTCGCCTTCGCTATGTTTATCCTTTCATTGACGTGTTTCGTCCTTTGGAGGTTTGTAGATAGCTTAGAGTAGGAAAGGGGCGCAAAGAAAAATATATAAAGAAAAGTAGCGATACGAGTTTCGACGCGCTCCCCGCGTCGCTAGGGAGCCGTTAACGAGAGTCCTAAATCACTCGGCCATCCTGAGCCCCAAGAAAGAATTATTCAAGCAAAGCATTTAAACCGCTCACCTGAACTTCTCGCACGCTACACAGCCCCCTCCTACAAGCGGAGCGTATTTTGAGGATTGAGGAGAACGGCGTCTGGAATTGTTATTCGAGGACTAAAGTTATCCCTCCCCGGCCTCCCGGGTCTTCGGCACCATTGTATATAGCTTAGTGTAGGAAATGGGCGCAAAGAAAAATAAATAAAGAAAACTAGCGATATGAGTTTCAAACGCACTTCCCGCGTCACTGGAGAGCCGTTAGCGAGAGTCCTAAACCATTCGGCCAACCTACGTCCCTAAAAAGAATTATTCAAGCAAAGCATTTAAGCCGCTCGCCTGAACTTATTGCCCGCTACAGGTTTTTCTTCTTCCTTTTCGGTATAATTGAAAATTTTTCGGCATTTGTACGGATCTTCCACTCCTGTTTAAACTCATTTATGTTAGCGATCTTGACCGTTGTAATCCTTGCCATTGTCGCTAGGAGCGTCGGTGAAGCGTTGTTGTTTGGGACGATTTCCTGTCGATGAAGTTCCAATTCACCCACTACTCTTAATTCATGGTCTCTGTCAAAGCTCTCATTTTCTTCGGGAGAGATGTCAAAGATTCCTTTCCAATGCTCTCTAAATGCCACATCTATCTCTTGGGGATCTTTCGCCTCGCCTCCTGTTTGTTGAAATACGTTTCTGGCCTTGGTTTTTCTCTTCCCTCTGGCTATATTTAATTTCTGCCAACAGTTTTGTGGGATTTAGTTCGGTGTCCAAAGCCTCTAAGAATCTGCTCCATTTTGCGTTTCTTTCCAAGGCACTTGCCGCTATCAGATCGGTTCTTATCGTTGCAATCTTGCCCTGTCACCTCTTTGGAGGCCATTGCGTTCGATGGAATCTCTCGTAATGATGTATTGTTTCTCCAGGTCTTCTATATGCGCTATTCTGATAGGATCTGGCAAGGTTTTACACTCAGTAATAGGGATGTGCTTCTTATCCTCCTTCACCATCATTTCCATCAATTTTTCGAGCTCCTGGTGAATTTCTTCCAGGATTGCCTAGAAATCTCTTTGTTGGTGTCTTGCCAGATCTACCGAATAACCAGCCCAGTTAGCGTCCTGAATGACTTCCTCGGAGGGCATTTTACCTGAATAGGGTGTAGGGAGAGAGTTATGATCATCATTTCATGGTCGCTATTTGATGGAGCACGCCGCTCTATTAGGTAGTTGAATTGTAAATCTGGGGTAGCTAGGACAATATCTGGCTTCGTGGCTCTGGTTCGGCCAAAGTAGGACGGAAACTCGGGCCTTATACGTTCTGCTATCCTTCTCTCCAATATTGTGTCTAGATTTTTCCCTGCCCTGTTGAAACTTCGGGTGTAGCCCGAGGCTCTGCTCCGGGCGTTCATACCCCCCATGAATACCGCTTGATGTCTGTGTCCGAAAACTTCGGTAAAGTTATGGAAGGGTGAATAATCTCTCCTTGGGGGTTGGTATCCAGTCGATACGATAAGGTTTCCAGTTGAAGTCCGAACGCTTATCGCTAGGTATGCCTCGTCTAGGTCTCTTAGTTTCTTGAAACATATGACATTGCGCACCGCAATTGCGGCACCATAAATTTTGTTGTTATTACTGTATAATTGAATAATTTGATCTTGTGAATCTTGGGGTCTATATTTATTTCGTTAAGTAAAACTATTTCTGGGTCTTCCTTTAGATATGTATTGCTCAAAGCAAACTTTTTATCATTCCATCCAGCGATGTTGTGACTTATTATTTTTAGTTTCCTTTTATGGTCCATTA
Source organism: Ceratothoa steindachneri (assembly GCA_963969495.1). Taxonomy (NCBI): domain Eukaryota; kingdom Metazoa; phylum Arthropoda; class Malacostraca; order Isopoda; family Cymothoidae; genus Ceratothoa; species Ceratothoa steindachneri. The sequence continues at coordinate 129,697,087 of OZ018322.1, read as the reverse complement.
TTTGGATTTTCTTTCATGTCTTCCTTTTCCTTCAGTCTGGTGTGTTTCTTGCTTGATGAGAGACTTCATCCTTTCACTTCTCTTCTTTTTTAATTCTTCCTTCCTTACCGTAAAGCACATGTCCCTTGGTATTTCTAAGTTGCCGTCCGTAATAATCTTGAAAATTTCTCGGTCCGAGTACGGACCATCAAACTCGTACTTATAATTTCCATTTTTGATTCATTGAATCAACTCGGCGTTACTCTCTGGGAAGGGGCATTCTTCAGACGCGAAGAATCGAACACTGAGTTTTTCAGTTTCTCCTTCTCTTTGTTCAGGGGTAGGATCAACTTGCTCCTCTTCTCAGTTTCGCAACAAAGGGGTAGCTTTCCTACTATCGATGTCTCTTGGGGCTGTCTCTACTTCCATTACTTTTTCGTCTGTCTGTTGTATATATTTTCCTAAGCCTCGGGTCTCTAACTGCTGCTTTGACAGGCTCCGGCGTTTCTTCTTAAATATCAGTCCTCTGCCGTGCTCGAGCATTATCATTTTTCACTGTTTTTTACTGGACGCTCGGGGTGTCCACTAAAGGGGGGTTCTCGGGGAACCACATTTGGTCTAACCCATTATTTTTTAGCATAAGATTCAATTCTCTCCCATATGAAGCCGGTTTATCTACGTTGAGAACATGAGCATGCAATATGCATGCCAATATATTTAATGACTCTCCTTGTTTTATTTCAATAACATACTTCACCGGTTGTATATTTATAGATCGTTGCCTTTGCAACTTTGGCAAAAGTGAGATTTTGCTTTTCCTCTTCGACCCTGGCTTTTTCTTCCCTTTTTCTATCTATCATTTCCCGTTTAACTGGGCATGCCATTGCCATTGTCCAATGATTCCCGTTGCAATTCAGGCATCTTTTGGTTTGTGAGCTGCACTCGCGCCAGGCATGATCTTTCCCGCTGTTCTCTGAACACCATTTTATTTCTTTCATCGGATAGTCTTTGGTAACAAGCTTCTCGAGAGAGAAACAGTTAAAGCAGATTTTCACACTGACGAAATCGTCACTTTTGATTTGGTCGGGGGTTATCTTGAGGTTAAAGGCAATTAATCCTACCTCTTTTGCCTTTCTTTCCATTTTGGTCTTGCAAAAAATAACTTTAACAACATAGGAGTATTCCTTATTATTTGTCCGGTTGATAAACTTAATTACCTCGTTTACCTTTGCTCAGCATTTGGCTCTCTCGATTTCAGACTTTATTTCTTCCGCCGTATGGTCTCCAATCCATGAGTCTATTTAACGCCATAGACTGTCTTTTGAGCATCGATCTGGAGGGAGCCTTTAGCTTCTAATCCGATCGTGTTCAACCTTTCATTTGCCTTCTCCGAAAGTAACTTATCCACGTTACCGTCGCTCTGAGCACTAATCTGAGATCACCGTATATTATTTGAAAAGCATTTATCCTGTTGAGCTTTTGCGCGCCCTTCTGGACGTGCAAAGGGACCCGTCTAGTGGAGTACATTTTCTTGCTATCCGATCTTCTTTCTTCTTGTTTTCCTCATCGGTGGTTAAGGCGAAAAAGAAAAGTAGAGAGAGTGAGAGTAAAGTAAGTTAAAGAGTGCTGCTATATACGGTTATCGATCCGGCTTATTCATCTAGCGAGTCGGTAGCCCTGCCTGCCTACCTATCACTAGCCCTAACAGTTTTTGCCTCCCACCCGCTTTAGCCCGCCGCTCACACGGATCTGACCCGTCCCGGGCTAAGCTTCACCCTGCGCTGAGTTAGCCGCCCGGTCCAGATATGGCTCCGGCTAGAGTGGCTATCTATGAAGAATTAGCTTCCCTAAAACGACTCACCCTAAGAGGGTGGATAGGATAGGGAAGAACGTCTTTTATAGAGAGTCAGGTCAAGGTCTTGTCTGACAGTGACAGTCTCTATAAAAAGCTTCTTCTTATTCTTCTTCAGATAGCAAAAAAGATTACTTCATAATCTGAAGGTATGGAGTGCGTGAATTCTTCGTAAGTAAGATATTCCAACATCTGCTATCCGTCATATATCTTGTTTTGAACTACTTGCGCTGTTTTGATAGCAGTTTTACTCAGGGTATGTAGGGGAGTAGCGGGGTATAAGTGGATTAGCCTCGTTCGGTGTTATACCCATTAGAAGTTAATTTAAATCCAAGTACCCGACCCTCTCTGAAGTATTCGTAGAATTCCTCTTGCACCAGTACGTCCGATGTTTTCCGACGACGGCCTATAGAAATCATTTTGAATTTCTGAAAATTGGTCTTGATCTTGTTCATTCTTTCATAGTTGTTAATATTTTCAATTTCGCTGCTCATCCTATTTGCAACATCAACAGAGTTTTTATAAATGCTGGTAATGATATGTGTTATATCATCTGCCAGCTGGACGTACTGGGTGAGATCTTGGTCGGGGTAGGGCAGATCGCCAGTATACAGTGTGGTGCTGAGGCAACCTCCTTGTAGCACTCTAGTTTTCAGATTGAATACTTCCCCTTCGATGTCTTTTACTCTTATGACTGCCACTCGATCTTCCAGGTATTCGGAGAGTGTTCTAGTCAAATTTTGCTCCATACATAACTCGTTGATCTTTTTTCTTCAGTCCCGGTAGCCACAACTTGTTGAACGCCGAGGAGACGTCTGGCAGCATAACGTCGACATTGCCATTTCCAGCTTTCCCGATAGTTATTCTCTCCGTGATCAATGCTAGAGCCGTTTCTGTACCGAGTTTCTTCCGGAAGCCATGCTTTTGGGTATTGTATAGGTTGTGGATTTCTAGGAATGTTCTTAATCTGTTATTAAAAGGTTTTTCTAGTAGTTTACCCATGAATTCGATCAAAGAGATGGGTCTATAGCTGCTGATTTCTTTCTATGGCTTGCCAGGCTTTGGTATGAAGATCATGCGGGCTCTTTTAAGGAGATATGACATTTTTCATTAGTCACTTTTCAAATTCTTTCGTTCAAAATTCGCATCTTTTGGTTTTGTATCTCCTTTTATTGCAAATTTTATTCACTTTTTATGGTATATTTATTTTTTTAGCAACATGACTAGAACATAGAGAAAATTAAGATAATGCCAAATTGTATACATTCGTGGAAAATTTTTCTTAGATATTTTATAGCGTACGAGAAGTGCAGGCGAGTGGCTTAAAAGCTTCGTTTGAATGAGTCTTTTTGGGACTCACGATGGCCGAATGGATTCGCCGCTGGCTAACAGTGGTCCAGCGTCGCGGGAAGCTGTTTGCAACTCGCCTACGCTATTATTTTTTTATATGCCCCCTTTCCTACTCCCCTCTATCTACAATGGTGCCCAGACCCGGGAGGGGGAGCGTTAGCCCTTGGATAACATTTCCAAACGGGCTCTCTTCATTTCTTCAAAATACGCTCCGCTTCTAGGGGGGGGGGAGGTGTATAGCGTATGAAAGGTGAAGGCGAGCGGCTTAAAAGCTTCGTTTAAATGAGTCTTTTGGGGGACTCAGGATGGCGGAGTGGATTCGCCGCTGGCTAACAGTGGTCCAGCGACGCGGAAGCTGTTCGCAACTCGCCTATGCTATTATTTTTTCTTTGCCCCCTTTCCTACTCCTCTCTATCTACAATTTCAAGTTACTAGTAAAAAAAACTACACCATTGATTTTCATGTCATTTTATTGAAAATTGCATGCACTTTTTATAGTATATATTTTGTTTTAGCAACATGACTAGAACATACTTAAAATTATGATAATGCAAAATTTTATACATCGTGGAAATTCTCCATATAATTTTAAAGTTGATTTGTGAACAAAACGCAAAACTATACCATGCGATTTTAAATATTTGCTAAAAGAAAACGGCGCCTGAGAACTGGTTTATATTTTTAGTATCACTCGAATATAGATTGAACTAAATTCCAGGGCTGTCTGAACCCCCTGTATCTCAAAATTTTGGTAGGAATAAAAGGGCTTTTAATGAGCTCTAATTTCATATATGATAATCTAACGTAGTAAAAAAGTTGAAAAATGAATGTGGTATCTCCTTAAACTGGCCGGAAAGTAACCAACGTTGTAGCAGGCGTTAAATATCTCGAGAAGAGCTTCGTTGATGTTATCAGGGGCGTTGAGCAAATGCATTTATGTCATGCCAGTTATCCCTGGGGCTTTTTGCTTAAAGCTTTTAAGGGCTATTTCATATTCTTCGTGCGAAAAGGGTCTACCTTCTTATCGTGTGAGACGTGTCCTGTCCACAAAGTGATGCGGCGTTAGGTCAGCTCCCAGCTCCTGAAGTCTAAGAAGGATTTGTTCCTCGTACCTATCGTCAAAGAATTCGTTTTCCTCGTCGCTAATGCGGAAACGGTTTTACTCGTACCTTCGGAATTCCCGCTCGATACTTTTCTCTTCCGTGTATTGTGCGTCATTTACTTGGATATTTATGCGACTCTTGGCGGAAGTGCCTCGTAATCTTTTTATTTGACTCCAGAATTTTCTAGGGACCCCTTCTGCGTGCTGTTAGCAATCATTTTGTCCAACTAATTTCTTGATTTCTCCATTATGAGATGTTTAATTTCATTCCTCAGATCTCGTAGTTCCTGGTATCAAAATGACCTGATCCCGTACATGTTTATAAAGAATATAGTTACTTCCAGCTGATCCATCTTTCCCGGTAAGTTATGGTCCCACCTTAGAGCCGTAGTTTTTTTTTTTTTTTGCTCCGTCCAAGGGACAGCTAAGCGATCAGCCTCCAAGATCTTTGAGGTGAGATGATCGAGTTTTTCATCGATTTCTTCCGGTGAGGCACCTTCTAGTTGTCCAATCTGCACATGTTGCAAATGATCGCACTATGTTTCCCAGTTGGTTCTCGCCAAGCATCTACGTTTAGGAATTTGCAATTGGATCGGGAAGGGGGAGGTGTGGGTGATCATACTAATATAATAGATGGGATGAAAAGGCCAGGAAGGGTCACATGATTCAGAGAGAAGTTCCGATTCGTATATACTATTTCCGATGTGGTCGACGATCTTTCAGTGTAGAAAGTGGCGAAGTCAGGACCTTCTCTATAATATGCCTCTCTCAATCAAAAGGCTCAGCGAGTTACCGACTCCGTTGAAAGCTCTCGTGTAGCCGGCTTCTCTACAGCGGGCGTTTAAGTCTCGGATTAAGATAGTTGAGGTTTCTTTCATGAAGAGTCGCAGGAAGTTAAGGATCGGGAGATATGGGCGCCTGGGTGGTTAGAACCCGACCGCAACCACCAGGTCATCGTATGTCATGGGGATCTCAATTGCCAGGTACGATTCTTCCAAATCCCGTATCTCCTCGAATTTAATCCCTTTCCTGATGGCAATCGCCACTCCGTCATACCTCTCTTTCGAATGGCTAGCCATCAGCACTTCATAATTGTAGATTTTTATACACTCGCTTTCGTCATTTAATCCATGTTCAGATATAAGAACGACGTTGGGATCAGAGGAACTAATAATTTCATTATACATTTTACTTTTGGCGTGCCAACCATTTACATTTAGCGAGAAAATCTCTAAATTCTTTTGCGTAGGCTGTGGGTTGCGAGTAGCAGAACGAGATCTCGGAACTGTTTGCTACATGCTTCTTAGTTGGGCGTGGAATAGGTCCCCTGACGGCGGGTTATCGGGAAACCACATCGCTTTAAGACCATAATGCACCAACATCTTTTTCAGTTCTGAAGCACAACTTCTCGGTTTCGTGATGTTTGTGAAGTGGGCGTGTAAGATGAACATTATAAGATCTGGTCTCATGTTTTGGTCGATCTGTAGCATGGACTTTGTTCTGATTTACTCGTCGCCTGAGCATACGTAGTGCTCGCTCTTCGATTTCTCTCTTCGATCATCGCATTTTTCTTTTCTGTTACTAGAGCTTTCTTAATTGGGCAAGTCATCGACAATGTGCGGTGGGAATTACCATAGTTTAGGCATCTCTTGTTCTGCTTCGTACACTCCCTCCAGGAGTAGCCGGATTCCAAGCACTTGGAACATACCTTTCCTTCAGCTTGAAAGTCCTTGGTGGCGTGTTTCTCCATGACATAGCAGGATAAACAAATCTGTAAGGGTACGAACACTTCTCGCTCGATGCAGCTGACGGAGATTTTTGTATGGAATAAGACCAGCCCGTTTTCTTTCGGCCTTTGCCGCCATCTCAGTCGTCTGAAATGTTAATTTGAACACATGCGTGTGTTCTTCGCCTTCGCATTTTTAAACTCGTATGCCTCTTCGATCTTTGCCCAAGTCTGTTTATCCTCAATTTTAATTTTATCTCAACAGAGTGGGTACATAAGGAAAAATGGACAATGGATATAATAAGTTGTGAAAGGAAAGTATATACACACATATATGATTACAATTGCAGTTATATATGCACATATATATATATATATATATATATATATATATATATATATATATATATATATATATATATATATATATATATATATATAATAGTAGGAGATGGATAGATAGGGATAGATTTCCTTGGTGAAAGGGAGATCGAAGGATAGAAAATTCCTAGCGATTGGTGTTCTTCTCATTGTTTTGGGTCTTATTTTCAAGGTTTTGCGTACTCTTTTTCTGTTTTTGTTTATGTTGTTCTTGGTTTGTGATGGTATTGCATGTTTGTTTGTGTGTTTTCATTTTGTTTCATGTAGATTATGGTAGTTTCTTGTGACGTTCAAGCCTTTGTAGGTGTTTTTTTTTGCATTTTCTTCGTTGTTCGTTTTTGTATTTTTGGTGTTCTTATTATTGTATATTCTGTGTGTAGTTTATTGTTTGTCGTTGTTTCATATGCGTAGTCTTATATGTAGATTAGTTCTTCTTGTCTTTCGATCTGTGCTTTACTGCTGGTCAAGTTTTTCGTTCTTCTGTGTATGTCCTCCAAAGAAATGTCAATGTGTTTCTGTCTGATTTCATCCGTCATGCACCGTGGGACTTTCTCCAAGATTTTTCGTGCTCTTCTTTGAAGTTCCAAGTTAATTTGTGTCATCTGGATCATGTGATTTAGGTCCCTCTGTCTCCTTCTTTCTCTCCTCCTAACGTTGGTGATTAAGATCACTCCTTTAGTTTGTACTCTTTGGATGAGTCTCAATTTCTTTTTGGAGCTAGTGTTGATAGGTATAGGTGAATACAGTAGCTGCGATCTTATGAGCGCGTTATAGATCTTCTTTTTGTTGGCATGTATGGTTTTTGAACCTAAAGAGCTTGTTGAGCTCCACCTTCGCTCGCGTTGCTGTTTGAGCAACGTGACTTGCGTACCCATTTTTACCTATCTTTAGTCCTAGTACTGTTCTTTCTGTGCTGTATGGAATGTGGGCGTCGTATGTTTCAATATGTGCCCGTTTCCTAGGAAAGAGTGGTATCATCATAAATTTCTGGGTGTTAGTGGCGATTTTCCACCTTCTTTCGTACCTGGTGACATGGTCGATTTCTCTGGCTGTTATTTGTGCCATGAGTTCATCATTTTTGAAGGGGGCAGTCATGATCTAGGAGATGTCGTCTGCGAACTGGACGTCCAGCGAGTCTTCCCTGACCATATCCGGGAGACCGAGGGTGTATATATTGTATAGGAGGGGGCATAGGCACCCTTCTTGCGGTACGCCTGCAGTTAGCTTGAAGTCTAGTCCCATGTGGTCATATATTTGTATATACGCTATCCTGTCTGTCACGTAGTCACATAGAATTTTCTTTAGTCTTGGGTTTAGTCCCAGTCTTAGTATTTTGTACTGAAGCACAGTCCTCCATACTTTGCCAAATGCTTTCTTAACGTCTCTGAGCACCAGGTCAGCATACCTTTTTTGGCTAACAATCTTCGCCAGTTTTTAGGTGATTAATTCCTAGCGCCGTATCAGCCCCTCTCCCTCTTCTGAATCCACGCTGGTGTTGGTTATGGAGGTTGTTATCTTCCATAAATTTTTAGACTCTATTAGCAAGCACCTTTTCGAAGAGCTTGCCCTCCACTTCGAGGAGGGAATGGGCCTGAAGTTTGCTGGTGTGACTGGCGGTTTTCCGGCTTTTGGAATGAAGATCATTTTAGCGATCTTCCATTCGTCCGGAAAATAGCCAACGCTTAGGAACGCATTCATTATATTGACTAGCCCCTGTATCCTGCTACGGGGGGGGCGTTCAAGAAGTTAAATTTGGTCAACTTCGTTTTACCTGGTGCTCTCTGTTTGAAAGTACGTAGCGTCGCTAGGATTTCTTCTTTCGCAATCTTCCGTCCAACAGTTGTCAACAGTTGTATTGTTGAAGGGTTATGTCTTCTCGAGTTCTTTTCTTAGTTGGTTGTGAATGTGTTTCTCAAAGGCATGGTCAAAGTGTTCGTTCTCTTCTAGTGTGATGGTAATTATATTCTTATAGTAGTCTCTGAACTCTTCTTCCGTTTCTGTTGCGTCCATTTTTGTCCCGTCATCTTTGTTAAGGAGTATGTTTCTTTCAGGTGGTTTACCTTTTAATCTTGATACTGTGCTCCAAAAAGTTTGGGGATCCACTTCTTCAAGGAGTTTGTCTATAAGGTCATTCCAAGGTGCTGTCTGTTGTTCTGTTATGTGTGTCTGCATTTCCGTCTTTAGTGTTCTTAACCGTCTGCTTTAAACTCTGCCTGTACCAGTCAGTCTAATTTCTTCATATAGTCTTCTGTATTCGTCCGTTAAGTCATATAGCTCCTGTGTCCACCTTGGTGCTGGTAACGTTTTGTAGGTTGTTCTGGGGACTGTTGTAAGGTCTGCCTTCCCCAATTTTTCCCTTAACCTTGCCAGTTCTTGGTCGATCTTCCCCAGGGTGGCTTCTTTGAGTGGTTGAGTTTTGTACTCACAGAGAAGGGTACGATACTCTTACCAGTTTGCTCGGGAAAAGCATTTGCTTTTCATGACGGGTATCTGAATTAGGCTTGAGGATATTTTAATCATGATGGCGACGTGATCGCTTGAGATTAGTGGGCCGGGTTGGATGTAGTAATTATGGGGAAATTGTGGGCTGGTCAGGGTGATATCTGGTTTAGTTGCGCAGGTTTCGGTGATATATGTGGGGAAATTAGGCCCAATGCGGGCAACAATACCCTGTCAATAAGATTCTTCAAGTTCTTCCCCTTCTTATTTAGATGTCCGGTGCATCCGGATTCCTGGCATCTGGCGTTGAGATCTCCCACAGACAAGACTGTTCTCCCATGTGCACAAAGTTGAAGAAAATTGTGCATCGGGATATAATCTCGTCTCGGAGGTCGGTACCCTGTAGACACCACCAGGGGCTCCAGGGCGGTTTGGACCTCGATGGCCAGGTAGGATTCGTAATGTTCCAGGCTGTGGTTCTGTGTTATTGTGCTGTAGTTGAAGATCTTCATATTCTTCTGTGTCGTGTCGATTAAATGTTCTGATAGCAGAACGATAGCAGGGTCGCATTGTCTGATTATGTTTCCGTAAGTCGCTTGTTTATGGTCTCATCGGTTAGCGTTCATATGTAAGATTGTTGTCTTTTGTCAGTCTATGCATGTTGTCTATCGATTAGCCGTTCCCTTTATCGAGTTTCTTTGGGGTGGAGGGGCTGGCTGATGGAGATCGGCATTTACCGTATCTCTTTTTGTTAAATTCAGAGGTCGTGATTGTGGAGAAAGCGTCTTGGTTGAGGCGAACCATCCTAAGGAGGAGGCTTGTTCGGCCACTCTCTCTGGAATGTCCTCACTGTAGTCCCACTTGTAACGACCGGTGGTCACGCCTTCACTGACGTCCTTGTCCACCCTTACTGAATAGGGCACTCTCCGTGGTGTAGATTTTTAGATGAATTTTTTTTGCCATAATAGGCATGTTTGCTCTCCTTTGACGATGAGGTAAACCTCATCCTTTGCCGGTTTGGGTGGCCGTTTGGTACGGCTACCGTGCCGGTGTTTTATTTTTGTTTCACTGGTTGATTTTACCTCTGTATCTAGTTTGGAAGATTCTACTATTGGAGGTTCAGGACTTTTGGAGGGGTGTTTGCTGGAGCGGGAACGGTTTCTACTTGTGTAGTGGCTGGTTGAGGAGGTTGCATCTGGATCCGCAGAACTTCCTTAGAGGAAAGGATCTCCGGAAACCACATCTTTTCCATTGCATTTTTGACCATCATTAGGTTGAGCTCTCTTTTAAATGAGCCTGGGTTTGGGAGGTTTGCTATATGTGCATAGTATATGCAACACATGATCTTCGTGGATTACTCGCTTTCTACCTTGAGGTAAGTACGCTGAGCTGAAGCCTCATTGACTTCTGCTTTGCCACTTTGGCATAAGACCTGTTGGCTTTAGCTGCTACTTCTTCCTCCTTATTTTGTTTTTGCTGTCTTTTTATCGCCTTCTTTTTTACTGGACATGGCCCCGTGATCACCGTTGCAGTTAATGCATTTTCTCGTGCTGCTCTTTCAGTCACGCCAGACGTGTCCAACTTTACTACATATAGAGCAGATATTCTCGGTTTGTGGACACGCTTTAGTTGTAAGTTGGTTATATTTATAACATTTAAAGAATGTCTGGATTTCAGTGAATTTCTCCTTCTATTTGGTCAGGGCACACCCTGACGCGAAAGAGAAGTAGACCGAGCTCTTTCGCTTTTTGTATCATACCCGTGTCTTAGAATATCACCTTAAACACATGGGTATAGTCTCTAAATTTGATCACCTGAGTGGTGTCCCACCCATGAGTCTAGTCTCCGGTATATGACACTTATGTGCGCCTGAATTTAGGGTGGGGTCTTCTGGGTTAAGTTAATTGTATTAAACACTTGGGTTGCTTGTGACGAAGTCAAGTGTTCAGCGTCCGCTTCATTGTGGCATATAGCCGTATACCCGAAAGGGGTATCAATAAGTCTGACGAGAGCTACATCTAGCTCGCCATAACTATTGAGAAGACTTTCCAACGGTCAGGCTTTTACCTTTCAGGGAGAATCCTAAGACTAATTCGTAGGATGTTGCTCGTCATTTTGTCATCGTCGGTACTTAGTCTGTGTTTATTGGGTGTGGAGTTATAGTAGAAGATCAGAATAGAAGAAAAATGCCACTTTACCTTATTTTGAGATGGAATATTTGGGGTCGTCTTATTACTTGCTTTAATCCGTAATTGTGGTGTCACTGGCACTTTGGATGGTATTTTTTAGGTTCTTCACTTTAACTTAGTGTTTATACTTGGAGGAAAACATTTACTTTTAAAGTTTAATGCGAAAAAATCTTCGGGGGACGTTTTACATTTTACGCTTGACTTTGCTTCCTTTTACAAAAAGAACGTACGAGAGAGAAATAATAATCACAAGAAAATCTTAGCAGTCATAAAGAAAAATCAATTTCAGTGACGTTTATGTTTGTAAGAGGTTGAAGGTAAATTGTTCTTAAAATCTATGTTAACGCTGATTGGTCAAATTTTGCGGCGCTTATGTGTAGAACATAAAATTAGCCTTAAAGCTGATAGGGTAAATTAAACGGAGTAATGAGTAATGAGAGTAAGAGAGTAATTCGGGATTTAAAAAGAAGACCATCAACCCGGAAAGAAGGCAAAGCCAAGCGCAAGAGGCTTCCAAAACTGTGAAAGAGACTTTTCCAACGTTAGCCTTGAACGTTATCTGGCATACACGACAGTATAGCCACAACGTAGGGGCCTTCCCTAGTGAACCGCCAAACCCCTTACCCTCCCACGAGGTAACTGGGAACCCATGAAAAGACACGCCTCTTCTGCGTGTTCTCGGCTCCCCAGGACACCGGATAAAGCCATCTGAGACCTGCATTGAAGGACGTTCGACAGGAGCCCCCTCGCCCCCCCCCCACCGGCTGTGCCGATTCAACTCAGCAAATATCCCGCTTATGGACTGCTTCTGCCACCAACCCCTGCTACCGAGCGGTGGACTGATTGGAGATACCTCATGTTTCTGCTGTTCTTAGCTGCTCTCTAACCAAGCTAGGGTGGACTGATTGGAGATCTTTCCTGTTTCTACCTAGCTTAAAGGGTAAGCTGTGACCGGGCTTCGAGGTCTAGTCAGTCCTACCCCTCATCCCTTGATCAAAAGGTGTTCGGTCTAATTAGAGATACCTCCTGTTTCTGACGACCCTGACAGGGACTAGACAGGCGGAGATATACTGATTGGAGATTTCTCATGTTTCTATCTCGTCGGTAAGGAAGGAGGGAGCTGCTGGAGAGGATAGAGCTGGGATTCCGTCACAACTGATGACAAGACGACCCAGCCATGAATGGCGCTGGGGAGTCGTTGGACCTATTTGTCCTGCTAAGGATAACCGGCACGGAGATCCTAACTAAGACCGTGGTGTTCGATACAATATTCGAAAAGCTTGGAATCAGTCACAAATGGCTAATTGAAGTCGCCCCTAGATACACAGCAATCTGCCACATCCAAGCGGACCTGATAAAACTCACCTCGTCCTCAGGAATCACGGAGCTGGGAAGAAACAGAACTCAAGCCCAAGTCCTCACCAGCTATTAATGCAAGAAAGGCCATAATATGCAAGCGAGTAGACCCGTGGGTTGGAGAAAGATCTGAGGAGGACATAACGGAGGAAATTAAGTGTAACCAGCAGTGGGTAAACGTACATAGGTACACGAGGTGATAAAGTTCCGCAGCCTTACTCACGTATCAATGCCTTGTTCGAGGAAGTGGAGATGGCTGCAAAGGCAAAGGAAACTGGGCTGAAACTCTTTTCCATGAGAATCTCCCCAGAGCAGATCAGCAGGGAGAGATTCTTTCAGCTACTAACCTGCTTCAAATGTTACCAGGCTGAAGACCATCCACCCAGCGCCTGTCCTCGCAAGGATAAGCAGAAGATTTGCTCCGAATGCTCCCAGATGAGACATGACTGGATGCACTGTGTGAACACTACAAAAATGTGTATCAACTGTGCGGGCCACACTGGACCCTAAGCATGCAGTGCCCAGTCAGAAAAGATCTCCTTAATAATAAAAGGGCAGCAGTGGACAAACCACGTACCAGCTACGCGTCAGCTGCCAAGTCAAGCCCAAATCAACAACCAGCTTAACAACCCGCCCAGCCGCAGATCATAATACAGCTCACAGACTCGACGCCACCCAAGACTCTGGCCAGCATCCTGCATGATCAGGTAATGAATCTGTCAAACCCAGGGACATTCAACATCAAGATGAACAAGATGCTGTCGGAAAATGGACTGGAACCCATAAAGTTCCCAGATAACCTGCAATCGACAACGGTTCTCTCGGCAGCCAAAGTTCAGGAAAAGTTTGCAGAGCCTACAATCCCCACTCCACCAGCTGCCGAGCAAGAAGAGGAACAGACCAATCTAAAACCCGTTGAATCTCAGGAGACTGTGCCCTCCCCGACCAAAACCGAAGTATCTACAACCAAAGAAAACATCAGGAAACGACGGGAGGTAAGTCCAAGCTTGCCCTCCCAATCAGATGCAACAAACACGTTCAAGCTCGATGGTAGAGATCAACTGCACCATCGCACTCAAATCTCACACCACAGAAATAAAAAGGGAATCTCTCTAGAGGAAGTAGCTACAGGTGTGCGAAGATACTTTATAAAATGGTGTTACGACTCAAATGTATAGGAAGCAATAGTCAAGGCTGCCTTCATTGAGAAAAAGATCAGATTGCACGACAGCTGTTTAAAACTTTACGAGTCACCCCTTTACAAAAAGCTTCAGGCCGGGAGGCCTTACAGCCCCCCTTCCTCCCTACGCTACCAGAAACCCACGTGCCGAGTGAAGAGACAATATAGCTGCTAGAAATAGAATTACCATTCTTGCACACAACGTGCAGGGTTGGAAGACAAACAAATATAAACTCTACAACATCTACAGAGAATTGGGCCCCGGATATTCTGCTGCTGTCGGAAACCGGCATTAGGGATGACGACAGACATATAATTTTTGGATACAATGTTCTCCAAAAGAACCACATAGGAGAGAAATTCGATGGGACAATGATAGCGGTCAAGAAGGATTTGCAGTTCAGACCGGGGGATACAATGGACGAATCATTCATGTCGGTAGTCCTGATGTGCTCTCTAGGAGACATCGAGTTGGGTGCTGGATACCAACCTCCCCGCCGTCAGTATCTGTCCATTCACGACATGTACACCCTATTCAAGAAAGAATAGGATAGCTGGTTACACGAGACCGGACGCTAGAGGAAGAAACCTTAACCTCTTGCTGGGAAGAGATATCGCGGAACGCATCAGGCCCGACTTCCCTACATTTATTTACCTAGAGTCAGCCACCAAGCCTGATGTAGTTATCACTAACACCAACTTCCCGTCCCACCAACTAGTTCAGCCGGGACCGGTGACGCCCAGTGATCAAATCCCTATGTTGGTAACAGTAGTAGCTGCTCCTATTCTAGCTCCTGTTTCACCCAGGAAAGACCTTTCTAAGGCTGACTGGGGCGCATACAGGAGAGCGTTCCCGTTGGATCTCCCCGATCTGAGAGGCGCATCCGAAGAAAATCTGGACAACGAATTGACCAATATAAACAGTTGCACATCCACGCAGACGCTATTGCAATCCCCAAAATCTCACACAAAAAGATACTGCTTACCATCCATGCACAAGAGAGAGTGGTGCTCCAAGAGCGTTTCTATGAGATCTACGCTCGAATCCTCGACATGCACTACACGAGACCAATGGACTTTCAGATTGTACAGCAACTCAAGAGGCAGCTTAACGCCGCGCTGTCTAACGAGCTGGGGGAGAAATGGAACCATCTTATCGACAGAATAGACATTGACGGGAATCCGAATTCTTTCTGGTCAGCCACCAGCAGGCTCAAAGAGACTACCGGAATACACAGCCCCACCGTAGTTTCACACAATGAAGTCACGCTGACTACCCCCTGTGAAAAGGAAGAACCTTTTCGCGAAGTCTGGATATATCAAAATCTACGATGAAGAGGAGGAGGACTTAGACCTAGCCTTCGAGGATCAGGTTCTCGACTACATGGAGAGGAGGGAGGAGAGATTCGTTCCTCATGGATGCGCGAACCTCACTCGTCTTCATGATAACCCACAGGAAGGGAATATCATCACTAATGAGGAATTGTGGGAGGTTATCTCATCGTTCCAAACCAAAGCCCCAGGCCTCATCCAAATCATCATTAGACACCTTAAAGAGGCCCCCCCAAAGACTCCGGATTAGACTGCTGAACCTCTTTAACGCGTCCCTGGTAATGGGATACTTCCCAGATGACCTTAAAACGTCAAGGATGATATTTATCCCTAACCCTGGGAAACCTGCGAACATGTCATGAACTTCAGGCTTATCTAATTGCTGGAGGCCGTTAGGAAGGTGTTCGAGAAGATCCTTAACGCCAAGTTAACTACACATTTATCGGACCATTCTCCGCTGAACGAATGAAAACATGGATTTAGAAAACACCACGGCATGGAGACAGCCATAGCCCACATGCTTCAATATGCAGCAACAGGGCGAGCTAATGGGTGCTAGATCGACGTCGTCTGTAGAGATCTAAAGAAGGCCCTCGATAAAGTCTGGCTCGATGGCCGAAATTAGAAAATCTCGAGACTGAGGCTCACGCCCCAGTTTGAAAATATCCTCTGCAGTTACCTGACTGGTAGGCAAGCTGTCATTGCCTTCGATGAGCACACAGGGGGGGGGGCTTTCGATCTCCTGTATGGTGTCCCGCAAGGAGTATGCCTCGGCCCCACTCTCTTCACCATCTTAATGAGAGATATCCCTAAACCTATATACGAAAGAACGCTCAACATCCAGTACGAGGGCGATGTCACCCAAATCGTGGTTTGTCGGATAAAATCCGCAAGGATGATGGCCAGAGCCTGTGCTGCGGAATATCCAGACCAACATCGCAAAATTCAAAGCGACCGCGATCGGGAGACATCAGACCGTAAATCTCAATATAGACGCGACCGACATTGAATACTCACCAAATGTGTCCGTACTCGGTTTCAAGCTTGTCAGCACGGGCATGAGCAGACACATAGGCACAAGGATTGGGATGGCAAAAACATAACTGAACAAAATTCAATGATTAAGAAACCATAATCAAGCAAATAAGAAGAAATTATACACCAGTTTAGTTAGATCTAAATTGATATATCCTGCTATACCGCTCAATGCAGCCTCATCCAGCAACAACACAAAACTTCAGCGGGTGTAAAATCGAGCACTCTGGTTCATCCCCCACGCAAGGTGGCAAGAGTTTCGGACCTCGATGAGCTTCTATTAGGAGGTTGGCATTGATCTGTCCAACGTCTTCCTTCACAAAAGAGGACAAGACATATGGGCAAGACTCGAAACAATTCTCCCCATGGAGACCCTGGACGCCTTTGACCCAGAAGTAAGCAAAAGGAGTTAGATTTAAAACTTCATTCCCAACACCAGAATGATTATTCCTATTCCTAAATACATATAACTCGAAAAATAAAATAAGAATACAAGTAAAACAACAAACTAGACAAAAGATCCCGTAGTGTGACAAACAAAATTAGAAAAAAAAATAAAAAAGATCCCGCAGTAAAACACCCAAAACTAACACATAAAAAAGACCCCGTAGTGGGGCACCAATTCTAGAAAAGGAGAAGGCCCGATCACCGGACATCATTCATTTATCTCTACTACTTCCTTCCTCTTCTATGTATTTTGCTCGCCCCTATCTTCATACTTCTTCCACTTCTTATTTTATCTTTCTAAATAAAATAAATAATAAATCAAACATAAATTTGTTATTAAAATCTGCTGACGGCGGAGCATTCGAGTACAACGCATTGCTGTACCCAACGGATAAAGCACTTTTTCATTTTGCTTAGGAAAGGACAATGAGCACCGCTCACAGAAAACAGCCTATTCTGGAATTCTTCTTGTGATTTTACGCTTCACCTTTAAGAAATAGATATACTTTTTTATCGGTAATTCATTTTTCGATGAGGGCTTAAGCACTTCACAGCTCCCGTGCATCATCCTGCGTGTGAACCTACCTCAGATATCTGCCATTTATTAATTTCGTCTTCACTATGTCAGCCACTTGGACTGATATAATTAAGGGCTTATGTGAAAACTGGTTTGAGGACTAGCCTACAGCGGAAGCATATATCAGAAATTTTCTCGAAACTGGGACATAACTGCGAGTCCCGGACGGAGGAGAGATCCTTATCGCCCGGTGTACCTGGCTAGCATCATAGAGGGAAGTAACATCCGCCTCTATGTAGTTGGATGCGGTTATGGCGTAAGTACCCGAGAGGGTGTGGCAAAAGTTTGGCGGTAGTTGATTCAGCCGCTACTGCCATCAAGTCCAACATAAGTCAACCCTCTTGAGGTTCCCACTCGAGATCCATCCCATCCATCCAACATTAGAAAGCTAGTCATTGCAGAGGTGCCACAAAACCAGATATATGTCTGGCCAATAGTCAGCTGCCGTTCAATTACTACATGGAACCAGGCCAGGTACCATGTAGTGACCATATATGGATCCTACTCACCTTTAACAGGAACCGTATACGAGTCCCAGCTGAAGTCAGAAAAAACTACAGAAGAGCAGACTGGGCAAGGTACGCGCACCTTCTCGAGGCCTACCATATGCCCAACCTGGATGCGGCAATTCTCGAGGAAATTGACGAGGCACTTGACGACCTAAATAACCATCTAATTAACGCGTATAGGGCTTGTGTCCCGAAAACCCAGTATAAGTCCATCTCAACCTAAAGGTTGACTAGATACATGAAAGAACTATATCGTGAGTTGAGAGTAATGTATGAAATCAACATTAGAAATGCATCGATTGCCTTAATATAGCGAAGTAAAGAAATCAAAGAAGATCTCAACCAGTTGATCTTTGAACAACAGTGGAGAGGTTGGGAAGATGCAACGAGACCCTCTTGATAATCAAGTTATGTACATCTCTCAAAGATTTTTGGAATAAAGTCAGGCGTCTCAAAGGATCAACTGGGAAAATGAAGAAAATAGAAATATTAAGAGAAGACGGAACCATCGAAACAGAAGAAAGAAGAATAGAAGAAATATTTCGACGTTATTGGGAAAAAATCTTGATGTAGAGTTCGAGTAAAACATTGTAGACGAGCTTAACACACATATACATAGGAAGCATCCTGACCACCACGTGGATAGACAACGGAACGGAGACACCAAGATCACCGAAGAAGAACTACTTGGCTCGCTCCGCTCATTCCATTAGAAAGTCCCAGGACAATCGGAGCTTACGAAGCTAAATTTCGAAAAGGCACCAGCCGACCTCATCGAGGGAATGAGAAGAATTTTCAACGCATGTCTAAATATGGGATACTTTTCCGATGCTTATAAAACGTCAAAGATGATCTTTTTGCTAAAGCACGGAAAGGATCCAACTTTGAGAGAGAGTTACCTGCCAATTTCACTTCTAGAATTTGGCGGGTAGCTCTTCAAGAAGATCTTCAACCGAAGACTGGTGTCACGCCTGGAGGAGAACTCCCTGCACAACCCATACCAATACGGGTTTAGAAAAAAAAGCGAAGTACGGAGATGGCGATAAATGTCATGACGGAAAAGCTTGCCCAAGCTAAACGGGAAGTGAGTTATGTGGACATTGTTTGTCGGGATGTTTCAAAGGCGTTCGATAACGTGGTAGGTAGTTTAAGATCCTACGGCTGGGCCTAAGTGAAAACTTAAAAGAACTCTCTGTGACTATGTCATGGAGAGAGCGGTGTATGTCAGTTTTGGGTGCACGGACGGACCGAAGTTTCTTCTCAATGCTCGCCTCCCGCAAGGGGGGTTGTCTGTTCCCTACTCTTTACTCGATATACACCGCAGATGTCCCAGCCCCTGTGTACCCCTTTTCGCTCAACATTCAATACGCCGATGATTTCAGCCAGATAATCACTTGTCCGTGGAGGAATGCGCCTTGGTAAGCTCGTATGACAGCGGCAAAAATCAAAAGAATGAACAACTACGAGGCACAATGGAAGTTCCGAACGAACTAAGAGAAATTCAAAGTAGTTCCCATTGGCAGAGACTACTCGCAGATGTCAGGGTGGGGGATAGACGCTATCCCTACACCACGGAGTGCAATGTACTCGGAATGAAAATGACTTCATCCGGGTACAGGAAGCACGTCGAAGATAAAATTTCTAAAGCCTCGGTAGCAGTCAGGACTCTGTATATGTTTAGAAATCTGCGTGAAATCAACAAGAAAAAGATCTACCACGCTCTTGTTAGATCTATGTTGCTATACCCTGATTCTGCCCTCTCTTGTGTCTTTAAAAATGCAAAAGAGGAGGCTACAAACAGTGCAAAATCAATGCGTGTACCTAATTACGGATACAAGTAGGCGGGAAAGAAGACGCCAAGAAGATCTGCACAGGGAGGAGGGAATAATACCAATAACAAAGTCATAGAAGAACGGACTCGGAAAATGCAAGAAATGGTTAATCAGGAAGTGGATGAGGATATCATTCAAATGATTAACCAGAACAGAAGAGCTATATGTCACGCCAGATTTCTAAGCTCCGCTAACCTAGTGGCTGTCGGGGACGAAGTGCCGTTCTAGGCATGAGGAGAATGTAAAAACCATCAAAAAATTGACAACAAACCAATCAATAAAACAAACTCGATTCAAGAAAAATCACCGATTTTGACCAACGCACAACCAACAAGACTCTAGCAAACCAAACGTGATGCGAAGAAAGAAGATAAGAAGAAACAGAAAACACTGAAATACACACAGAACAAATTAAATAAAATACAATGAACACTAAGCACATATTCAAACTAATATATTACAACACAACAGTAAATGCTCATTACACACGCGAAGAACATTAAGTAATTATTAAGACAAATGTGTTGAACGCCACCAAACAAAAACCTTAATGAAAACAACAAAGGAAACACATGACAATAACATTTATGAAAGTGATAGTCCTGACTACCAGGCGCTTAGCATCTCTTTGCACCCTACCACAATACTTTCTCTTTTCAACGCTTGTCTCTTTTCAGCTATCTATCCACAGACCCTCTTTTTGTCCCCTACACACACCTACCCACTTACATTGGTTCACAATTCACAATTAAAATCTGCTTAACCATGATTGGCTAAATTTTGTATAGCTTATGTTTACGTATAATAACTATATATAAAGCAGCATTTTGTGAAAAAGGGAGTTATCAGCAGTTATTTCCCTGTAAATATTTCAAGACCAATCCACGTTCTTACCAGAATAAAGCCTTAGTAAATTCAGTTGAAAATTTCCCTTCACCTTTAAAGGAAGCAACGATCACCTGATTACCCTGCCTACGAAACATCAAGAAGATTCCCTTTTCGATTTGACTACTTAGACCCCATTTACATACTTAATAGTGCCATGTATTTCAGTCCTTGTTTTAGGTGTCAGATTCAATGTTAACAGTTCTTCAAGTGCAGCCATAATGCTGGTAATGTTTGTTGCAAATGGTTTTAGACAATCTATTCACGGCAAAACCATCTTATATCGGACATGTGAAGTGACTGATTTCCTGTCTTGTTCAGAAGAATCTCCCAACGTCGTGGACTGAAGCTGAAGAGAGTATTATATTATATGAATTGTTCCGAAAAAGGTGATGGCTTTAGGGCAACATTCAGCAGAGTCTGTTTCACATAAATTTAAAGTATGTCATCCACAGGGGAAAAAGAGTGCCAAAGCATTTTCAAAACAAAGACGTGCCTGTACCCCTTTCTATTTTCCCAACATATTGGATTCAATGTCATAACTTTGCTTCCTGAATTCTGAGAAAGGGGTGTTGTTCTTTTTCAAAATTTCCAGGGCCATTTTCTCAATATTGTTTCCAGTTTTGTTGCTGCAATCAATAAACTTCTAAAATCGCTTCTCAATAACATATGCAAAATCGTCTTTCGCAAGATATCGTAGTATAAAGGTGGCTTGCGCAACGTAAAAGGAGTCTGGTGTTGCATCCACCATAATTTAAAAGTATTTCAAGAAGCTTCTTTCAAAGAGAATTTGTTGTGCATCAAGTTCTGAGCAAAGAGAAACAAATTCGTTTTGAGTCTCTGCTGAGAGACAGTGTACCTGTAGTCTCCCTCCTTTTTGCTGCAATTCCTTCACCTTTAGCACATGCTATTTAAGAACAGGATCCCACCGAGACAACAGTTCTACCAAGCCCAAATTTTTCATTTCTTTCATCTCCCCAGAAGAAGAACAATATGTATGATCCGCCTAAACAGACTGTGCTATCTTACTGCTTCAGATCCAATTGAAGTTTCCAAAAGCCTTTCAATGCAGTTGTCGGATTTCAATCGTCTTTCAAAATCACGCTAGGCCAAATAACACTCCCTATGGGCATTGCATCTTTCATGTTCAGGAATTCTGTTAGCTAGTTTTCTCCATTTTCCGCTTGTAACGTAACCCTGTGATGTTGCTAGACGAGAATGCGATTGTTAAGTTTAGGTTTCTCTTTGAAAGACACGGCACGGAAAACAATAGAGAGCCTGTTGTGATGGACTCCAATCCAACCAATCTCGTCTTGAAATTTCACAATTCTAACTTCGTACTGATAATATACTCGGAGGGAATGCTTGTTGATTTACTGCCACGTGGAAATTAAGTTGGACAATTGAGATGAGACTTTCTGACACATTCTTCAACTCTCTCTGCGGTTAATTTCTCTTGAACACAAATATCAATACCAACATCTGGCATACAGCCTGTCATTGTCCTTGCAGCAGGAAGCGCAGCATTATTTGTCCCTTTTCTGAATACCGTACCAGCAGGTGCCACTTCTGTTCTTTAATCATCTTCAGTTATCTGACTTACTGCTCGTTTATGTTCATCTAAACTTAAAAGTATTTCAGCAATCTGTTCCTCAGAAAATGAGACGGTATTTCGAGTATTCTTGTTTCACTACTCAGATTATACCTATAGCAATGATATATCTAATACATAGGTGTTATATATGTATTAGAGTTTATTTTATTTTAATGCCTAAAAGAAAGAAAAAAATCATTAAAGAATATTTTGATTTGTAGAAAACAACTAGCTCAGCTGTGAAGACAGATGCAACGCCTAGTAGAGCCCCGTTGTCTTCAAACAGAGGGGAAACGGCGTGGAAGCCTGACCCCTCCTGGAATTAGAGGCATCCGTGTACACTGGCACGGATCTAGCCTGACACGAAGTGTGCTCCAAAAATGTCGAACGTAATATTCCCGACATTGTGGAAGCATTGGGAGAAAAGGCGTGCCGACAAATTCTCAGAGGTGGTACTTTCCAAGGAGGCGTTCTGGGTAGAAAAAAGGCACCATTGGTGCGAGAGTTACACCGAGCTTTCGAAGGAAATTAATAGCCCTAAACCTAAAGGCTTAGGGAACAGCGAGATCGGCTGCGGATGCAGTGAGAGCCGTTGGCGACTGACAAAGGCGCATAATACACTGTGTATGGAACAGATTGAGTGACAACTCCCCGACTTCGACAAGTAGCCTATCAAAGGAATATGTGAGAGAGATACAGCTCACCACAAGCAGACCAGTGTGGTTGATCGAGTCAAAGTTTCGTAATATAAACTCTGATTGGATGCATAAAAATCGCTTCCGTACTCATTCTTCGAACGAACAAAGGATCAGTAGAAAAGCAAGACAGTAGCCATATCAGCACTCAAAGGGCTGAACGCCAGGGAATGAAGAATTTACATGGCGCGGGTACGAATATTAGCATCCAGAGTGAGGCGTTGGTCAAAAACAAGAGCAAGGAAAGGGTGCGAATCCACCAGTTCAAGGCGAACCCCGTTTAGGGGTTGAAGGCCGTGGATGAGGGGGAAATTCACCACCTTAGTTTTGGCAGAGGAGAATGAAAACCTAATCACCCTGGCAGAGTGATAGATGCGGTTCAATTGGGCTGCAACAAAGAGATCAAGAGGTCGTCCATTTAAAGCGTATAGAGAAGCCCTTCCGGAAGCACCAAGGCGCTACCGTTGATGCTCAGAGAAAAGATTGTGACACTGAGGACACTTCCCTGCGCAACACCCTCTTTCTGCTTGATTGGGCCAAGAGGAATCCCTCTACCCATACGCGGAATCGACGATCTCGCAAAACTAAGAAATAAAGATTGGGAGGCACTCCCTCGCCCACAGCGTATGGAGTCTCCATGCTACCGTATCGCCATGAGGTATCATTGGCCTTCTTCAGATCGAAAAACACCGTGATTTAGTGTTGTCTATGAAGGAAGGCCTCACAGACAACATTTTCCAGTCGGAGCAGAGCATTCGACGTGGAGTGGAACTTGCGGAAGCCGCACTGTGCAGAAGACAGGTGATCTCTCCCCGGTTTGCGAAAAGCGAGCATAGTAGGCATTCATCAGGAATCTGGTAGGATTCCCTCTGTACAGATCTTCTTGAACAAATCTAACTGGAAGACCATGACTCGCTCACCTAGGTTTCAAAGCATGGCATGCGGGACATCGTCCGGAGAAGGGGTGCTATCTGCGCACGAAGCGAGAGCAGCACGTAACTCACTCAATATAAACACGTGAAGGGTTCTCTGATTCTGCAGGTAAAGTCTAGTCAGTGGTCTTCAGCGTTATCACGATGTGCATAGAATTCTGGCTGAGCAGCATCCCGGCTACAGAGTGCGGAGAAAGTAGTTCCGAAAGACTCCGCCACGGACGCATGTTCTTAGACTGCGGTTCGATACTCCTGGGGAACGGGAGGGGAGTCCTGCGAGAAGTTGCCCGAATCCTTTTGAGTCGCTTCCACATCTCTGAGAGAGGCGTCTTAGCGTTGAAGTAAAACACGTTTGCCCGCCAGGAAGAGCGGCGAGCGTGCTTCAAAACATACCGGACCTATCCCTAGCTCGACTAAATTCCACAACAGTGAAATCATTCGGGCGCCGCTTAAATCACATGAAGGCATAACGCTCTGTTTAAGGGCCGTCTCAAACTCGGTTGACCACCACAGAAGCGGTCGGCGTGCAAAACGGTCAACGTTCTAGAAATATTAATTAGGCCCAGGTTGATTAGGTTGCCGGGCAAGAACTAAACGGCCTCATCATCCACCGACTTAAACTCTTAGGCTTAGATAGATAAATCAGTAATTTCCTGAAATGCGGACCACCGCGCCCGCGTCAAGCACAACTGGGTGGGTTACTCAAACGGTAGCGGACCAGAAAATGATATTTGAATGGGAAAGTGATCACTAGCATGAAATAAAAGTATACCTCCTATCCAAGTGCAGCTGCACTGCTACTGCCTAAAATGAGGTATTTAAAGGAAATAGAAGAACGGAAACATCATGCCGGGTGTAAATGGTGCATCCTCCTGCTAGCTCCTACCACATAGGGGCAGATCGCGAAACTCTTATACCCAGGGAGGGTGAGCATTGGAAAGAGTGCCCGCACCCAGCATGGTTTCCTGCAAAAAAAAGCTAACGAGAAACTGGAATCGACGTTTGATGGAATATGCACCCAGGCCTAGTTCAGAGGAGATGCAGGGGCCTTCCTCGAAGAGAAAGACCATCACGGGAAGGTCCATACGCTTCCCGGAGGCAGAACACCGGGCGCTGTCGCCTTCGAGGACTTGTCAGGGAAGGTTGAGCTAGTCATGGGAGTCTTTTCCTCTCCAAACGTTAAAACCGCAAGTGGGCGGGGCAGCTTCGGAGGCGGGAACCTTCCTTTAGTGTATTCACCTTCTCCGAACTACCTAGCCCAGTCCTGGTTGGGGCTTATGAGACGAAGTTCCTTTGGTGCTTTCCTGCTTTCGGAGGACCTCTTTAAGAACCCTAAAATATTGCATCACGACCACTGTCATGGAATAGGTTTCTATATACCATACATATATCTATTATATTCGATTTTAGAGTACGCGGGGATTTCTTTTTAATACTTTTTGGTTGGCAGGGTCAGATTACGAGGTCAGATTCTCGTAAGAGAAGGCTAATCCAATAGAGCTACTTTGATTCCTTATTGGCTGAGTTGTTTAAGTCTCACTTAGTTACAGGGCAACTACACGACTATGATGAGCTCAAAGGTTGAAAGCAAAGGAGTCGACAAATTAGACTTTAATAATTATAAATAATTTAGGTTAAAATGGTACACAATAGGAATACATACAATAAGACAAATCGTTAATGTGGTCAACGCGCAAGTAATGAAATTAGGTATTTAAATGAATTAAAATGGGTCGGTGACTTAGTAAACACACAATGATAATGGGGGAACGGTAGGCGGCAATTATAAAATTGGGGGAGCTAAAATATTTATTACGATACCTTGTACAAATGGAGGGGGAAGACAAGGTCGTGTCTTGCGAAGAGGGGAATAGAGGTTGAGTTCACTTCGACGGGGCCCAGGGTCAACTTGCTCGAAGTTGAAATATTCCTTAGAGATGATGGGGGGTAGGGGGTGGGGGAGGCAGAGCCTTAAAGAGTGAAGGCTGTGAATTCTTCCGGTAGAATTCCTTCGAAGAAAACGGAGGGTAAGTTTCTTCTGAGACGTCAAAACGGATGATTTGACGACTGTGCATAACTAAGGGGTATTACGCAAAGATCAATCTTCAATGAAGCATTTGGGACAAGACTTGAGTTCTTCTTTGGAGATGGAGACGTTGCACGGAGTCAGACGGGTGTTCTTAACGGGGAGAGGATTCTTGACTAATCCAGGAAGAGGATACTTGACTTATCTAGGGTGGATATTTGACTTATCCAGGAGGGATATTCGACTTATCCCGCAGAGTCCTGCCTTCGGCGTACGACGACCCGAATCGAGGAGGAGAAGAATCGTCTTTTCGAAGTGAGCTTTTCTCGCGCAATCTCCTCGGTTCCTGGCGACACGGGTAAATATGCACGCATGGAGTGAGGGAGCTTACCCCATAGAAGGGGGGAAGGACTATCATCCATCGTTTGAGTAATGCGAACGAGGCCTCGGCTGGATTTGGCCTCAGGCAATCTCTGCATGGTTGGAAAGGGGTAAGGTCGCGAGGGAGTCTGATGAGGGCTGCATTCCTCAGCCCACTCCTTTCGTTTCTCACGCTTTTAAACTTGGAAAAATGCTTCTAAGCGACAATGATGTCCATCACGTGGAGGCCATGCTTAAAAACAAAACGTTATTTTTGCCATAACGTGCTTGTTCCCTCACAACCACCTTCGGTGGTGTTGCCTACTGTGAGTCTAAATACTTGGTGGAGGCCCTCGGCCGTTTCACCTTACAGGAAAGGGTCACGCTGGGGAATAGGGGAGGCAAGCCCTGGTTTTAGCTGGGGCTGGATGTGAACTATTTGTGCCGACAGCTTTACTAGGGGATTGCCCTGGGTGTTTAGAGGCCGACGAAGTCTTCGAAATGGGCGCGGAAATAATCGGGCTAGTAGGCCTGGAGAGTCCAGGAGCATAGGATGGCTTTATAAAATCGAGGAACAAGATGTCCCAGGCAGCGCTGGGCGTGCTAGGAACAAGTCTTAGCCCCGCGAAATTAGGGATGCTCCGTAGCCTTAACGGCACAGATTTCATTCTCAGAAGTTACGCACCACATTGCTTCGAAGAAGCGTGGTCCGGTTCTCCGCAAAAGAATCACTTAACCATACACGATAGGGTTTTATCGTGTGCCGCCTTGGAGCAACTTACACATATGGGGTAAGCCCGACTTTGCACGTCTACAGGGGCGATTCTTATGGCCGTAGCGGTGGCAGTAGTAGCACCTCAGCGGCAGTGGCACGAATGCCTTCACACAGTAGCGATACCGGAGACGAGCCAGACACGGTCGAACGTGACGGAGAGTGTAGGAGTGGGTCTAGAGGCCTCTTTCTGTTATCTCATCACACGTTCGTCCTTTCCCACTCCATTGTCGGCAATTTTTAAGCTGCTGTGATCTATGGGGTAGTCCACGATTTTTTTTGTGTAAACCACTCCTTTCCTGAATTTCATGCATAGGGGGAAACCACACTCCCCACCGTGTCAATAAGTGTCCAAAGGGCACCAATCATGACCATCTCGGAGGGATCCGACGCATTCGCAAGAAGTCTCCCGTCTGAGAAACGGGGACACTTTTGGCTCTATACCAATCAAGCTAGTTTATGCTATCCTCTGAAAGATCATGTTGCCCTTGTCCAAGATTCTGCCATCAGTGGAGTGAATAACCCGAAAGCCTTTGAAGCCAGCGAGCTCGAAAACGACAGGTACCTGCGGACTTTGGTCTTAGCATGGGGTCCCTACCTGAGGGCGCATCGGGGCCAAACGTGCCGATCTTGGCCTGGTTGCCTGCCTAAGCGTCAACGGACTGGTCCGTCCACGAGGCCCCCGCGCAGAGAGAAGGACCTTTAGGGTGGGGAATAAACCCGCTTCCTTCCACTGCCGGAAGAGCCCCTAGGCTGGATGGACCGGCCTCAGCAATATCCTTTTCCTAGGTGGAGAAGGTCTTAGCTCTCAAATTGGCACCAACTGAGAGAGGAGGTCCTTCCTCTCATTGTGAATCCTCGGGGGCCCAAGCCGTAGGAAGAGAAGCTTGTACAGCAGCGTATCCAGGATCAACCTTTAGCAACGAGCCTGGTTTCAAATCCATGGAAGATCCTGCTGTCTGTGGCTGGGTCACCTCCGGGACCATGTCCATCTCAGAGAGGCCTCCAAGTTGTCCATCTCCAAAAGGCATCACGAATCTCCTTCGATGTATCTTCCGTCTGAGGCGTCTCTATCCGGCAAACCGACCTCCATCGGGGAAGAGAGTGGGCAGTCACGCCTACACAGCAATGTCAAAATACATGGTTGCAGGACTGAAGGCGCCACGGCTCGACGCGATCTGATTTCCCTTGCCCCATAATGAAGTTGCTCTATTGAGTCGCTCCCATCGGGAGCGGTCGATTTTGGGTCGCTTACCTACTCTCTTGGTATGCCTTGGTCTTAGAATAGGGGGGAGGGACTGCAATTGGTCGAATTTCGGAGTCTTCCATGTTATTTCTGCGGCTATTTCTAAATTAAGATTTGCGCATATTGATACGGATGAATGACCGCGAGTCCGCATGTAAAAACATTTTTAACAAAGTCAGACTCGCTATAATACGAGAATCCAATAGAGGGCAGCAGAGTACTGTGATGCAGTTGGTGCTTGTTTGATTGAGGACCTAGTAACCTGCACAGCAGAGCGAGCGCACGTTACCAGCAGTCATCGTGGCCAAGATACCACGACAGCTCGATTTGAGAAACCTTTTTAGAAAGTTAAGAAATAACACGCTAGTTACAGCTTACTAAAGTCAACTCACTAGCTGGCAAGAAGTTCGGTTAAACATGAACTTCATTTACTAGGCTAGCAAGTGTCACTATCAGCTAATCATATTGAAAGGGGAAAAGGAACCATTAGCTGATTTAAAAGAGCAACCACCAGAGCGCAGGCATTTGCATGGTGCTTTTTTCGGGAGTTTGAGTAGCTAGCGTTAGTTAAATATGCACTGCTTTTTTCTCCAGATGATGACGTTACCCAGAACCAAGAAGATGCAGGCATGTCATGGTGATTTTCAGATTCAGATGCTGACAAAATTTAAAGTTTGATAACTATGGACTTTACGATAATTTAACTATTTTCCAGCCAATGTAATTGTAATTTGGTGGCATTTCTATCAATATCTAGTAGGGTTGGACTAAACAGTAGTTGTATAATAAAATTTGGACTAAATAGTGGTTAGGGAATAAAAATTGTGAAGCAAATGTTGTTTATGTGTTAATCGATTAATCGACTACCAAAACAATTGTTTATCCCAGCTCTATCTGTTAGTCAAGAGAGTGCAATCAGAGCACTTAGGCAGGTAATTGGCATGAATGGTTGTAAGTAATATGTGCTGAATGTCATAGTCTCCTAAAATTTGGTCAGTGCTTTGAAAGTAAACTGACAGTTATTAATCTATATTTGGACACTGCTATTTTCTCTATAGATGACACCCAGTGCCAAGAAGATTCTTCCCGGACAAGGGGATCTGGAGGGGATTTGGAGAATGAAAGCATTGAAGGTATGATCACTACCAGTATTAATTGTAAGATAATTTAACTCTTTCCCATCATTTATATTTATTTCTGGAGACTCACATAATATTTTGTTATAGGAATATTTAATAGTGATATTAAAGATAGGCAAGACACTCCTATTTTATGCCCCAAAGCTGTTACCAGCCTATATTTTATCTTCAGTTTTCTTATTCAATCATTCAAATTTGAATGTTGGACTTTTGGGGGGGAATTGGTAGTATTGTCATGTTTTTTAATAAGAAGTCTACTCAGTCATTCTAACAAGACCTTCTTTTCCTCATATTGAAAACAACCACGATCAGGAAGCAGGATATGACGCAACGGGAGAGAAAAAAGCTGAAGGAGAAACAGGTTTGCTAATTCTACAGACTAGGCCAAGACACCGTTCTTTAGGTCTAATGCAGTTCATTACTGTTAGTGGACATGGAGCAAACTAGTTCATTATAGATGTTTTGTTTTTTGTAGTTGAAAGAAGAAGTGGGAATGAAGCAGCCGGGCAAGAGTGCCAAAGAAGCCAGCACCTCAGATTATGAATGCCCAAATAACCAGGAAGAGTAGAAAGCCTCAATGATCATGATATCCCTGAATGCTGAACATCTAACATGTTCAGAGAGAAACACAAATTATATCCATGGCTAATATGCCAAAAACAAAAAACTTGGTTGTCTAACCTAACAAAGGATAAAAGCCGCTCCAAATGCTAGTGGGAGTCAGGAACATATTGCTGATGAGTGGTTGAAAGTAAAAGTGACAGCCTATGGTGCTACCAGAGCAGAATAGCTGCAGTCTCTTCGGAAGAAGATACACAAGCATAGATTGTCAGATTATCACTAGGCAGCTGAGAAAACCATGGATATGGCAAAAGAAAAAAGAATGAAAATGTTGACTGCAGATATGCAGAGAGATCACTTCTTAAGTACTGGTCACGTATTTCGCCTAGTTTACAGGATAGTGAAATCAGCAAGGCTTTTCACATATCTACCAATTGATATTGATCTCCAAGTTATGAATGGACTTGACATGCCAAGAACTTTGCATTCAGAATGGTCCTGTACAACAATCAACAGACACATAGGAATTAAGATGAGAAAGAGAGTACTCGGAAAGTTCCTTCAAAATAGAACAAAATTTTATGTTCTCATAGATCAATCCACAACTGACAGTAACAAATCAGTCTTGATAATATATACTAAAGCAAGCTTAAGTATAAGTGAGGAACCACTTAAATTCTTCTTGGATCTAGTTGAGCTTTCTGCTACCAATGCTGATGGAATATATCATGTTCTGATGATTATTATGAAGGAGCACTTAGTTTGCTTTGCTTTCGATGGAGCTTCTGTAATGGTTGGAAGCAAAAGAGGTGTTGCAACCAAAATTGTAGAAAAGTTTCCCAACGTGATGGTGTGGCACTGCATGAACCACCGGCTTGAGCTAAGTGTAGGGGATGCTGTAGAGGAAACTGCAGGGATAAATGATTTCCAGTTTTTCTTTGATAAAGTGTATAGTCTCTACCATGCAACCGCCAAAAACCGCCGTGAGCTCGCTGAATGGTGGGCGGAACTTGCAGTACAATGTCTGAACATAGGAAGAATCCGCAGCACTAGATCGGTGGCATCCAGTTACAGGACCATTAAAGATGTATGGCAACAGTATCCAGCACTCCACAAGCACGTTTCTGATGCGTCAGTTCATCCTCAAATGAGCTCGACGGAGAGATGCATGTTCAGTGGTTTAGAAAACCGCCTCTCTAATGCAACATTTCTCCAGAATCTAGGCATCATGTATGATACTTTAGAAGAGCTGTCTGAATTTTCTCTTTGCCTCCAAGACCGAAACATGACACTCCCTAAGGCCGAAGTAAGTCTCAGTCGGCAGGTCCGTGTGCTTAAGTCCATGGCAGAGCAGCCTGGACCAAGAACAGAAGCTCAAAGAGCAGGGGAGTTGATAGTTTTCAAGGGTGCGGATTTGACAAAAAAAACTCAAGGCACAGCAGAGAAAAAAATCCTGAACAGTTTTTCAATTCCTTGGCTGCTAGTATTGAAACGAGAATGGGTTGTCTGCCGGGTAAACAGAAAAGCAAGGAAGAATATCAGAGCTTTTTAAACAGCATCAAAGTGCTGCAGCCATCTAGCTGGCCAGAGTAGTATGGGGTGCGTTATGCTGAAAAGGAAGTACAAGAACTCTGCTCCTTTTTAAGCATGATGGTAGGCAGGTTCAGAGAAGGATGAGGGAATACATTGACATGATTAGAATCAAAACTGACGAAAGGGTTCCGCCAGCACCAGAAGAGCTTAAACCCCTCCTCCAAGCAGTGAACACACTGAATATCTCCACCGCTGAGTGTGAACGTGAGTTTAATCAAATGAACATTTTAACCTCAAGTAGTAGAAGCTCCCTAGGTATTAAAAGCATGTCAGCCTTGCTTTTCATCAAGTGTGTTGGACCACCATTTGCAAAGTTCAGACCAGATGTGTATGTCAAGTCTTATCTTCAAAGCCATTGCTTAGCTAATGACCCCAAAACAAGAGCTAGAAACAACAAGAACAAAAAACATGACTATGAGAATCTTTGGAAACTTCTGCGAGATGAGGGAAAAGTGGGTTATGCAGCCATTGACAAGACTGGTACTTTTTTTAGATTATCTGTACACTTTTTCATATTAATGTTTGTAAGCAGTTTCAATTAGTATTTGATGACCTGTTAAGCAGTCATTGGCAAGACTAATCCTCTTTTGTACTATCTGTACTGTATATATTTGAAATATATTTATATTTGTAAGCAGTTTCAAATAGCATTTGATGAACTATTGAAAAACAAACTTGGGGAATGTAAACATACTTGAACTGAAATAAAATGATAAATCAATGTTTTTTTCCTCATTCCTCCATTCTTTCATGAAGGGTTTTTGTTGTACATAATGATTTAATTAATCACAATTAAAACAAAACCTTTAAATTTAATAAGTTTAATTATTATAACGTATAAGTATCATCAACTGATCCAAGATTGATTTGAGGGCTTTTTTATTATTTTGTATAACGTTGGATTGCAATTACAGCTGCATATGACCATAGCTATAAAAGCAGTGGTGCTATGGCAGCCCAGGCAGGGACCAAATCCAAATTCTGATGTTCCTTGGTGAAGAGCAATGACAAACAGGAGTACCCGACACCTAATATCCATAGCATATACCAGCATGTATGTTGTTTTAGAAGTAAATCATCCTAGTGGTTACAATCATCAAAAAGTACAGTACACTGTTGGTCATCTGTGCAGTTATTAGAACAAATTGTCCTCATATGATAAAATCACCATCCTCCCTAATTTCTTTTCACAACTTGAGCACTGATTATTATACCCTAGTGCTAGGTGTTTCCAGAATGGCCTGCAGTCCACCAGGCAACATGACTACCGGACCGAACTCTGTACAGGTGGATACACTCCTTCTGGTACAAAGTGCAGGTAGAAAGGGTTTAGGGGGATAGTTGTAATGATAATAATAAATAATATTAAATAATAACCTGCTATTGTTGCTGCTGCTAATACTACTACTACTACTACTTAATATCAATATTAATAAATACTATTATGCCGTGGTATTCGTGAGGAGATACCTTTGCTGCAGAGAATGCAGTCTACTTACGTTGAAGGCGGCCAGATAGATAGACCAGCTGCACAGGGCTAATAAGTAAGAGGTGAGTGCGTGAGGAGATTAATGGTTGGCCAAAGGGAAGATATAAATATCAGCTTTCATTCAAGGTTATTGAAAGATTAAAAAACAAAATAAACTTTAATTAAACTAATAAATGTCTACAAAGGCAGATGAATAGGAGAATAATGTCGCTCCCAATAAAATAATAATTCAAATACTAAACAGTTTAACGGGGATCAAAATATGGGACTTGATCAGACAGGAAAAATGTTGGTAAACACTGGGGAGTCCAATTAAATGGTCGGGAGGAGGATATCAGGTGGCGAGGACAAAAGGGGGGATTATCCTCGAAAAGGGGGGAAAAGGGTTTTACCTTGACGGCTTGACTCTTGGTGAGAGGAGCGATTCTTACGAAGCGAGCTAGTCTTGCGGCTCGAGGGGCGTTGTACTCTTGAAGGGAGGGGCTCAAGGTGGACCTTAGGGTTCGTTCTCTCGCATACTACTACTAATTAATAATTATATGACAATCATAATACCGAATTATAATACCCAGTAATAGTAATACACAATAATTATAATACAAAATAATACTAAATATTCATAATAAAAATAAATAATACTAATACGTAATAATAATAGAGTAATAAGAATGATAATAATAGTGCTAATAATAATAATAACAAATAACAAGATAAAGTAGTGCTGACTGGAGAAGAGGGGAAAGCGCACAAACTTTCCCAGGTCCCATCAGAGAGTTAAGTCAACCCAGTGACGGAGCTTCCCTAAATTGCACTCAGGCCGGGAGGACAAGCAGTTCCTCCAGGCACCAATTGAAACAGGGTACACAAGGTACCCCCCTACGAGGGAGCAGCCGGAGAAAGGGGGAGCAACGCTAAGTATCTCGGTCTGAGAGCGATGCTTCGCAGGTGTATCAGGTATACTTCTGACGTTAGCGGGAGAAAATGGGCGATGAGATGCTACAAGTGTCGGAACTCGAACGTGACGATTGGCTTCGTCCAGCGTCGCGCATATCTGAGAAAAGAGGGCCGAAAGATGAACTTTGTCCTCGAGCACGTTGGCGAGGCTACCTCATGTCCAGACGCAGAGTCGCGCAGGGCGAGGACCTCTTTTTCGTATAAGAAGATTGGGCAGATTTTTGATGCGGCACTGTGGCCACCACCGCATTTAGCACAGCGCGGTGTCCTGGCGCATTCAGGGCCATGGTAATCAGAACGACAATTCACACAGGAACAGGGTGTCGACAGTCACTACCAACATGCCGAAATTGGTGCAGTTAAGCACCGTCTGAGTAGTTCGACGTAGGGGCTTACTGGGACACGAAGGTACTCAGCTTTAATAAACTGGGACAGTTCCTGGTGTTCAAAAGTTAAAATCAATGTGGCAGTTGGGACTCAAGCAGTACCCATAGTTGTAGTCACTTGTGTGCAATGTGTGACGCGTGGGCTCTATCTAAGCTTACTCTTGAGACGGGCGGGATCGAAGTCCCGAATTCGAACAGACGATACCTTTGACAAGCTTCAGACGTGAGTGGGGCAAAACGGTTATGGGAACTTCGGCAATCGAAGACAGATTTCGGACAAAGTTGTGTTGAGAGTGAAATGACACCTTAACCACAATATCACCACTACCACTTTACCACATCCAGCGGGATTCACCACAATGGGACTCAAACGATTCGTTGACCTCAAACACGCAAACATTTGCAAGCGGGGTTTCAAATGACGAACCCATGACCAGAAAGCGGGGATAATCTAAATATAGGTCCAAATCGTTGGCATAGGGACCCCAAGTAGCCAGGAAAGGCTGCAAGAGGAACTGAGGGAATTTTGGCCGAGTACCCTTACGAGTAGGGGAGATTTTAGGTTTATAAGCCATAGCAACCAAAATTGACTTCACATTCTCCCTGGGACTCCTCACCACGGAGGCCTACAAGGGCCCGGCGCTACTGCAACTCTCGATTCGGTTGCGTCCGGTATTTCTTATTGGAGAATGGATGCAGATCCACCACACCAATTTTATAGACCGAAGAGGCTCGCTGAGGTCTCCTACGAGCAGAGAAAGGGGACCAATTTTGGGCTTCGCCTTGAGCATCGGCAAACGAAGGCAACGGAGGCCCCAATCTCCGACCTTAATGAAACCAAAAATCCAGAATCAGTCCAAAAAAAAGCTAATGTCAGGTAGCCGTCAAAGTCAACAGATAGGAGAAAGAAGAGGGAAAAAAGGACAGTAAATGATAAATGGGAATTGGGAAAGGGGTGTGATAAAAGTCTTGTTTGCAGCACCAGGGGACACCAAAGGGCCCCAGGACTGACCCCTTTATGCAACGAGAATGAGACCAACCCTTGAAAAAGAAAAGGTCACAGAGACAGGGCAAATGCCTGTTACCAATTTCTAATAAAAAATAGTAATAAAATACTCACGTTTAAATCAAACTTTGCCATTTATTAGTTGACCATTTTATACATTTGTGTAAAAATAAAATACAAGATAGTGAAAACTGTGGCCTACGTAAAATTGTAGCGAATTAAATGTGCAAATATCATAACGTAACAATTATGCTTTGCTACACACTAAAGAATACTTAATGTGTGATACAGGTGGGGTATAATTTTTTATTCGATATAACAATTACCTAATTCTAGCGATTGTTACTTATTTCACTCTAAATGAGTAAAGATTGTACTGCTTAATTTAGTTTGGCATTTTAAAGCGTCATTGTAGATACCATGAACGAATAATGCGAAAGGTAAATAATTTTATTTGCCATTGCAACCGTAAATACCAGACACCATACCTTCTTATAAAACTAGTTCGGAATGAGAGAAACATGAAATGCTTTCCCACTCTACAACCGAGCCAATAATATATAGCCAGTTGCACCACACTGCTCATGATGGAGGCTATGTACAGAAAGACAAAATTACTCGCAAATCTTTCTTATTTGATCAAATTTATATGTAATAGGTAATGTGTTGGTACTACCAAAAAATATAATAAGTATTCTTACTAAGTTGGGCCGTCTATTTCCTCGCGGAAGAAATCCTCGACCGGATAACAAAATAAACATAAAGATCAGAATGACCATAACCAACAAGCCGTTGGCCATTCGGGGCGGGGTGTCGGTATTATCGCGTTTTGCTACCAATCAGCGACCATATAACCCTCAACTGGCTCCGCGTTAGCGCTATGTGGATACGAGTACCATTGTAAGTTAAGGATCTGCACGTGTGGAAGATCCTTAAAAGGTCGGGG
Source organism: Ceratothoa steindachneri (assembly GCA_963969495.1). NCBI lineage: Eukaryota > Metazoa > Arthropoda > Malacostraca > Isopoda > Cymothoidae > Ceratothoa > Ceratothoa steindachneri. The sequence continues at coordinate 129,661,217 of OZ018322.1, read as the reverse complement.
GAATGTGAGCACTGGAGCGGAGGCTGAATGTGCAGCTTCGGTGCCAGGCACCCCAAAATGAGGGCAACGAGCAGACGGTAACTAATTTTATCAAGGGAGACCGACAGCTCTTTTAAGAGCTGTCGGATCAGGTGGGGATGATAGTAATGGAATAGAACAGAGATCACACTATGGGAATCAGTGAGTGTATAGAACGAATTCGGTGGAAAGAAGTAGGTAGGCGATATGGAGGGCCTGGCGGAGGGCGTATAACTCTGCTGAGTATGAAGAACAACCGGAAGAGTAACCGGGCACTGTATCAACAGTGATTGCAACGGACGAGCTGTGAAGGGAGGGGAAGCTCCATTTGTGAGGATGGCGTGCTCTGAGCGTGCGCGGTTGCATGACTAAGGAACTCTGACACGAGATCCTAGCCGGGTTTAGGGACTTGCCAGTTGGTGGGAGGTGGTTGGAGACTTTTGCAGGAATCATCGTCCACGGATGGGGTATCCGCGAAAGAGATCTGACAAGGAAGGAGTATATGGATTGAGAGTGCGGAGAGGAATAGTGCCACCGTCCCTTAAATGTGACATAAATCCTAAGTGGAGGGGGCACCAAACACCAAGGGGAACATTGGGGACGTGGGCATGCGGAGGAATGCTAGTCACTGGAGAGTAGAGGAAAACACCAGAGACCAAACGAAGACCCGTTTAAAAGAGGGTCAAGGAAGATGCGGATGCATCCACTGCGCAGACAAAGTCTAGTTGTTTGCCTGGCCAAGCGGAGTAAATTGCGGCGGTCGGCGCCCCATATAATTTGCGATAGATAGATAAGGAGTTAGAGAGTAGTTCAGGTGGCGGCAAATAGGCAGGATGGGGTGGGGCTTCCACGAGAGCTTCTAGTTGTGTCTGTAGCGGCAAGGGCGGAATAGGATGCATGAAGATTTGTGAGGGGAGAATGAGAATCCTTTCGATGGGGCCCATTCGACGGCACGTTATGGCAACTTGGTTTTGCCTGGCCACCGTTGGGAGAGATGAGGGATCTACCGAAGTAGTAGATCTACTTCGGTAAGAGACATGGGCGACGTTCTCCTCCTGAGGAAAGAGCCAGCTTAGAGTAGTAAGAACCTATTCGAAGCTGGAAGGAACAGTCGCGCAAGAATTGACAAATGTTGGGAAAATTCTGAGGAGTGCTACGGAATGTAGACTGGAGATGATAGCGGAGCCGCGGGTAATGTCAGACCTTCTGGATATCAAAAAATACGGCCACGGTGACACTATGGCGGGATAATGCTTCTTGGATGCGGTGGCTAGAGTGAAGAGGGTCGACAACACTGCGAAATTGGTGGAATACAAGTAGACAGTCATTAAAAATGGAACGAGATTCGGCGAGAAACGTAGGCGCGAGGCCTACCATCCTCTCCACGAGCTTGTATAAACAGAGGGTCATTAATATGGAGGAGGGATCAATCTGAATGTGGCTTGAGGGCAGTGGAAACTGTTCTGCAATCAAACCGAGCGCCAGACGTATTTAAGGCTAATGGAAGGATAAAGCCCAATAACCGAGGGGTGTAATGGGGTAGAGTTTTCCAGGCAGCCATTACATGGGCATGGCTTATTTGGATCTTATGTTGGAGGAGATGTGAGGTAGTATCAGTGAGTTAAGCGCAAACCGCTTCGCTGCATTAAGGAGACCACCATAGGACCGCTAGAGGATGGATTGTGCTGGAGAAGAGTGTGGGATACAGGAATAAGCGCACCTGAGTATGAGAGAGAGGAGGAAGGCTATTGCCCCATCGACGGTGACAGTCACGTGCACTATGAGAGCAGGTCGTGTCAGCAAAGTCTGCCCTGCGGAAGTTGCGACCCCTGTCACACGACAGATGTGCTTGTGTGGCAGAGCGATAGAAAAACTTGGAAGTGCTCACTCCCATTAGAGATGGGAGTGTGTCAGTGGAAGGGTGGAGAGAGGTGGGCGAGCTCATCCATGGAGGATGGAAGAGTGGGCGCGAAGTATGTCGAGGAGCAGCAGTCACCCAGGCGGAGTCTCTGCTCTGATTTTTTTTTTAAGAGTTCATCTGGCGACTGCCTACTTGGGCATAAGTCGCCGTACTCACTACTGCCTAGTACTAGGCTACTTTGAAATAGAAACATGAAATAATAAAAAAAAAACAATACAAATAAAAAAAGGAAGAAGGCAAGAGGCAGGAAACAAGCTCCAGCGTTGGGGAAAGGTCCGCCTCCCTCCGGCGCAAGAACGTGCGACCAACAAAAATAACAAGTTAAATAAAGGGAAGGCCGGCCTTCCCCCAAAAGTCGATAAGTCCACCAGTCAATGTGCACGAATTCGTCCCGAGTACAAGGGGTAAGCGGTAGCCACCCCGCTGGTCCCAGTACCGGGACAGGTAACGTGCGCGAAGATCACTCAGACTGGGACATTCGACAAGAATGTGCCGAACAGTCTGGGGGACAACGCAGTCTTCACAGTAGGGCGCTGGCGAGCGCTCCATCAAATGGCGGTGCGTCCCGCGAGTGTGTCTAATTCGGAGATGACAGAAAGCAACCTGAAGCCTTCGCGGCATTGGGGGTAGGTTCATGGGAACAGTCCCTGCTATTAAAACCTCCTAGGAGTAGAAAGGGTCGTTGAAGGTGGATGATTACGTTGCGGATAAGGTCAGATGACGGACGGGCGTTTAGGGTATTTAGACCGAGCATATAGACTAGTCTTTCTAGGAAAAGGCGGACAACCATCGCATGAAGGTCTATTCAGGGGGTCAGATAATTGGACGTGGACGGCGGCACCTACACACCCAGATCTGCTCCGAACCGAAAGGGAGGCAACCAGAGATCCTAGCGATCTGGCGGCTACCTAGGATTAGTCCCTGAATACATAGGCAGCTAGGTTAAAAGGGAAGTAATGGTCTCCCACTTAGCCAGTAAAGCACACCAAATGCAATGGGTTTACTGTGGGAGAGTTCAAAGGGAAAGCAGAATTGAAAATGAGAGTTAACGTTCGGACACTAGGGCTCGAATATGTTGCCTGGGAGGAGGTATAAGGGGATCCGAAGTGTCTAGTTAGCCTGGGTTTTGGGAGGGGAAACCCAAGGGTGATAATTTGAGGAGGAATAGAGGCTTGCTGGTGGGAAGTCCGGCGTCTAGGGGCTTTGGGAGGGGAGTAAAGGGGGAAGGGAGCGGTGAGGCCTAAAAGATGTTCCTCATTTCTTCTTCAACTGAGAGGAATGAAGACTGGAGGGGCGAACCGTGTGGTCCATGCGCCTCCGCCAGGGTTACATTTCCTATGGGCGTCACAGGACATTTATTTTGGAAGTGACGCTTAGCAGAAGTAACTTGAGAGGATAACTGGCAGGTACCTGCTCCCGCGCGACTCGAACACCTAGAAAAGCAGAGTACCAGAAGGATTTCACCTGTGACTCGAATTTGTATGCAGGGCAGTGGCGTCAAAAGGCTGTGTTCCACAAAACAATTTGAACAGTGGGAATTCGCTCGGCAAGGAGAGTAGGGGGACGCAGCGCTAGAGTTCGGGCCGGAACTTATTGAATTTAAAGCAACGGGTAGGGGATGTGGCACGTATGGGTACACACAGAATCTACAGCTCCGAGGAGAGGTCGTCTAAAAGATCTACTACAGGTACGAGGAGCAGTCAATAAGTTTTGCAATTCGGATATAAGGAAACGAGATATGAGGAAAAGTGTTTTATTATTTTTCAATATAACTACCCTCGACTTCAATGCACTTGCGCCACTTGTCCCTGAGGCTTCGAATTCCCGACAACCAGAAATCTCCCGACTGCTGTTCAATCCCCTCCTGGACGGCGAGCTGGACATCTTCATCGTCCCCAAACCAGCGTCCACGCAGTGCAGCCTTGAGCTGGCGGAATAAAAAGTAGTCGCTAGGGGCCAGATCTGGACTGTAGGGGGGATGGTTGAGCTCCTCGAATCCGCACTCGCGCAGGGAAGCTCGTGCAACTTTGGCCTTGTGGACTTTGACGACGTTGAAATCGATCATGGGGCGTGAGGTTTCTAGGGACCCAACGGGCAGAGACCTTGGTCATGGCCAAAATGTCGTGGATGATGTTGATAACACTTTCATGTGATATTCCAAGTTCTCGCTCGATTTCTTCGACCTTCACCCGTCGATTTTCCAGGATCCTCCTCTCCACACGAGCCACATTGTCCTCGTTGGTCACGTCTGACGGGCGTCATCTTCAAGGAACTTCCTATTCCAGCGAGCAATGGTTGCATAGGAAGCAGTGGTGTCGGTGTACACTGCAACCATGCGTTCATTGATCTCTTTTGCATTCTTGCCTTCCTTGGTCAAAAAATTTGATCACTGCACGGTGCTCAACTTCTCCAATGTTGAAAAATTTGTGACTGACGATCTGCGATCAGCTACTGCTTTTTAAATAGACGAGGCAGGAGCGTGCGGCTGCAGGTCCTGACTTGTCATAACTTGTCCTAACACCCCCACAAACAGCCATTCCCCTTCTTCTGTTTTGCCCTACCGATTCGCAAAACTTATTGACCGCCCCTCGTATGTAATGAAAGCCTTTGGCAAAAATGGTACTTTGCAGTGGGCGAAGTTATAGAGGGTGACCCCCCTCCCCCCAAAACGGGCTTGCACACACTTTTGGTAATATATCCTTCATTCATTCGCTAATCACCTTTACTTTGCCGGAGATGACAAGCAACGTCTGTGAACACAACTAGATCTCAATGGAAGGGCCAACAAATAATATACTGCGTCAAACAATAATACAAGACAGGCTCGTTCAAGAAAGTGCAGGACACTTTCGTGTATCAGTTCGAAATGTGAAAAAGAGCCCTCCAAGAGCAGAATTCAGGACTGGGTGGACGGACCACTTCGAGAACTATGGGACAGTGAACCTCAATGCAGCCAGTGACAACCGTCCAAGCCATTCAGGACGCCCCAGGAAGCGTACAGCTGAGCTGGTCGAGCGTAAGTCAGTTCAGCAGTACAAAACGCTCTGTACGCAAGCAAAGTCAGTCCCTCGGAATATCCCGTGAGATTTGCAGACAAGGAGCAGAGAAAGGCTATGGCAGTAAAGATAGTGGAGAAGATTCAGAAGACCCCAACTTTCCTTAACCTCCTCTGGACCTCGGATGAAGCTCACTTCCATCTTGAAGGGAAGGTAAACTCGAAGACAAATGTCTTCTGGGGGACCTCCAGACCAAATGAGGTAGCCACCAAGCCCATACACTCCCCTAAGCGCACGGTAGGGACTGCAATCTCAGCCAGATGTATCATCGGACCATTCTTCTTCGAGGAATCTGGCGCGACAGTGACAGTCACCAAGAAGCGGTATGTTGAGGTCCTCAAAACCTTCAAGAGGAAGTTGCAGACCATGTTGCCGTCGTTTATGGGGAAGTTCTGGTTCCAGCAAGATGGAGCAAGCTCTCACACCTCAACCCTGTACCGAGATTGGCTGAGAGAGAACTTTGGTGGCCGTGTCATCAGTCAAGACTGATTTTGAGTGACCACCTCACAGCCAAGACCTTAGCCCCCCAATATTTCTTTCTCTTGGGCTACCTTAAAGACAGAGTGTACGCAGGGAGACCCAGGACCATCACGGAACTCAAGGAAGCCACCATGGAGGAGATCAGAGCAATTAGTCGGTCGGTTTATAAGGACTTCATGGACAACTTTGTGCTGCGCCTCAAGAAATGCACAGAGCTAAATGGAGGCCATCTCGAACACGTGCTATAGAATAAAGAAGAAAAGTCCAAGGACTCTCAATCCTTGCAGAAAATTGGGAAATGAGGCCTATCGAAAGTTGGGGCCCCGTTTTTGGGGGGTTACCCTGCCCTGTATATATTAACCTCGCAGTCACCGAATGGGACTTCAGGACTAACACCCAGCCGACTGAGGACTAAAAAAAGACACTGCGGAGGCTTGGGTTCAGAACCAGGAAACGGTTTATTGGAGAACGCAGCATCGAGGCTAAGCTCGAAAATAACCAGGGAATATTAAGTGGATGTTTAAGGATACACCTTCTTTTCGGCTTAGTTGGAAGCGTTTATGAAGGGCGAGGGTGTAGGACAGGGATGTTCAAGGTTGCGGTATTGAGGGAGTAAGTGGGTATGGTTGGTTGGGTCAGGGAGGATATCGCAACAGCCACGTGTAGGGTAGTAGGGGTTGCTAGGGAATGGTGTAGCTTGAGAGTTGAACCATACTCTGGGTTTCCACGCCCGGCTTAGTTAGTCTGTAACGTTGTGCGTAGGAAAGCCGGGTCAGAAACCAATTTGGAGGAATTTTTGGTTAAATTTTCATCTTAGGGGATGGAGGAGCAGGTTAGTAAACGAGATAAATGCATGAACACCTTTACGCAGGTGCCCTTTCTGGGGAAGATGCATCGGGTGACGGCGGGACTGAACTGTCGTGGTGCCAATCAGAGCCACCACTTGAACTCAGTGACCAAAACGTCACTCAACGTAGCAAACCCTACTTTGAGCTTGGGCTATAGAACGAAAGGAGAAAGTGAAAGAAAGATGAAAGGTGGTTGGGAGGGGATAAGGAACACAGGCATAATTAAAACTCTAGTTAGCGATTGACGGCGCCTAACGTAGTGAGGGTACCGCCAGCCCCCACCACCGCCAGCTAGGAAGCAAGAGCTGGCCGCGGAAAAGCCACCGGCGAGGGTGGAAGGGGCGCATACCCTTCATGTGTGGTTGATCAGTGAATGGACGGGGAACTGTGTGCACGGGGCTGGAGGTAGACCGATAACTTGGACAGCACTTCGTTGTAAAACGCCCAGCAGGAGATGAGCTTTTTGTCTAAGGGCAAAAACATGCAATCGCATCTCGCAGTTGAAAGGATTGCAGTGGGAGCAGTGAGGAAATGAGGACTTCATGTTGATACTCTTACAACAGCGGCCTACCCATAAGGCGCTTCACCCAAGGTCCCTGAGCCAAGGAATTTCGTACCCTGAGATATTGCAAAGATCCAGGCAGGACGGGCGTCCACCCATCCCGCACTGAGCCTAATCTGTGACCTCCCCGTCGAGAGCATAAGACAACTAAAAGCCATCATAATGACCACTGTGAAGGAAGGAAAATAAGAGAGAAATGAGGAGCGAGAAAAGGGGAAGGTGAGAGATAAATTTGGGCATGAAAGGCTTCTTGGTCACCTACTAACCCCTCATCGTCGAGGTGGGAGCCCAACCGGAGTTAGCGGATGAGTGGGCCTCCAGTAATCAGAGGCACCAGCCACCCCTTTGCGGGTAGGAAATTAAGGAAGAGTAATGGAGAACTAGGAAGAAGGCTGCGCCGCGTTAGAATTCGAGACAATGTAGGCCGAGAAAGGAGAATGGAAGGAACCGAATGAGCTCGGTTCCATGTATTTTCATCATTGATAATGGTGACTTACATGCAAGCAAAGTAATGCAAGTCACTCACAACCCTGTAAAGCTCTAGGGGCGATTCAAAAATCGGTGGCTCATCTTGGGTCAAGGAGTGGGTAACGAAAATTGTCAAGAAGAGTTAAACTGATAGGAGGGCGGCGGAAGCAAAAATTAAAGAGAAAAAACAAACCAATATTAACAAAGTAAAACATATATCAGCTTTAATTTTAATGTCTCTTACATTCAACTTCTAATTTACAAAATATCTGTTTTGTTATTGTAGTGTCAATTATTTTCGCAATAGTTCGTTCGACGATGAATTGTGGAATGTCTTTGTTAATCAGGGTATTTCAGATGTTCTTAATCTTTTCATCGAATATACACAAGAGTTTATATTTTTCAGGAGTATGAGTTATAATTCATGTCGAGTCCTGTGTCTGTAGATTTTGTGAAGACCCCAGTGTTAAAATTGCCATTATTTTCTCTATGTAGTTTGATGCCTAGGAAATGGAAGGTCTGAGCCGGGGGCTTGTCGAAAGTCAAATTTAGGACGGTACATTTCAGAAGGCGAGTGATGGAGAGGGGATTTGAATTTTGTCCGTGTAGGATTATGGGTTAAAATAGTTTTTTCTGAGCTTATTTTGTTCCAATGGCAACGCCACAGTCAGGCTGGAGGACTTGTTTTGACGTTAAGTGTTAAGGAGGTCTTTGAGCAGCCAATAATGAGTACTACTTTAAGAAGGTTTCGTAGATCTAGGTCTTTATTTTGGTAAACTTTTTTATGTTTATAGTTTCCTAGATGGAGTCGTGTGTAAATAATGAGTACATCCAAAGAGGCGAGCTGATTATGTCTACAATTCCCATATTTTCAGTAAAAGTTCGGATGATTGGATTATGCGTCTCTTGTTTAGAGAAAGTATAATAATTTGGTTCAGATATTTTGCAATATCGTGGGTTACCCTTCCTGAGGGGGGATCTGTTGCCCAAGGTCATTAGATTATCTTACCTCACAATGTGAACTCTCCAACTTCCCCCTTCTCTACGTACGAGTATTTATAAAGTTGTGTGGGAATTTCTATGGTTTAGTTTCTCTGATGACGTCATAAGAAATGTGATGAAACGTTAGAATATAAATAAAAGCGAATTTCACAGTAAAAACATTGTCTCTTTCTCACAAAAGTGACATTTAAGAGACTAGATTTCGACACAAAAAAGATATTTTGTAAATTAAAAGCGGAATGTAAGAAACAGTTTAATAAAGGAAAATAGGAGAATATTCTGTCCTGCATTTCCTTCCGGATCCTTTCTTCTGTTTCCCAAATCTTATCTTTTTTGTGCCACCTTTTGTATTGACCTAATGCTAACACAAAGTCACGAGAGTATATGGCATGGAGAGAAAAAAAGAAATCTTTTCTTGATCTACAGATAAAGAAAAGATCCATTTCTTTTTTTTGGCATGACTTCTACTGAGATATATATATAAACTAAAATAAAATTAAAAGTATGAATAAATTACTTATTGTGGGGAACGATTATGTTACAATTGTGATTCGAAACTCAATAAATGCAATGCCCAAAATAAAAAAAAATCAGTACCAACAAAGCACCATAGATCTAAGGGCAGCATTAAGATATAGGGCATTCTACGAGATTTGCTGTGGTACTCAATTCAAAACAAAGATTAATGTTTCCTATACATAAATTGCATTGAAAGCATATATTTTTTTTTATTATATAAATCCGTTAGCCCTCATCACTCTTATACAAAATTCAAATCTAATTTTTATAGGACTATTTGTTCAAGCACTGATATGACGATGGAATCTTTGGTAATAATAAGCAGTGACAAGAATAATAAAAAACAAAATCTAGAAAAATAATTTGCATAATTTCTTTTTTTTTTCAAGATAAACAACTTTTCCAAATTTTTCAACACAACTCATTAGTATAAGAGAAAAATAAGTTATATCTGTTCTAGAGTAAAAACATAACATCTACATTCACCCAATCAAAAACAACACTTTCGTCCTACATTTCAGTGTAAAAGGTTGGTCTATCGATACCAATCTTCTTGAAGATTAGAGGAACAGTAAAGACAATAGTAAATCCAATACATAAGTAGGTAATAAACTTGTACACATGTTCAACAATTAGACGTTGTCTTGGAGATATTTTTGACGGCTGAGTCATGTAGTCACTGGTGCTTACCTACGGAATGAGTAATCAATAAAAGCATTTAAAAGAAATGAGCGACTTATTCAAGACGAAAAATGGACTAACTAGTCAAGAATACAAATATTCATTCATCATTGCGGAAATCTCAGTGCATAAGGGTTTGGGGTCGGCATTAATTTGTGCCTTCGAACTTGTCGTCCTCGTTTAAATGCCAAAGGATCATAAGCACCGAATGGTAATTTTTGTTTACTGTCTCTGCAAGAGGGGTTAGGGTGAAAGGAAATGGGAAAGGCCAAAGAGGGTGGAAGACGGGGGATGGGGGGAGCAAAGGGAGCTCCAGGAGAGTCCAAAAAGAAGATGGAATCGAAAACCCTTTACGCCGGTTAGACTACTACTTCGATACTACGACAACCAGAGCCTACACACTTCATTCGGCCAGATTTCCATCACCCAAGTTATTGGGCCTGAAGTAGGCCTCCCCCACACCCGCCTCATTTACATTTGTTCACTTCGCAAACACAATAAGGAATACAGTTGAGTGCATATCTATTGACAAACACATCTCAAATTTTGTAATTTACGAATTTTTTATACTTTACTAGTTCGAAATGTACATATTTATATTATATTTCATTATATTAGTCTAAAAGCAATATATTATAATGTATAAATGATAATAAAAACAATTCTTAACATTAAACATGGTGTTTATTAGAAAAACACAAGAAGAAAAAGTATTGGCAACGTTTAAATAATACTGATTTAACAAATCAAATTATTAAAATTAGTGGTGAAGAATGTTCGAGAATGACTGATGGAAGATTCTAGACTAATCAAGGACAGAAGGTTACTTGCACGGCTAACTTTGGGGGTGTTCATTATGGTATTAGACACGGCTGACGAATCATCTCTACACTAATTTTGAAATAGCAACAGGGTGAAGACATCTGAACAATCAGAAGATATAGGAAGCGTATAATTGAGCTACACAAGCAAGGAAATGGATATAGAAAAATTTCCGCAAGTTTGAATATCCCAATTTCATCTGTAAGGAATATTATTGTAAAAATTAGGGCTGAAGGGACTACTGTTAATCGTGTGCGGAAAGAGCGACCAAGAAAATTAACTGACAGAGATGCGCGTTCGAATTGTCAATAAGAATCAAAAAGTCACTTCCAAGTAATTAAAAGCAAATCTGGCTAGAGGTGGAACAATCTTGGACATGTCAACAGTGTGACGTTACTTGAATCGTGAGGGTCTCCATGGACGTGTACGAAGGAAACATTATAGAGGAGGCCCGTGTCCTCCCAAAACTCAATCAATACACAATCGAGAGTGCACGAACTCATACTGAGAACAATAGACAAGCGGTAGCGACAGCGCTCGCCACGATACTGGGACAGGTAACGTGCGCGGAGATCACACAGATTGGGACATTCAACGAGAATGTGCCGAACAGTCTAGGAGACAACGCAGTCGTCGCAATAACGTGCGGGCGAGCCCTCCATCAAATGGCGGCGCGTCTCGCGAGTGTGTCCAATTCGAAGAAGACAGAAAACGACCTGAAGCCGTAGCGGCATTGGGGCGTAGCTCCATGGAAACAGTCACGGTGGAAGGGCGCGCAAATTCAAGTTACCCGCGTTTCTGGTCGCCCAGTCCTCCCGGACTCTTTGAGGTCATCATTCCAGGCAATTTCCACAGGTCCAGGAACCCAGCAGAAGATAATCTCGACATTTGCCCGGCTTGTTGCAACTGTGGCGTCACAGATACCCCGAACCAGGGTGTATGGAGATTCCAAGCCCAGAGAACGCTCAGGGCACTTTGTGAGTCGTAATAGATCATAATCCGTTCTCCGAACCAGGCAGTACGCGTTATCTCCCGTACGGAGAGGTGTACTGCAACCAGCTGAGCCTTCAAGACAGAAGCAGCGCCGGGAATAGATACCGAACCTCTTCGGATTTGGACTCATCCATGTACATTGACACGGCTCCAGACATGTGGTACCAAAAATACCAATGTTGTACTATTGGTGCTGTCAAAGATTGGTTAGCAGATGTGAGGCAACAAGCGTTAAGCAGTAGTACCTACAGGGTGTCCTGTAAAGAACCAGCAGCCTGAGAGCCATGTCGAGCTCTCGGGCTACGAGCGCAAAGCGAGTGACAAAGCGTTAAGGAGATCTCCACAGGAGATGTGTGGAAGGTACCGTTCGCCAAACAGAGGAGTGTGTTGGAACGAGGCCACGTTCCGCAATTCACGCTCGGTGCGGAGGGGTAAAACTGGCATCCGTGGTCTAGCTTAGAACAAATAAGGAAGCAGTACCAGAGAATAACTCAACGCCCTTAACCGACCTAAACTCATCGACTGATATAGGGAAGTCGAACAACCTCGTTGTTGCTTCAAGCAACAACGAGGTGGCTTCTCAGGCGGCAGTGGTCAGGTAAACGATATTTGAAAGTGATCGCTACCATAAAGGTCATTGACCAAATTAAATTCATTTAAGTATTTATATACGTCTATATACATTATGCAGGATACATATATGCAGAAATTTACAGCTCAAGGAATGTACTCTTTGCTGAAAGTTCCTTTAGACCAATGGGCTTTAGATGAAAGTCCCCTTTGACCAATGGGCTTTAAATGGAAGTGCCGTATCTCAACACACTACAGCGAGGCAGATGGCATCACCATTCTTGCACAAAACCCAGGCCTAGCAGCTCAAACTCTTCAATCACAAGAGGCTAATGCCGGCTGCAACAGAACCATATGACCATCTCACCTTCAAAATCTTCTATTTCTCGCTTCACAACCTAAAATGCGAGTACAACAAATATCCTTGCATCACTTTAGCAGACGCACCACTCCCTTTAAATAAAATGCCTAGTGTTCTGTATCACACGAATAAAAGCTCAAAGTTCAAACAAATCTTAAAACAATAAACACACTCCAGGACCTCAGGAATACCTCAGCAGACTACAGGAGATACAAAGCAAAGGTAGCAACATGCTGCAACCACAGTGCCACGATCAACTACAAATAGCATGATTTTTTTATTTAAATTTTAAGAGCTCATCTGGCGAGTGCCTACTTGGGCATTAGTCGCCGTAGTCAACACTGCCTAATACTGGGCATCTTTAAAATAAGATGCAAACAAAAACAAATAAAAAAGACCAACGATAAAAATTAAAAAAAGGAAAAAGGCAAAATGCAGAAAGCAAACTCCGGCGTCGGGGAGAGGTCCGCCTACCCCCGGCGCAGAAACGTGCGACCTACTAAGATAACAAAAAAACCCAACTAGTTAAATAAAGGGAAGAAGGCCGGCCAACACCCAAAGTCTACAAGTCCACCAGTCAATGTGCACGAACTCGTCCCAAGTACAAGGGATAGGCGGTAGCCAGCGCGCCCAATCCCGGTACCGGGACAGGTAACGTGCGCGGAGATCGCCCAGACTGGAACATTCAAAAAGAATGTACCGAACAGTCTAGGGGACAACGAGGTTTTCAAAGTAGGGCGCTGGCGAGCGCGCCATCAAATAGCAGTGCGTCCAAAAAGTGTGTCCAATTCGGAGACGACAGAAAGCAACCTGAAGCCCCCGCGGCAATGGAGGGTAGGTCCATTTTTTTTTTTAAGGGGCTATCTGTCGACTGCCCACTTGGGCATAAGTCGCTGCAAACAAACAGCCCAGTTCTAGGCTACTTTAAAATAAAAAAATAACAGAAACAACAATAGAGGGGATAATAATCAGGGAGCAAGCTCCGGCGTCGGGGGGAGGTCCCCCTCCCCACGGCGCAGGAGCCTGCGACCTACAAAAAAACAAAAACAAACAACAATAACAAAAAAAAACAGGTTAAATACAAGGGAGAAGGCCGGCCTCCCCCCAAAAGTCAAAAGTCCACAGGTCAATGTGCACGAATCTGTCCCGAGTACAAGGGACAGGCGGTAGCGACCCCGCCCATCCCAGTCCCGGGACAGGTAACGTGCGCGAAGATCACCCAGACTGGGACATTCGACAAGAATGTGCCGAACAGTCTGGGGGACGACAGAAAGCGACCTGAAGCCGTCGCGGAATTGGGGGATAGGTCCATGGGAACAGTCGCGGCACAATGGCACGCAACTTTAAGTTCCTTTCGACCGTCTCCCATCTTCTTTGCCAAGCAGTCCGAAGAGCTGCCCGTATTCCTGCCATGTAGTCAGTGTGAGGAAGAGCGAAACGCTGGTCCGGTCGCAGGGTCCTCGCGGAATCTTTAGCGCCCTCATTCCCCACAATTCCTACATGTCCAGGAACCCAGCAGAAGATAATCTCGACATTTGCCCGGCTCGCCAAAACCGTGGCGTCACGGATATCGCGAACCAGGGGATGCGGAGATTCCAATGCCCCGAGAGCACTCAGGGCGCTAGGTGAGTCGCTATAGATCACAATCCGGTCTCCGAACCGTGCACGTCGCGTAATCTCCCGTACCGAGTGGTGTATTGCCACCAGCTCGGCCGTGAAGACAGACGCGGCGCCTGGTACAGCCCCGCTGACTTCAAACAAAGGGGATATGGCGTGGAAGTCGACCCCCTCTTGGGACTTGGAGCCATCCGTATACACTGGCACTGTGACACGATGAGTGCTCCAAAAAGGTCGAACGCAATACTCACGGCGCAGTACAAGCTTTTGGGAGCAAAGGCGTGGCGAGAAATAGCCAAATGTGATACCCTCCAGGGTGGCGTTCTGAGCAGAACCAGGGGCGCCACCGGCCCGAGAGCTATATCTACCTCTCGAAGGAGTTTCCTAGCCCTAAACCCAAAGGGCTTAGGGTATGACTGGCGTCTCTCGGCGGCATAGGCACCATCGAGATCAGCTGCGGATGCAGTGAGAGCTGTTGGCGACTGAGGGAGGCGCCGGGCTCGCGCGTACAGGCGAGTGATGCACTACACGCGGCGCAGAGCCAGTGGCATCTCCCCAGCATCGACCAACAGGCTCTCAATGGGGGAAGTGCGGAAGGCACCGGTCGCAAGGCGAAGGCCGGTGTGGTGGATCGAATCCACCTTCCGCAATAAACGCTCGGCTGCGGATGCATAAAACTCGCATCCGTAGTCGAGCTACGAACGAACAAAGGATCGATAAAAAAGCAAGTCAGTAGCCCTGTCATCACCCCAAGCGCTGAACGTCACGGAACGCAGAATGTCCATGGCGCGGGTACAAGAGACCCTAAGGCTGCGAATAAGAGCCTCCCAGGTGAGGCGTCGGTCGAATACAAGACCAAGGAAACGGTGCGACTCAACCACATCCAGGCGCAACCCATTAAGAAACAAATCTGGGTCGGGGTGAAGCCGTGGATGGCGGCACAAGTGCACCACCTTAGTCTTGGCCAAAGAAAACCGAAACCTGTGCGCTTCGGCATAGCGAGAGACACGGTTGAATGCCTGTTGGAGACGACGCTCCAGAGTTGGCATCTGGGCCGCGCCAAAAGAGATCGAAAGGTCGTCCACGTAGAGCGTAGCGAGAACGTCTTCCGGCAGCACCGAGGTGATGCCGTTAATGCTCAGTGCAAAGAGTGTGACACTGAGGACAATTCCCTGCGGGACACCCTCTTCCTGCTACTTTGGGCCGGAGAGGGCTCCCCCCACCCGTACGCGGAATCGACGATCTCGCAAAAATTCAGATATAAACATTGGGAGGAGTCCCCTCGCCCCCATCGTGTGGAGAGTCTCCATGATACCGTATCGCCATGCGGTATCATAGGCCTTCTCCAGATCGAAAAACACCGTGGCGTAGTGCTGTCTACGAAGGAAAGCCTCGCAGACGGCATTTTCCAGTCGGAGCAGAGCATCCGACGTGGAGTGGAACTTGCGGAAGCCGCACTGTCCAGAAGAGAGATAGCCTCCGCTGTCCAGGAAAAAGGCTAATCTAACATTTACCAATTTCTTCATCAACTTGCACACGCAACAGGTTAGAGAGATTGGGCGGAAACCGGTCGGAGTAGAGTGATCTCTCCCCGGTTTGCGAAAGGCAAGAACAGTAGCGATTCGCCAGGAGTGTGGGAGAAGGCTTTCCACCCAGATCCTGTTGAACAAATCTAACAGAAAGGCCATGCCTCGCTCACCCAGGTGTCGAAGCATGGCGTACGAGACATCGTCCGGACCATGGGCGGTGTCCGCGCACGAAGCGAGAGCGGAACGCAACTCACTCACAGTAAACTTGTCGTTGAAGGGTTCTCCGCCTCTGGAGGTAAAGTCTAGCCGGCGGCCTTCCGCGACATCACGACGTGCATTGAATGCTGGCGGAGTAACATCCCGGCTAGAGAATGCGGAAAAAGCGGTCGCTAAGGATTCCGCCACGGACGCGGGGTCCGAGATTGCGGACCCATTCTCTTGGAGAACGGGAGGGGGGTCCTGCGAGAACTTGCCCCGAATCCTCTTGACTCGCTTCCACACCTCAGCTAAAGGGGTCTTCCCGTTAAGTGAAGACACGTATGCCCGCCAAGAAGAGCGGCGGGCGTGCTTCGAAATATACTTGAACCTAGCCCTAGCCGGACGAAATTCACCCGCAGTGAAATCGTTCGGACGGCGCTTATAGCGCATGTAGGCATAACGCTTCTGTTTGAGGGCCGTCTCACACTCGGCCGACCACCATGTGAGTGGTCGGCGTGCAAAACGGCTAGACGTCCTAGGAATAGTAGTCAGGCCCACGACGATGAGGTTGCCGGAGAAGAACTCAACGGCCTCATCTACCGACCCAAACTCCTCGGCTGAGATAGAGAATTCAGTCATTTCCTGAAATGCAGGCCACCGCGCCCGCGCCAAGCACCACCGAGGTGGGCTGTCAGGCGGCAGTTGCCCTGAAAATGATATTTGAATGGGAAAGTGATCACTACCATGGAGGTCATCGACCACCCCCCAATCAAAATCAGGCTGTGCATCCGAAGAGCAGAAAGATAGGTCAAGGCAAGAAAATGAAGCGGTACTCGGACAGTGATGCATAAACTCACCCACGTTTAGGACACCCATCTCAAGCTCTTCGATCAGATCGGCAAGGACTTGTCCCCTGGAAGTTATGGAGTAATCTCCCCAGAGAAGATGCCTGCCGTTCAGATCTCCGCAGCTCCTCCCAGTTGGCCCGGAGTCCACCGCAATTCCATTGAAGGAATATGCCCTCCAGGCTTTGCTCGGAGGAAACGCGGGGGCCCTCCTCGAACTGAAGATCCTGACGGAAATGGCCGTACGCTTCCCGGGGGCAGAACCCCGGGCGCTGTTGGCCGGACAAAGCGCTGTCGCCTTCGAGGACTTATTGGGAGAGGTTGGTGTCGCCATGCGAGTCTTTTCCTCCCTCCGCCTCGAAACCTTAGGCGGGCGTTGCCGCTTCGGAGGAGGAAGGGGCCCTCTTTTCGAGGAACCACCGTCTCCGAGCCAATCGCTCCACCTCGGGGCGTGGGCGAAGGAGCCGAAGCTCCTTTGTTCCTGTCCTCCTTTCGGGGGACAGCTTTAGGACCCCTCGAAGATGACCTAGCGACAATCTTCAGGGGTGTTGCCTCCTGTGAGTCTAACGACTCGGTGGAGGCGCGTGGCCGTTTTGCCTTACGGGAAACGGTCACGCTGGGAAAAGAGGGGGAAGCCCTGGTTTTAGCCGGGGTTGGGTATGAACCCTTTTTGCCGCCAGCTTTACCAGGGGAGCGCCCAGGTTGGGTAGAGCCCGCAGAAGGGCTCCAAATGGGCCAGGAGCAGAGGGTGCCTTTCTAACTATTGAGGCATATGACGTCCTAGACAGAGCCGGGCGCGCCAGGACCAAGTCCTTAGCCTCGCGGAATGAGAGTCGATCCTGGGCCTGAACGGCCAGAATTTCTTTCTCAAGGAGATATGCACCACATTGCTTCGAAGAAGCAGGGTGCGGCTCTCCGCAATAGACACACTTGGCCACACACGATTTGGACTTATCGTGTGCGACCTTGGAGCAATTTACACATACTTCGGGTGACCTCGACTTTGCACGTCTACATGAGCGATTCGTATAGCCGAAGCGGTGACAGTAATAGCCCCGCCGCGCAAGTGGCACGAATGCCTTCACGCGGTAGCGGTAGTAACCGGCACGCACCGACTCAGGGAGCTTGTCACAGTCGAACGTGACGAAGAGTGTAGGGGTGGGTCTCGAGGCCCCTTCCGGTTTTCTCATCACACCTTCGACCTTGACCGCCCCATGGTCGGCCAGCTCTAGGGTGATGTCCTCTATGGAGTAGTCAACGAGTTCCCTCGCATAAACTACTCCTTTCACAAAGTTCATGGAATCATGGTAGAGTGCGGCGTCACACTCACCGGGGTGCCATGAAGTGTCCGAAGAGCACTTATCTTGGCTGCCTCGGCTGGATTCGCCGCATTCTCCAGAAGGCTCCCGTCCGAGAAACGGGTCACCTTCGGCTCTCTACCAATTGCACTAGCTAATCCTCTCCTCTGATGGATCATGTTGCCCTTGGACAACATGGTGCCATCAGTGGAGCGAATAACGAGAAAGCGCTTGAAGCCAGCGGGCTCGAAAACGCCAGGTAACCTCTGAATCAGGGGCCCCGATGTCATCGAGGCTCCGCCCTGTGCACTTTTGGTCTTTGTCATCGTCAGGAGCTCCGTACCCGGGGAAGCAGAGGGCCCGGATGTGCCGATCTTGGCTTGGTCGCTTGCCAAAGTGGCAGCAGACCCATCCGTCCCCGTAGCCCCCGCGGATTGAGAGGAGCCCCGAGTCTTCTTCGTCTTTTTGGTCCGTTTCTTTTTTGGAGAGGAGGGCGGGGAATGAACCCGCTTCTCACCCCCGCCGGTAGAAGCCCCCAGGCCAGATGGACCGGCCTCAGCCAGGTCCTTCTCCGAAATGGAGAAGGTCCTGGTGGTCGCAGGGGCATCATCCGGAGGAGATCCCTCCCCTCCTTGTACTGCCTGAGAATCTACAGCCGTTTGATGAGGACCTTGCATAGGGGCGGATTCGGGTTCGGTGCTTGGCGCCGAGCCCGGATTTTCCCCCATGGAAGGCCCTACCGTCTGAGGCTGGGCTTCCTCAAGGATCATGTCTATCTCAGGGGGGGCCTCCAGTTGGCCATCCCCTCCCCAAGACATCACAGGTCCCGTTGGCAGTATCGTCACTAGTCTTGTGTGGGGAGGCACAGGTCTTGACCCCAACTAGGTTTAATATTCTAGCCAGCAGGTCTTTTGAGGGAAGCGACTGATGGGGCCTGGCTTCCCTCTCTTCCCTAAGGCAGTTTGCCCTACCGAGCCGCTTCAATGGGGAGCGGTCAGCTATGGGCTGCCTGCTGGCTTTCTTGGCAGTCCCCTTGGAAAGTAAAGGGGGGACTGCCGCCGGAAAGAGGGAGGTGCCCGAAGGCACATCTAGACAAGGGGGTGAGGGGGAGTCCCCTACACCTGTAGGCGAATGAGAGGAGTAAGCCTCCTCTCCGGTTAGAGATTTGGAGGGTCCCCTGCGAGAGCACAGGAGGGATGGAACCTCCATTTTCTCCGTGGAGCTGCCCGCGGCCGGCTCCGACGGTGAATTAGGGAAAATTGAGGGGAATTTTTTGTTTTTCTCATCATTGGGCATGGTGACCAATATCTTTTTACGGGATGCAGACGCTAATCATCCCTTGCAGTAGCCCACTCTGCAAGGGGTGCATATGGGGATGGCAGATGGCAGGTGCCGCCCTTTAAGGCCATCCCTCTTGCCTGTTGACCCGGCAGCCCTTCAGAATGGCGGCTCCACCTTGGGCACGGCGTAAAATTGATAGAGTGTGAAGTGAGAAGGAAAGGGGATGTGAGGAAGGTATGGGTGTAGATGAAGCAAGTTGTTAAAAACCACCATTCCACACCGGAGCTCAGGGGTTAGGGAACATGGTCCCTTGCCCCCTCAGCCCCGATCCGGAATAGTTGGCTGAGAAGAAGGTCAGCATCTACCCTGTGAAAATACAGGCCGACCAGAGAAAGCTGTAGGAGAGGTTGTAGGGAAAGTGAGGAAGTGAGGCTGTCTGATAGAAGAAGAGGCTAAGCTGGGGCCAGACGAAGCACTCAGTCCCGTCAGCACGGCAGCCAGGAAGGCAAATCGCTGTGCCCCTTACGGGAAACAATGGTATGAAACAAAGTTGATCTGCTGAAAGTCAAGACTCACCTTGACATGAGAGGCGCACAATTCAGTCAGGGACTTATACAAACAAACATCCTCTACACTACATTGCAACACAAACACAGACCAATAAACATCCAAAAAACGACACCCAGCACTAGATACTATACTCAAACGATGTCAACTATTCCTTCCCTCCGACTCCAAGCCAACATTCAGAAGCACATACACACATCTGAAGCTTCCTTACAATGCCCGTAGATGAGAGCATCTGTCCTAGAAGGAGGATCTCTGTACATAAGAACACCTCTCCCATTAGTACGATGTCTGCACCCCTGGGCTCAGAAGTACCAAGAAATGCAAGGTACGGAGCACCCCATCGAGGGGTGGGGGTGGGTAGATAGGAATTTTGTGCTTTGGACTTCCCAGTCGGGAGGATTATAACATGCCCCACCAGCCCCAGTGGAAAATGCTCAAGCCACCCTTTTCATACACAATCTCTTTCTGATTAATGTCTTTGTTATGTATGTCCTCACCTCATTCCCACACTTAGATAGCCCCATCCAAGGGGGTGTTAGGGGGCCTTTCATAGAATATGTGGGGACCCCATCCAAGGTCTACCAACTCACTTGAAGAAGGGTGCAAATGGCAGTCATGGAGAGGGACTTGAAGGTGGCCCTCACAGCCAGGAGAAGGACAAGGCCGAGGAGAGTCCTGAGGATGCTGAGGCCGATCATGAGCCCCGAAGGCCACAGGATGGTAAAAGGAGGGTTGAGGTCCGTCTCCGAGATCAGCCCCAACTGGTAGTTGAGCCACGACCCCAGAAGGATCCCGCAACCGACGCCAACAATCACAGTCGTGTCGCCCCTACAGGAGGGAGAAGACATTTTGGGGTCTTAATTTTATTATCTCATTCTTGGGTCAACTAACAAAGGCATCGCATCCGCAATGGCGAATTATTACACATTCAAACTATGTCTATAAAGGACCACACATACAATCCACACAAAAGTAGAAAACCAAAAACATGATAAAACCACTTCGATACAGCTCAGTCAAATGCAGTGAAAGCTAATTATATTTGAGCAAAACTAAATCATGTTATGAAAGAAGCATCTCCTAACTCTCTAACTATAATTCAGTGTTGTGGTCAGGAGATTTAATTTATATTTCATAATTACATATCTTGGAAATTATTTTGTTGAAATGTGTCCAAAACAAATAGTATATAATGGTATATCCTGACCTGGTTGTGGTATTTAATATCCTAACTTAGTTCTGTTATTTTATTTTAACTTAGTAAATAAAGCCTCATTTGAAATTTACAACAGTTGAACAAAATCAGTGTTTAGAGCCATCTACTGGGATGTGTGGGTTGATTATGTTGAAGGGCTGTGTCATGATTATTGGAGGAGGGGGGGGGGGCTTGAGGATGGATATCATGTGGGAAAATTTTAGAGGATAGAAATAGAGTTAGCGAAGATAAAATGGTTGAAGATTTGTGTAATACCTAGCGGGAGTCCATCGATCCGTGGTGGGATAGCAAACGAGCATCGCGAGGCACAGTGTGACGGCAATCAGCGGCGAGAAGGGATGGATCAACATGAAGCGATCCCATGCATCCACAAGAGGCAGAATGAGGACCAGCAAACCGCTGATCAAAATCAGCCCACTCACAATGTCCTGGGGATAAAAAAAAACATGATGAATTCCTAGCTCAGTTTTCTCAAGAACACCATTCTCGCAGATGATCATAGGGAAAAAAGAGAGAACTGTAATTGTGGGTAAAACCTTATTATGGTGTACATCATAAAGGGTGATTGAAATTGACTGCATCCATGAATGGAAATGTGCAGATGCTGGGTTGGGAGCACTGGATCCATGCATGAAATAGGTGGGGATGCAGGATTGGAAGCACTGGATCCATGCATGAAACAAGTGGGGATGCTGGGTTGGGAACACTGGATCCATGCATGAAACAAGAAGGGAAGCTGGGTTGGGAGCACTGGTAGAGACCCGGTGACTTCGAATTAAGATACACCATAGACCCCCCCCCCCTCCCTGGGTCTTGTAACCATCCAGGAGACTGGTATGGATCCAGCGTGAGACGGAGTGTGCTCCAAATAGGTCGAACGCAATACTCCCGGCGCTGGGAAAGCTTTGAGAGCAGAGGCGTGGCGTCAAGGGCAGAACCAGAAGTGCCACCGTTCCGAGAGCTACACCAAGCTTTCGAAGGAGTTTCCTATCCCTAAAACCAAAGGGCTTAAGGGTATGACTGGCATTACTCGGTGGGATAGGAATCGTCGAGATCGGCCTTGGATGCAGTGAGAGGAGTTGGCGACTGAGGGAAAGGCCAGGCTCGCGCGTACAAGCATATAATGTACTGTGTGTGGCGCAGAGTGAGTGGCATCTTCTCAACATCGACAAGTAGGCTCTCAATGGAGGACATGCGGAAGGCACCGGTCGCCAGATGTAGACCGGTGTGGTAGATCGAGTCCACCTTCCGCAATGAACGCTCGGCTGCGGATGCATAAAACTCGCATTCTTACTCAGTCTTCGAACAAACAAACGATCGATATAAAAGCAAGTCAGTAGCCCTGTCATCACCCTAAGTGCTGAACGTCACGGAACGAAGAATGTCGATGGCGCTGGTACAAGAGACCCTAAGGCTGCGAATATGAGCCTCCCAAGTGAGGAGTCGGTCGAAGACAAAGGAAACTATGCAAATCAACCATTGCAGGCAAACCCTGTTTGGGGTTTAGGAACAATGCCGGGTCGGGGAGGAGCCGTAGATGGCGGCAGAAGTGCAACACCTTAGTATTGACTAAGGAAAACTGAAACCTGTACGCTTCAGCATAGTCAAAGATGCGATTGAATGCTTGTAGGATTCGACGCTCCAGAGTTGGCATCTGTGCCGCACAAAAGATCCAAAGGTAGTCCATGTAGAGCATGGCTAGAACATCTTCCGGCTGTACAGAGGTGATACCGTTGATGCTCAGGGTAGAGTGTGTGAAACTGAGTAAACCTCCCTACGAGACACCCTTTTCTTGCTCCATTGGGATGGAGAAGGCTCCCCAAACGTGTACATTGAATCAACAATCTAGCAAAATTCAGAAATAAAGTTTGGAGGTGTCCATTCGACCTCATCGTGTGGAGAGTCTCCATGATACTGTTATGCCATGCAGTATCATAGATCTCCAGATCTCCAGATCGAAAAATACGCTGGCATAGTGGTGTCTATGAAGGAAGGCCTCGCAGATAGCCTTTTCAGCTGGAGTAGAAAATATTGAAGCCGCACTGTGCACAAAACAGATGGCATCCGCTGTCCAGGAAAAAGGCTAATCTGACATTTACCAATTTATCCAGCAACTTTTGCTCATACAGGAGGTTAAAGAAATTGGGTGGAAACTGGCTGGGGTAGTGTTTTCTCTGCCCAGTTTGTGAAAAGTGAGCACAGGAGCCATTCGCCAGTAGTCTGGGAGGATCCCATCTCTCCAGATCCTGTTGATAGGAAATAACCAAAATGACATGCCTTGCATACCTTGTGGTCAAACCATGGCATATGGGCAATCAGCAGTGTCAGCACACATGCAGCAAGACTGAAATGCAACTCACTCAATGTAAACCTGTCATTGAATGACTCTCCGCCTCTGGAGGTAGAGTCAGGTCGCTGCCCTTCAGCGGCATCATAGTGTATTGAATGCTAGCGGAGCACCATCTCGGCTAGAGAATGTGGAGAAAGCGGTCACAAAGGACTCCACCATGGATGATCGCGGTCTCTTTCTCCTGAAGAACAGTTCCAGCGAGAAATTACCCTGAATTATTTTGACTCGCTTCAACACTTATACATGAGGGGTCTTTCCGTTACGTGAATAAACATAGGCCCACCAGAAAGAGAGGCATGCGTGCTTCGAAACATACCGGAGCTAACCTTAGTTCGATGGAGTGCACAAGAGTGAAACTGTTATAGCGCATGTAGGGATATAGCATCTGTATGAGCTATCTCACATTCTGCTGATAACCAAGGAAACAGTCAGTGTGCAAAACAACCATACATTTTAGGAATAGTAGTCAGGCCTAGAGCGATGAGGTTGCAGGAGAACTCAACGGCCTCATACACCGATTTAATCAGTCATTTCCTGAAATTTGGACCACCATGCTGCTCCAAGCAGCACTAGAGTGGGCTTTTAGGCAGCAGTGGTCCAGAAAATGTTAGATGAATGCAAAAATTATCACTACCATGGAGGTCATCCACCACCTATAACCCCAAATTAGGCTGTGCATCCGGAGAGAACAGGAATATATCAAGACAAGAAAATTAAGCAGTTATCGGGTAGTGATGCGTAAACTCATCCACATTTATGATAGCTCCAACTCATCGATAAGGTCGGCAAGGACCTCAGCCCTGGGGTTGAACAAATAGTCTCCTCAGATGGGGTGTCAACCATTCAAATCCGAGAGCAGTAGAAAGGAATCGCAACTGCGCCACACTAATGCGGCGAAAGTCCCCTGATGGTGGAATGTATGCAGAAATGACATTATATCTCCTATCAAGGTGCAGCTGCACTTCTATTGTCTAAAAGGAGCTATTTATGGCAAAGAGAAGGAAACATCATGACAAGTTGTAAACCACGCATTCTACTGCTCAGCTCACATCCCGTGGTGGCGGAGTCATAAAGCCATTATATCTCAGGAGGGTGGGCTGGGGGCATGAGCCCATGAGCCCAGCATGGTCACCTGCCAAAAAAAAAATTATGAACAGGAGATGGGAGGAGATGAGCTTATGCAGCTCCTCCCAGGTTGACGGAGTCCGTGGCATTCCATAGAAGGCATATACCCTACAAGCCTAGCTAAGAGGAGATGCGGGGATCTTCTTCAAAATAAAGACCCTCGCGGGAATAGTCGTACGCTTCTCGGAGGCAGAACTTCAAGTGCTGTTGGCCAAACAAGACGTTGTCACCTTTGACGACTTATTTCAGGAGGTTTGATTCACTATAATAATAATAATAATAATAATAATAAGTCTTTTGTAATGCGCTCTTCAAGGCCTGAGGCCTTCCCAGAGCGCACGTTGTGCTGAGATGAGAATGGAAATTCAAGACGGGGAGAAGGCAATTCTGAAAAGATGCGTTTTCAGGAGACGCTTAAATGTGGTAAGAGAGGGAGAAGACCTGATTTCAGCAGGAAGAGCATTCCACAACTTAGGGGCGCAGATTGAGAAGAAGCAGTCCCCCATTGAGCAGAGGGACGAACGAGGAATATTCAAAAGAGGTGCATGTGATGACCGAAGGGCCCGAGGGACATGGCGTGGCGAGAGGGCAGAAGAGAGGTAAGACGGGGCCTTGTTGTTTAGGGCCTTAAGTGAGTACGGGATCTGACAGGGAGCCAGTGCAGTTCATGCAGCAAGGGTTTCGAGGGAGAAAAGCGAGGGCGACGGAGGAGAAGCCGGGCGGCATAGTTCTGTACAAGTTGAAGGGGGCGGAAAGAGGAAGATGGCAGATTCACAAGCAGAGAGTTACAGTAGTCAAGGCGTGAGGTGATGAAGGCATGGACAGCAGTCTCAAGACTTTGGCGATCAAAGTGAGAGCGAATGCGAGAGAAGTTACGAAGGAAACATAGAGAGGATTTGCTGACATTGCGGATATGAGGCTTAAAGGAGAGATGCTCATCAAAAACAACACCCAGATTCCTAACGCAGTCGGAGAAAATGATAGTATTACCGCCCAGAGTAAGCGAGGGAAAGAGAGATTTAGATTTTTTGACAAGAGTAGGGGTGCCGACGAGGAGGACCTCAGTTTTGGAGTGATTAAGACTGAGGAAGTTGGTAGAGAGCCAGTCAGAAATGGAGGAGTAGGCAGCCAGGAGGTCAGTGATAGAGTAGGCAAGAGACGTGGGGGATGAGGAAACGAAAATTTGAGTGTCATCAGCATAGAGGTGGAAGGATAGACCGAGATTACGGAGAAGGGAACTAAGAGGGAGAAGGTAGATACGAAATAGTAGAGGACCAAGGACAGAGCCTTGTGGCACTCCAAAGCGAATGTGGGTAGAGTCGGATGAGACGTCGTTAATCACAACGGATTGGGTACGAGACGAGAGGTAAGAGCGGAACCAGTCAAGCACGGTGCCTGATATGCCGAGGAAAGAGTGGAGACGATCAAGTAGGACGGTATGGTCAATAGTATCGAAGGCAGAGGAGAGGTCGAGTAGAACGAGGATGGAGGCACAACCCCTGTCCGCGGCTCTTCGTAAGCAATAGTGACGAATCAGAATTAGCAGTCGGTGAAGGGGGATGAGGACGCGTGGGCGGGAAGACAGAGCGGGGTAACAACGAGGCGGCTTGAAAAAAAAAAACACGTGGGTGCGAAAGAAGCAGAGAGAAGAAGAGAGGCGAGGAAAGGAAAACAAAAATAAATAAATGACAAAGAGTTACTTACTGATAAGATGAACATGTACAATAGCAGATCAAGCACACAGATTAGGGAAACACAACTAAACGATACACTCGAGCAGTCGACACAAACGAGCGAACGGAAACTGGTAACAAGTGACTTACAAAGCTAAGGCGGACAAGCTAGTAAACAATACCTAAAAGCACAAAAAGCAACGCAGCAAATGGTGAAAGCACAGGTAATAACACTGCAAAAGACAAAATTAAAACACAGCACAAACGTGCCAGGCGTTATGTAAAAAGAAACTTGAACCGTAGAAAGAGCCTCAAAACCTTTGGCAGGTAGGGTATGGCAGTTTTGGAGGGTCCTGCATTTACAAATTGCAGATCCAACTTTGGGTTGGATGGGGGAAGGGGGGCATATGAGCAGAGCTCCTTTGGTATTGACCTGCTTTCAGGGTACAACTTTAGAAGTCCCTGAAAGCGGCCTCATAACTACCTTCAGGAGGTTTGCATCCTGAGTCTAATGATTCTGTGATAATTTTATTATGGTTTATCAAAAGCCCTCTGCTCTTTACTTTATACCTTCTTTTTAGGGCTGGTATATAAGGTGCAACCCTTTAGCCATTTTTGTTATTCTTGGACTGATGTTGGAAGCCAGGTACTTCTGACATCTATATCTAAAGTCAAAATTACATAGGTAAAAACTTATCCTAAAACTGCATCTTTTTTTTTTTTAAAGATGGATACCGAGTGAAAAGAATTGGGATCAATTATGAATATGAAATAATAAAACTATCTTTTGGGTAAATACACTTTTTTACCATTTTTACCACTACCTCATCTGATAAGCAAATTTCAGTGTTAAACCACATATTAATCTTATCATTTAATAAAGCACTAAACAAAGGGTATTTACCAAAATGGAATGCATCCCAAGGTAAATTCTCGACGCACAGACCAATGTACACCATACAAATGCGATGGTAAAACAGAGATTAAAATTCAGCTGCAAAAAAAGGTTACAAAATTAAAAATTGTTTGCGCACTCAATAAATTGTAGCAATGTTACATTTCTCTGGAGTACAGAATATATATACAAATGCAAATAAAATTAGTAGTACACTATGTAATTCAAAAACTCTGCAAACGCTTCGGTTAAATAGTTGGTTTAGGTTTAAAGATTATGGGCATGATTATACATACAAACCTAAAGTTATGAGTTGGGGGTTGGGGAGGGGGTAGTGGTAGAATCTGTCTCTAAGAATTGTTGTTACAGTTATGTGGATATGGTTTGTGAAGTTTTTTTTGAATCCAGGTTGAGTAGGTGCTAATGGCATGTGTGGTGTAGTATTTTTATATGATATTTTTATAGTGTTTTGGATATTGTTGATAAGAGAGAAATAGGGGACTAAGGATGATGGTTGTTTGGCGGGTTGAGAACTGAAACAATGTTGTTTTTTTCAAATTGGTGAAATTTGGTTGTAGAGGGATTGAATGGGGTTAGAGCATAGGTGATTAGGGTGTATGTTTGAAATGTGGTCTAGGTCAGTACTTTAATCATTTCTGAGTATGTGATGGTTGGAATGGGGCAGGAATTGTGGGGTCCCACAGAAAGGTTGTGGGGGTTATAAAATTAGTGATGAAGTGGGTGGGCTCCATCAGGGCAGGGTGCTCTGGCAGCATCCACCAATCCCCACTACTTTCAGACCATGAGGAAAGAGTAGCTGGTTGGCAGTAATCCTGGACAAAATTTATCAGCAAGGAGAGTATTGGGGCAGTCTCTGTCAGATCAACCAGTGCCTAACAAGCTCATCTCAGATTTTGCTGAAATCTGGTTTATAGGAAGTTTGGGGGCCCTAAACACATTTCTGAAATTTTAAGGTCAATCCGACCAACGGTTCAGGAGATATGACCTCGGGCATTTTGAGGTTACGTGTGAGGTCACTAACATTTAGTGACCCATAACTAGGGTAATAATGGTCATAATTATATAAAAGTATATATATATATATATATATATATATATATATATATATATATATATATATATATATAATCAGAAAAAAGACAAGGAATCCAAATATGAGAAGTTTTAGAACTCTAGGTTGAAAAATAAAAAAATCATACATTTTCAAAATTTGAGGTCAAGATTTGACCTCTGGGGTATCAAAATTGAAAAGATTTTACAGATGTGAAAAATGAAGGCCTATGCTTTGGCTATTTGAATCAGTAAAAAAAGGTTTGTTTATGTCAGCAGTTTTCATGTAACTAACACATAAGTGAGCACCAAATTTATAAGTTGTCTGTAAATTCTACTTATTTTTCACACTTAAGCTCCTAATTTGACCTATAGAAATTAAAATTACCTTTTTGTTTAGTTTAAAAAACAAAGGTAAGCTCTTGGCTATTTGAAACAGCTATAAAAAGGTTGTTTATCTTGGTATTTTTCATGTTATTAACTTATAAGTGAACACCATATTTACAAATTGTTTGTCAATTCATTGAAATTTTATAGCTTTGATATCAATTTGATCTTGAACTCTAAGAGTTCAATAAAAATTGTAATTCACTGCCAATAATATATAGTTAAAGTAGTGAAAGGGGAAGACAAAGCTCATATGAAGCTTAAACATTCCTGTTGCAAAATGTTGCTACTTGTATAGAATCAACATAGATAGTTATAGTTCCTAGTCTACAAGTTAGTACAGTTTCAGCCAGCAGTGTGTGGGGTGGGTTGTTATTGTTTTTCAATGAGCCTCAAAGAATATCAAGAATTGAAATATTGTGTATAACTATATTCTAAAAAGTGCCATCTAATTGTATATCTTAAAATTACAGATTTATAGAAATTACTTAGTGAAATCTACATCTCGGCTATTAGGCCTATTCACCAAAATAGAATGGTTGGCACTTGAAATACTGCCAAGACCCTACTAAAAAACACAAGCAGTGCATAACAATCAATCTTAGAAAAGTGATTGATGTGCTTATTGAAAAATGTGCTGGAAGATTGAAAAAAGACTCATATCTTCAGTTCGAGATCAGGACAGTGATTGCTTGGTTAAAGAAAATCCTTCAACTTCAATTGAACCAGTTCTAGCACTTTTAGAGAAAATACCAGTCCAAAAAAGTAAGTACTAAGATAATATATTTTATATTTCACCAGAAAGGTGTGATTGATCTATATGACCCATTGAATAGAATTTAAGGTACTGTATAAAACACAATTGATAATTGGCAAGCTTTTACTTGGAAGGATTTATTATTTAATGATGCTCTTTAGTCTACACAAAATGCAAATTTTGCTCTGAATAATAATTTAAATATATTCTTTTTTTTGTTCTTTTCAGAAGGGTTGTCATTGATCCGGAAAAAGCGCAAAGCTTGTGGTAAGCTATCAGATGCCCAGAAACACTTGAAGAAGAGACTAGAAGTCAGTTATGGTGTTCATATTAGCAAGGGGGTAAGTGATGCTTCAAAACCTGAAACAGAATCTGAAAAACATCTAGAAACATTAATGAATGAAATGAAATAGTCATTCCTGGAGAACAAATGTCATAATCACAAACTACAAATATTCACTCTCTCTCCATACACAATTGAAAAAAAACTGCTAGTTTCTTTCAAACTACAACACATATGGTGAAATAAAGCCATTCACTAAAATCAGAATTTGGAATCCTTCCAAAGATTCCAATAGTGAGCAAAGGAAAAGTGATATCTGAAGAACACAAAGATATAGTTAGAAGATTTGATGAGTCAGATGATTTTAGTCATATGTGTCCTGGCAAAAAGGATTGTGTGAAAGTCATTAGTGCTGAAGGTGCAAAAACAACTGGTCCTTGGAAATTTAAGAGTTATTTGAAGTATAAAAAAATTATAAACATAATCCCAAAATAGGATTTTCCACATTTGCTAAATTATGGCCGTCATATTTTGTGCTTGCCGGTAGTGGTAGGACTTATTCTGTCGGTCTGCAAATATCATCAAAACCCAAAATTACAGCTGGCTGCATTGGGAGGAAAAGGTCTCTCATACAAAGATCTTATGGATTACAGTGTCTACAGTACAGAAAGAGAGTCTTGCATGATGCAACTTTGCAAAGATTGCGGAAGTGAAGAGGGTGTTCTGAACTTTCTTGAGTTGCTTGACAGTGGAAAATCAGCTCCAAATGAAATATCTTACAAGTAATGGGTGACTGTTGACCGTTGTACAATGGTAGACAAAGTGGAGCCACTTCATGAATACTTATCAGCATTGAGAATGAAAATATCCGGCATGGTTCATCATCATTTTGTCACACAGCAGCAATCACAGTACTTAAAACAGTTGAAAGAAAAACTACCACCTCAGAGTGAGGCAGTTATATTAGGTGATTTCTCTGGAAATTATTCTTTCATTGTCCAAGATGCTGCCCAAGGATTACACTGGGACAATTCACAATGTACAGTTCACCCTTTTGTCATCTATTATAGATCATCTGCAGACCAGGAACTTAACAATTTTAGTACATGTTTCTTATCTCCATCATTAAAACACAACACTATAATGGTTTACTCATTTATAATAAAGCTTATGAACTATGTTAAATTCAGATGCCCACAACTGAAGAAGGTGTACTATTTATCGGATGGATGTGATGGCCAATATAAGAACAGATACAACTTCACAAATCTCTGTCACCATGAAGAGGATTTTGGTTTGTCTTGTGAATGACACTTCTTTGCTACATCTCATGGCAAATATGCATGTGATGGGATTAAGGGAACAGTGAAGAGAGCTACTGCTCATGCCAGTTTGCAGAGAACTACAAAGAGGCAAAATCTTACACCAGAAGACATGTTTCAGTTTTGTGAAGTAAACTCACAGAATACAGTGCCATTCGACTAAGCCTCATAGGAGGACGAAACTGCAGTGGGCAACCAGAACCTTTGTGGATAGAAAAGCAAGTGTGGAAAGGAGTAGGAGGGCATGTAAAACAGAGAAGTAGAAATACGTGGGTCCACTAAAAAGGAGGGGGTGCATGATTACCTATTATTATCATACCCTTTAAATAATGATAATATTAAATAATAATTAATACTAATCATAATAAATAATTATAGCCCTACAGCACAGGCTGTAGGATCAAAGCTCCCTCCCTTAATCTCCCAAGCGGTTATAGGGAGCAGAGATCAGGGTTGGCAAATAAAAAAACCCAGCCCTAAAAAACTTGTGTTTTATTATCATTATTGGGGGGCTTTGGTTTTATTTTCTTCAAAATTTCACTTTTTTCAAGAAATAATAATAAATAATAATAATAATATAATAATAATAAGCATTTACAATGCACCCTTCAGGGCTGTTAGCTCTCACAGAGCGCAGGTTGTGTAGCGCGTGTAGAGAAAGTTGACAGGGAAGAGAAGGCAATTCTGAAGAACTGAGTCTTCAGGAGATGTTTAAAAGTAGCAAGGGAGGGAGAGGATCGGACTTCGGCAGGAAGAGCATTCCAGAGTCTAGAAGCACAAACTGAGAAGGAACGGTCACCCATCAAGCAGAGGACAGAACGAGGAGTGTTCAGGATGGGACAGAGGTTAGACTAGAGTGCCCGAGGAGTTTGATGATGGGAGAGAGCAGACGAGAGATAAGGTGGAGCCTCAAGATTTAGGGCCTTGTAGGTGATGAGAAGAATTTTATAGTGGGTACGTAAGCGAATAGGTAACCAGTGTAGCTCCTGTAATAGAGACAACGAACGAGAGAACCGGAGGTCGTGAAGGAGTAGCCGGGCAACGTAGTTTTGAACTAATATTAGGGCGCGAAGTGATGAAGAAGGGAGATTCACTAGAAGAGAATTGCAGGTGTGTAAGCGTGCGGTGACGAAGGCATGAATAGCAGTCTCAAAGCTTCGTCGATCAAAATGGGATCGAACACGTGAAAAGTTGCGGAGGAAACGGAGGGAAGACTTACAGATACGATGGATGTGCGGTTTAAACAAGAGTTGCTCGTCGAAAATAATGCCAAGATTACTGACGATAACAGAAGGCGACATTGGTTTCCCCAAGGGAAAGGAAGAACTTCAGTTTTATCATGGTCAAGTTTGAGAAAGTTGGCAGACAGCCAACTTCAGTTTTATTATGGTTAAGTTTGAGAAAGTTAACATAACATAATTTCACGGATGACAAAAGCCACAAGGGCCTATCAAAGGTCATCCGTATCCATCAAATCCCACCCACATAATGCATCCATAGAAATGTCCAACCATGCATCTACAATATATAATTTAAAGCCTCCATAGGAGTCTGTCAAAAACAAAAACAAAGTCCCCCAAAATATACAATAAAAAGAAACTGCATCCACAGGAATGAGTCAAGAAACATATCCACATACCAAAAAGTAAGAAATTAACCCTCCATCCCCATATAATAATCCAATCTGCGCTTGAAAACATTCAAGTTTGGGCTGTCTACAGTCTCAGCTGGCAAACTATTCCAATAATCCACCACTCTGTTAGTGAAAAAATATTTTCTAACATCCAGTCTGCACCTCTGTTTTTTAATCTTTAAGTGGTGGTACCGCCTCTAGTTCTATTACTACCTTCTAACTCAAATAACTTGCTGAAATCCAATTTATCCATCCCAGAAAAGATTTTAAAAAGCTCAATCATATCTCCCCTCACACACCTTCTTTCAAATGAAAACATATTTAATACCCTCAGTCTATCTTCATATTCAAGGTGCTTCAGGGATGGTATTATTTTTGTTGCCCTCCTTTGTACTGACTCTAATAAGTTTATATCATGTCTAAAATGTGGTGACCATGCCTGTATACAGTACTCTAAATGTGGCCTGACATAAGAGTTGTATAGTTTAAGGATGACCTCCTTATTCTTGTAGCTAACATTTCTTTTAATGGTAACCTAGCACCCTATTTGCTCTATTTTTTGCATCAATACACTGCTTTGAAAATTTCAGTGACCTATCTACTACTACTCCTAAGTCCTTCTCATCTTCAACTGAATTAAGCCAATACCCATCCATCTCATAGCAAAATTCCCTATTATCTCTCCCTATGTTAATAACTTGGCATTTATTAAGGTTAAAAGTCATCTGCCACTTCTGAGCCCAAGCTAACAACTTATTTAAGTCACCCTGCACTTTAAAGCTACCCTCAACCTCTTTGACTACAGCTGCCAATTTAGTGTCATCAGCAAAAATTGACACTTTGCTATTTACACCTTGCCCAAGATCATTTACATAGATTATAAATAATAAAGAGCCTAAAACTGATCCCTGAGGTACGCCACTAATAACATTCCTCCACTCTGACCTCACTCCATTCAGTACAACTCTCTGTTTCCTATTTTTCAGCCATTCACTTATCCAATTTAAAACCTTCCCACATATCCCATGCAGCTTTAATTTATAAACTAGTCTTCTATGTGGAACCTTATCAAAAGCTTTGCTGAAATCTAAGTAGATCACATCAACTTTCTCACCCCTATCTAACTCTTTAGTTACATAATCCATAAAATCCAGTAAATTAGTTAAACACGATCGACCTTTTCTAAAACCATGCTGAGCATCATTAATTAACCTGCTACTCTCTAGATGATCGGAAATTCCCTTCTTAACCATCTTCTCAATAATTTTACAGACTATAGAAGTTAAGCTTACCGGTCTAAAGTTATTTGGATCCTCTTTGCTTCCCTTTTTAAAAATTGGCACTACATTTGCCAATTTCCAATCATTTGGTATTTCTCCAGACTCTAGTGATCTAATAAATATCTTCTCAAGAGCTACTGCAATACTTTCTACACCTTCTTTGAGTATCCTAGAATGAATGTTGTCAGGGCCAGATGCCTTACTAGTATTTAACTGCATTATAAGCCCTTTAATTTCTTGTCTGTCTATATTAATAGAATTTATCACTACTTCCCTTGACCTAGAATTATCATCAATTAATCTAACTGGTTTCTCTTCTGTGAATACTGAAGCAAAATGATCATTAAGGACCTCTACTATTTCCTCATCAGATTCTTTCAAAACCCCTTCATATATAATAGGCCCTATTTTATCCCTGTTAGATTTATTATTGATTCTAAAATAGCTAAAGAATTTTTTAGGATCTTTATTATTATTTTTAGCTAAATTAATTTCTGCTGTCCTTTTGGTCTTCTTAATAATCTTATTTAGTTCATTTCTGGTTGACCTATAATGGTTTAAATTATCTAAACTACTCTCACTTTGTAATCTCTGGTATGCCCTTTTTTTCTCTGAAACTTTATTAGCTATTTCTTGATTCCACCATAATGGTTTCCTACATTTCTTCCTAATAGACTTCATCGGAATACACTGTTCCTGAACCATGTTTAATATAGTCTTAAAAATATCCCACATCTCATAAGTATTCTTTCCATGGAATTCTATATCCCACCTAATCTGATTTAGCATGCCGCGTAATTTATCGTAATCTCCCCTATAAAAATTTGGAATTTTTGTGGAGTTTGTTGTTGTTCTACCCTTAACTATTTGCAAATTAAACCAAACCATCTGATGATCACTGTTTCCCAATGATTCCCCTACACTCAATCCTTGAACTAAGTGATCATCATTTGAAAGAATTAGATCTAATATATTGGCACCCCTTGTTGGCTTATCAACAAATTGGGTCAAAAAGTTATCCTCAAAACACTCCATAAACTTACAACTTGCTCTATCTCTTCCTATCATATTTTCCCAGTCTACACAAGTTAAATTAAAGTCACCAAGAATAACTGTATTTTCTTTGCATCCTTTACTTATTTCCCTAATCATTAACTCATCGATGCAATCAGTCTGTCCCGGTGGTCTATAAAAAGCTCCCAAGTGTATTTACCTATTTTTACCAACCTTAATATCTATCTATAATGATTCACCTTCTCCTTGCTTTATTGAGTTATTTAGATTTGAAGAAATGCTATTTCTGATATAAGTTGGCAGACAGCCATTCGTTTATGGAGGTGTAGGCTGAAAGGAGCTTAGTAATTGATTGATCGAAGGAAACAGGGGATAACGAAAGGTAGATCTGAGTGTCATCAACATACAGGTGGAAGGACAGGCCCAAATTGCAGAGTAGATGCGAAAGAGGAGGAGACCAAGGACTGAGCCCTGAGGCACCCCAAAATGAATGGGCGTGGGCTTGGAGGAGAGGTTATCAAGCGACCGACTGAGTGTGGGAGGAACCAAGCAAGTGCAGTGCCCGAGAGACCAAGGAAAGTTTGAAAATGATTAAGGAGGACAGTGTGGTCAATGGTGTCAAAAGCAGAGGAGAGGTCTAGGAGGACTAGAATGGACGTACAACCTCTATCGGCAGCTCTACATAAACTGTCTGAAACATTAAGAAGAGCAGTTTCAGCAGAGTGCTTCACTTTGAACACCGATTGGTATGTTTCATAGATATTGCAGTTAAAAATATGCTTATTAAGGCGAGAGAAAACCACTCTCTCGAGGATCTTAGAGGGGAATGGAAGCTGTGAGATAGGGCGATAGCTAGATAGTTCAGATGGGTTAAGGGTTTTTTTTTAGGATAGGACGAATTGAGGCATGTTTGAAGGAAGAGGGAACCACACCTGTGGCAAGAGAAGTGTTAAAGAGATGAAGAATCAGTGGGAGGACAGCAGGGAGAATTTGGTGGAGTTTGGGTGGAAAGACGTCTTTAGGGGATCCAGGTTTGTTAGAGCGTGATATCAGGGTAGTTACTTCCTCAGAGGATGCCCAAGTGAGGATGTTAAGTGGCAATGGATTATGGTCAGAGAGAACAGCATGGGCTTGTTCAGATTCAGATGACTGGGGTAGTATGGCGTGAAGGTTAATAATTTTATCAGAGAAAAATTTAGAAAGAGTAGAGGGGTTGTTGGGAGGAGAGGTGGGGGAAATTGGGCTAGGCGAGGAAAGATGACAGATGAGATGAAAGTAGTCTGAGGGTCATTCTTGCTCTCAGACAAAAGTTTGCGTGAATGAGCTTCAC
Organism: Ceratothoa steindachneri; assembly: GCA_963969495.1. Lineage (NCBI taxonomy): Eukaryota > Metazoa > Arthropoda > Malacostraca > Isopoda > Cymothoidae > Ceratothoa > Ceratothoa steindachneri. The sequence continues at coordinate 129,625,242 of OZ018322.1, read as the reverse complement.
ACACTGATTTTAATTTGGAAGAATAAGTTGCAGTAGCAAAGTGATAGGCAAGTGAGAGGGAGGTCGTGGACTGCCCACGGGAGTATGCTTTATGAAGGGCACATTCATGGGCACGTAAGGACCTCCTTGAATGAAGGAGTTCCATGGTAAACCAAGGGGCGCGGTGATGGTGGTTTGAAGAAGGAGTGATAAGTGGGGCATGCACATCAAGGCAGGCAAGTAATGATTGGTGCAGTGAGTTTAAGGTTTGGTCAGGTGAAGCAGTAGTATCAATAGGAGGTAGGGCAGAAACAACATCATTAAAGAGAGAAGTAGTGTCAATTGACGATAGTTGCCGGAAAGGAGTAGGATCTTGGGACGAGCGAGTAGGTAGGTGGTAGGGAATATAGAATTTAAAATTGACAAAGAAGTGGTCAGAAATCATATTAGAAAAGTCAGTTACTGTTAGATTAGATATATGGAGGTTCGAGATGACTAAGTATTACCATGTATGTATGTTGGGGATAACACATGTTGTGTAAGAGAGAAGAGGTCGATGATGTCAATTAATGAGCAAAAAGTCTCATTGTGGCTAGGAAGATTGAAGTCACCGAGAATAAGGAGAGAACTGGTAGAGGATAGGTCGGAGAGTAGGTTACTGAACTTCTTGAGAAATAAGGCCGGAGACGAGCTGGGAGGGCGGTAAAGGACCACAATAGTCAGAGCAGGCACAGCATGTGAGACAGCAATGAGAGCCTCAAATGAGGCTAGAGGCGGGGAGGAGGAGAAGGATGATTTGAAAATTAGTGCAACTCCCCTTCGACAGTGGTTCCAAGGAACATGCAGGAAAGAATGACCCTTACCCGGATGTGTTGCAAGGGCAGTGCATGAACCAGAATCAGACTCGGGCCAGGTTTCTGTAAGGCCAAGAAAGGAAACTCCAGTGCGAACAACGAGGTCATGGACATACTCCGACTTATTGGTCAGGCTCCTAATGTTCAGAAGAGATGCCGACAGCGCCTGCTGATGAGCACAGGAGGAAGGGGAAGATTTGGAGTTGTTGGGTAAAGGAAGAAGGGTAGGGCAAAAGAGGTTCCTAAGGGATGCCAAAATTCTTGGCCCCCTCCTAGTTAGGTGAGTTCGGGGGATACCAGCCCCCTTTATCTTCGGGTATGTGGCTGGAGAAAGACGATAATTTAAAGAGTTGAGTGAGAGGATTCAGTCCCTATCATACATAGTGGAGGAGAAAGGAGGGAGCAAAAGAGAGAATTATGAAAGCGCAGAAGACGGGAAAACTTAATCTTAACTTGACTCATAAAGTGGGGGGAGGGCTCGCTCAGGTGAGGAGTGGGAATGGGGGAGGGTTAGGTGAGAAGGAAAACATAAAGCAGCATGTGACAACAAATGAATCAATGGAGTGAGAGGGAAGTTAATATTGAAGCCGATATGAGCAACAAGTTACAAATAAAATTTGGTACTTGCAAGCGAGACTACCAGTGAATGCGAAGCGCAGCAGTAACTAGTTAAAAAGAATGAAACACAATGCGGTAATTATAGTTCACACAATGAAATTAACTAAAAACACTAAGATCACAACGCGACAACACTGATAAGAGCACTAAATAACACAAGAACAATGAATCAGGAGATGGATGATAAGAATGCAGATCAAAAGCTTTGGAAATGGAATTGAATTGTTGAGACAATCGAAGACGCTCACACAACAACCTTCCGGGAAAGGCAGTCAAAATTCATATTTATGTTTATAATTTCAATAAATATGTATCAAATTAAGATTATTTCTCTGATACTGACTCATAATTAATCTCTCCTTCTACAGGTTATCGCTATCATGGGGACCTACAATTCTTGATCAGTGATCTGTTACTATGATCTTTTCTTACTATAATATAATTATTAAACTGATTAATTATTATTATATAAAAATAGAGATAGCTATTCTTTTTCTTTTATGTTATTCTAATGCTTGTAGCTTTTGTTTTTTGAAAAAAACAGAGATTTGAAAAAGCCCAAAATAAAACCTGGCTTTTATTGGGCTTCTTCAAAATTTGGGGTTTTTTGCAAACCCTGGCAGAAATGTCATCTGCTCCTGGGAGCTACAAACAAAAACATATTTCTAGTATCATCCTGCCCAAACGCTTTCAAATGGTCATCAAAGCCAAGAGGAACATGAGCAAATAGTAGGCTAAGTACCATGAGCACCGCATTTTTCTGTGCATATATTTGATTCAATGTTTGAGAATATTATATAATGCTTACAGGAGGTCCAGAAACTTCTTGCAGCCACTGTATATATAAAAGGAGAGAAGAGAAAACTGGGCTTTAACCCTTAACCATTTCCCTACGATGATGAAACAGCTTTCATCACGCATGTCTCCAATGATGAAAGGGTTATCGTCATGAAATAAATGATTATTTTTCTGTTGTGTAATTTTGCTAGAGGGCACTATGAACATTCCTGAGCATTACTCAAAGTTGTCTGTCTTATAATGACGTCATTCTCAACTGACCAATAAAAACACTTTGTGGTCAGGTTTGTTTATACATGTGAGGCAAAAGTATGTTCTTACTCATGATTGATTGTATAATATATAGTATAAACTTTTAAATTTTTTGATATTTTGACAATGTCTTCAAGCTAAAGTGATAATTATGAAGATAGCGACTTCAAACCCATGCAGTGACAATAAATCAAATGATAGTAGTGATAGTAACACTTATATTTCAATCAGTGATGAAAAATGTAAAGCAATGGATTTATCGGGCAGTGGGAACATTGCATTTAGGTAAGTAAGCAATAAGTCATTTAAAATTTTTTTTTTTAGTAATTATTTGAAAGATATTCTCAACATGAACAAACATAAGAATAGGCAAAATTTAAACATAACAACATGAATAATACAATGCAAAATTTAAATAAAATGTCATATACAGCACCGTACGTGGGTGCCGCTGACTCGTGCGGAAGGGGTTAATAAGATGAGCTTTGAGGTTTAAGCTAAACCTTTCCTCAGAGCAAACCTCTTTTAAAAATAAAAACACCACTATATCTTAAACTTTGAAAAAATAGGCACTTATGAATATATATCACCCAAATCAAAACAGCAAAATACCCACCCTTAAATTCTGTTGTTTTTTTTATTTTGACCATTTAGTAGTGAGCTAAAATTAATATATAATAAAATCTATGATTGCAAAATATGGGAATAAAAATATGAACTCAAGAAAACCAACAGAATCAAGGCACATACCTGATACCTACTGAGTGACAGACTGAGGATTGAGAATGGGATGGAGAATGCAACCATGGCATGGGTGGAAGGAAGCCCATATTCTAGTCCCCATTTGGTATCCAACCGAACAACTGGAGGACATGGGGGTCTGGGTACTTTTAAGATATCTTTCAATGCTTGACCTAAAAGAGATATAAAGATGTATACTTGATTTTTATTTAAGGCCCAAAGAAACAAGAGATCTCCAAAAAGGTTTGAAAGGAGGATTGTTAAGAAATAGTATAGTTTAAATTATGTGGAAGGTAAATAACCAAGGTAGCCGAGGAAATTACTTGAATCAACCCTTTGGTTGCAATAAAGGCAAGTCTCATTCTAAGGTTTAATCCTAGAGCGATCCATTTATTTGTAAAAGAAAATTATATTTAGTGGTTGATAAAAAGTGGTGGGTAGCTTTTAACACTTTGGCCCGCCTAGCGAGCGCACTCCTGTGAATCCAAAGGTCAGCCAGGCATTGCACGCTAGTGGGTGGTCACACAAAAAATATTTATACTCTTTTTCCAATTTCTGACCTTATTTTTCAAGTTATATCATTCAGTTTGGTATCAAATTGTTAGCAATAAAATTCTCTATAAGGTATATATGCATATCAGGTGAAATAGAATAACAAAATAATAAATACTATAAGAGAAATACATTACTTGAAAAAGTGTTGGGTTATTGAGTAATGTATATAATTATTATTCATTCCACAAATCATTTTTTGCCTTATTTCATTCAGTTTTCAATAACACATACAAGAAAAGAATAAATATAGGTATATACATGCAGCAGAAGAAAAATATAGTATTACAGGAAAGTAAAGTAAATATATCTAATGCTTAGCACCCAATGATGTTTGTAGACCATAAGTTGAGCATTAGAATAACCCCTTGACCTGCTCCAGGTCAATACATATCCTGAAGTCGCTCAACCTTTTTTTTTTGGAGCTCATCTGGCGACTGTCTACTTGGGCATAAGTCACTGTACTCACTACAGCCTACCACTTGGCTATATTAAAAAACAAATCACAAGGATAAAGGCCATAAACAAACAAAAAAAACAAAGAAAAAAGCTAACAAGAAGAAAGGGGGAACCAGAGCCAGAGGTAGACCCACCTCCCCCAGGGCAGGAGCATGCGACCCACAACAAAGTTAAATAAAGTGGAGGAGGAGGGCCTCATCCCAAAAGTTGTATAGTCCATAAGTCGGTGTGAACGAACCAGTCCTGAGTACAAAGGACAAGCGGTAGTGATCCACCTCGTCCCGGTACCAGGAGAGGTAACGTGCAAGATCCCCCAGACTGGGACATTCAACAAGAATGTGCCAAACAGTTTGGGGGACAACACAGTCATCGCAGGCAAGCGCTCCATCAAATGGTAGTGTGTCCCACAAGTCCAATTCGGAGATGACAGAAAGCAACCTGAAGCAGTCACGGCATTGAGGCACTGGTCGCCAGGCAAAGGCTGGTGTAGTAGATAGAGTCCAACTCCCACAATACACGCTCAGCTGTGGATGCATAAAACTCGCATCCATAGTCGTTCTTCAAACAAACATATAGCAAGTCCCTAAGGACTTGCTATATTTTCTCCTACCTGATCTCGGTCCTCTAAAAAAGAGGCTTCAAGATGGTACCGAAAATTTATGCAGAGTTTTTTTTCCGCAAAAACATTTCTGAATAACCTTCATTAACAATTTAAAAATAGATAATTTCTTCTGCCCCAAGGAATTAACCCCTACTTATTTGCACAATAGTATTGTCTACATATAATGGTAGTACTATTCGCTTGTTACACTTGAGGGTTTGCGCACACCTTGGCATTAGTTGCTGAACAGGAAAGTCTCTTGCCAATCAGAGATCACATTATAAAGTGTAAGGTTGATGCCAACATCAATAATTTTGAGATTCTGGGCTGTAATCCTAACATCATCCAGCTCAGAATTCTGGAATCTCTCTTCATAAAAACACATTCACCCACGTTAAATTCAGACTTGACCTGCTACCCATTATCAGTAATAGCCACAACCAACTAGCTTCAGACCTGTTAATATTCTTCCAACAACAAATTACCCATAATAGTGTCCGGTTTGGGTAAATTCCTTAGTCATTCTCCTGACTCACGTGTCGCCAGATAGCCCCTAAAAAAAAAAAATCTCCTGACTCGCTGACAACAGGTATGAATTTGTTCCTCTCCTTTGCTTTGAGCTTATCTGTATATGTACTTGTAATTATTAATACTTTTAATTTTATAGGTTCACTATCTTAATTATTTGCTTTTGAATTGTATTTAGTTTAAGGTAACATTAGTTCGCCTCATAAATTATGTTTATCCCTTTAGCCTGATGATGGATTAGGTAATCCGAAATGTTGCCTGGAATAAATAAGAATTTCACTGATGGTCGTATCCTTCATACTGCAATTAAAATTACACCTTCTTTTGAAGCAACCTTGTTGAATATATATATATATATATATATATATATATATATATATATATATATATATATATATATATATATATATATATATATATATATATATATATATATATATATATATATATATATATATATATTATTGATTTTGTGTGCAATTTAACAATAAGTAAGTTTGCAGGAAAACAAACAAACATATTGGTTTATAGGTAGGTATTAATTTGGGGTGTGGGTTATCTATATATTTTTTTTAATCCTATATTCTAAGACTGTATATATTGTTGTGACTGGTTTTGTATGTATATATATATATATATATATATATATATATATATATATATATATATATATATATACAGCTACTACGGCAAAATAGCTTCAGACCTGCCATGTCCTGATGGGTCTTACATGTATTGCAGTTAAAAGTGATGCAGGAAAAGTACGGTACAAATTTTTGTGTCTGAAAGCATATGGCAACGCTGACAGCATTTCCTGGTTCACGCTATGAGTTGAAACTGAACCTTAGTGTTTCGCTATACCTGAGTAGGGATGGTTGTGTTTTCTCCATAAGGCATCTTTTTGTTGAAGGATTTTGCATTCTGTGGTCTGTGTTCTGTATTTGTTTATGGAACTTTTGAAATGCCTGGCAAATATTGTACTGATGATATGAGAATGAACAAACAAGGCAAAGTCCACCATATTGAAACTTCTCACGGAAGCCAGCAACTGCCACCGAATGTCCTTCCGAAGCACAAATTCAGTGGTGGAAGGCAAAGGAAGACATCTGCTGCTACAGATGTCCTCCTGAAGAGAGAATTGAAGAAGAACCCTTGACTCACAGTGACTGAATTGAAGAATTTACATCTGGGGCTGCTACAGACATCTCTGTTTGAACCCTCCATCATCGGCTGCAGAAGGACTTGGGGTTTCTAAGCCGTAGAGCCGCCAACAAACCTTTGATAAATGCCCACATGAAACGCCTTGCATTCACAAATAAATATGCACATTGGACATTGGCACAGTGGAGGAAGGTGAGGTTTTCTGCCGAAAGCAATTTTCAAGTGTTCTGGATAGGGTCTACCATGGTTCTATGCCTATCGGGTTCCGATTGATTTGACCCTAATATCACGATTCCGATTTTTAAACACCCCAATTCTGTAATGGTGTTGGGTGCTTTTACTGGTAAGAAGGGAAGAGCCGGCCTTTACTTCCTTCCAAAGAACCAAAAGATGAATGCTGATCGGTATATCGACATTCTGAAGGACCATATGGTGGACATGTTCAGAATTCAGGAGTGTGATTTCTTTATGCATGATAGTGCACCCTGTCATAAGGCCAAGAAGGTGATGAAGTGGCGCCAGGAGAGGCAGATTGAGGTGTTGGAGTGGCCTGGAAATAGTCTCGACCTCAACCCCATGCAGAACTGCTGGAATTGAATGAAGAAAATCATGTCAGAGAAGAAGACTCCTAACCTGGGTACCCTCCAGACAGAGCTGACAAAAGTATGGTGTACAGAGATGTCCTTGGATTACTTCAGAAGCCTAAGCGATTCCATGCCAAACCACCTCCAAATGGTCATCAAGAAAAAGGGAAACATGACAAAATACTAAACTATATATAGTATTCAATAAAAAGCCTGTTTCTTCAGACTGGACTTTAAAAAAAAAATATGTGGCAGGTCTGAAGTCATTTTGCCGTAGCTGTATATATTGGGTTTATTGTTTTGTTTACATATATATTATTTGCAATAGTTAGATTCATTATTTTTTTGTCAGAATTTCATGTTTAATTTTTTTAAATATAAATAAAGTTGGAATTAGATTATACTTCATTGTCCTCCCCTCAAACACCCAGGTAGCTCAACTTGTGTCGCAGGTGGTGTGATTGCAGGCCCCCGGAACATGCTACCACAGTGCAGTTCTCGGCAATTAACACACTTGTTCATACATGATAGGACCTTATTGTGTATGCCCTTGGAACAACTTACACAGACTTTAGGTAAACCTATACAAGCGATTAAGTATGGCTAAAGTGTTGGCAGTAGTAGCTCCTCCACAGCAGTGGCAAAACTGCCTTCACAAGGTAGCTATTCCAACCAGAACACACTGATTCAGGGAGCCTGTCATGGTTGAACATGACAAAGAGTGTAGGGGTGGGTCTCAAGGTCCCTCCTTGTTTTCCCATCACACATTCGACCTTGACCTCTGTATGCTCAGCCAGCTTTAAGGTGATGTCATTTATGGAGTAGTCTATGACTTCCCTCAGGTGAGCAACTCCTTTCATGAAGTTCATGGTAGAGTGTAGCATCACACTCACCAGTGTGCTATTAAGTTCAATGGGTACTAATCATGGTCACCTCAGTGGGATCCAATGCACTCATCAGAAGGCTCCTGTTTGAAAAATGCGTCACCCTCAGCTCTATACCAGTTAAACTAGCTAAATCTTTCTCCTCTGATGGATCATGTTGCCTTTGGCCAACATGCTACCATCAGTAGAGTGCATAACCAGAAAGTATTTGAAGCCAGAGACTTGAAAATGGCAGTACTCAGTGCAGTCTCGACTTTGGTCTTTGTCTGTGCCCCCCCTGATCTAAGGGTGCCTGAGGGCATGACATGCTGAAACAGCAGCGGAACGATGTGTCTCTGGTGCCTCCATGGAGGGAGAGGAGCCTTTGCTCCTCTTTGTCTTCCTGTTCCTTTTCTTTTCAGCAGTTGAGGATGGGAAATGAACCTGCTTCTCTCCACTGCCGGAATAGCCCCTATGCCTGAGAGACTGGTGTCAAGATCCTTCTCCAAAGTCAATGTCTTGGCTGTCAAAGAGGCACCAGCCAGAGGATAGGGTCCCTCCTCAACTTTTGATTCCTCTGGTGCCAAAGCCACATGAAGGGAAGCTTGCACAGGGTCAGTTTCAGTGTTTGACACCGAACCTAGGTTTGCCCCCATGGAAGATCCTACTATCTGTGGCTGGGTCACTTCTGGACTTATGCCTAGATTGGGAGGAGGGATGGGGAGGTCCATGTGGCCATCCTCCACCAAGGCATCACAGATTCCTTCTGAGGTTCCTTCAGCTGTGAATTAAGTCTCTGGCTGGTGAACCAACCTCCATTGGGAAGAGACGGGGGTGTCAAAATACATGACTGCAGGGGGCATATTCCAACCAGTTTCACTTTCCCTTGACCCCTTAAGGGGTTTGGCCTTATCAAGTTTCTCTCATCAGAGGCAGTCAATTTTGGTCTGCCTGCTTTGGCAGTCCCTGTGATAGAAAAGAAGGGACTGCAATTGGTCAGATGAAGTAGTTATCCATGGGCAAGGAGTAAGCCTCCTCTCGGTAGAAGAGGGTTGTAAGGGCCCCTGAGAAAGCACCGGGGAGGAAAACCACCTCATTTTCAGAAGTGGAACTGCCTGATAGCAGCTCCAAAGATGGCAAAAGGGAAGCCCCTTTACCACATTCAGATGGTGAGAGAGAAGCCCCTCCACTGGTCAAAGGGGTGTCTCATAGTAACTCATCCTCCCCAACACCTAGGAAAGGCAAGGCCAGACTTGGAGCCAGATCCAGATCTGCAGTCCCACTATATCCTTCTTTTGTCACCATATTTATAGAAAAAGAAAAAGGCTTGTGGAAAGTAGATACTATGACTCCCCAATCACTTGAGGGGGGGAATTAAGAGAAAAGCCTCAACAGGATCAGAAATTCAGAATGTGATCATTTACACATACTCGCTCTTGGTCCAGCGTTGATGGACTTTGGCAACTTGTTCTGCCATTTAGGAGAAAGTGTCCTGGAATGTTAACCATAAAGGATGGTATGGCGTAGCCACCTGATATGTGTACTGGAGGAAGGTGAGCAGAGTCGACCCAACACACTCCATACCAAATACTTGCCCTAGCCAGCTGGCTTTTGGCCATTGCAGTATACAATGCCACTCGACTAAGGCTCATAAGAGGACAAAAGTGTACCAACCAACCATAACCTTTGTGTGTAGAAGAGCATGTTTGGAAAGGGGTAGAAGAGTATGTAATAAAGAGAGGTAGAGATAAGCAAGTCCACTATTGAGTTGGGTGGGTGATCACCTATTATTATCATACCCTGGTGCTACGTGATTCCAGGATGGCATACAGCCCACCAAAGCACCATGGCTACCAAACCAAACTCTGCCCAGATGGGAACACTCCTCCTGGTACAAAGTGCAGGGGATAGCTGTGATGATAATAATAAATAATAATATTATTAATTAATAATAATAACTAATATTAATAATACTAAATAATACTAATAATAAGTATAATACATAATGATAACATTGGTCTGCATGATTTTTTAATTGACTGTATGACATCTTTTTCAAAATATATATGAAAAATGGTGATTTACTTTGTTTTTTTATTCATCTCTATCACATCACGTTGTCGAGTTATACGGAGACGTTACTTTTCTCTTTTTGAATAGCATAGCATAAGTAAATATTTCTATATATTATAATATATATATATATTTATATAATATATGTTTATATTATATAATATTATATATATATATATATATATATATATATATATATATATATATATTCTAATATTGCTACTATATTTTTCTTTATTTTTAGATTGTGAGTATGTCTAGAGGCTGTATAAATTCAGCAGACATATTTTGCTATATCTGTGGGCAATTCACCCCTTCAGATTTCTGGAGCAAAATTACTCCTTTGTTGGCTGCAGATTAAGAGACCAAGACTAGCCATTTGCCCCACACAAAGCTTGCAAGAGTTGCAACAGTAAGCTCCAAATGTGGTCAGTTGGAAAACTTAAATGTATGACCTTTGGAGTACCAATGGTATGGTGAGAACAGAAGAATCATCATGATGACTGCTAGTTTTGTATGACTAAAGTAGCTGGATTCAACAAGACTAAAGATCACATAATATACCCAAATATTCTCCTTCAGCAATAAGGCCTGTTCCACACTCAGATGATACACCTGTGCCTATGCCACTTGAGATATGGGAAATTTCATCAGAGTCCGATACTAGTGATACTAATCAGATGGAAGTAGACTATGAACCACCAACAAATGATGATCCCAAACTTTTCAACCAAGCTGAGCTCAACGACATGATGTGAGACCTTAACCTTCCAAAAGACAGTGCACAGTTACGTGGCTCTAGACTGAAGGAACACAGGCTTCTAGCTTCTGGAACAACATTCACTTGGTACCATCATCGTGAAGCAGAATTCATTCAGTTCTTGAAGAAAGAAGATTCTTTAGTTTTCTGTTCAAATATTTCTGGCCTTATCGAACACATGGGAATGCCATACAAAGCAGGTGAATGGAGGTTCTTCATTGATTCTTCTAACAGAAGTTTAAAGGCGGTTCTTCTCTACAATAGCAACACAGCTGTATCTGTGCCAATTGGCCATAGTATCTAAATATCAGAAACCTACGAAAATTTGAAAACACTAATAACTGCAATCAAGTACCATCAGCACAATTTTCTCATTAGTGGTGATTTAAAAGTTATTGCTCTCCTACTAGGTCTTCAAAGGGGATACACCAAGTATCTCTGTTTTTTGTGTCTCTGGGATAGTAGGACTGACAGCCAGCACTATTAATAAAAGGACTGGCCACCAAGAACCAGCTTTTTACCCGGAAATCACAAGGTGAGAGATATCCCACTAGTTGACCCTAAGAAAATTCTACTACCACCACTCCACATCAAATTATGGCTTATGAAAAATTTTGTGAAGGCCTTGAACAAGAATGGAGCTGCTTTCAAGTACCTGGAGTCAAAGTTTCCTCGTGTAAGCGAAGGAATCTTTGTTGGCCCTCAGATTCGGGAATTGATGAAAGACAAGCATTTTGAGGAAGCATTAGCAGATGTCAAGGTGAATGCCTAGTTTTTCTTCAAGCAGCTTGTCCATAACTTCTTGGGAAACACCCGCTCCCCAGAATATGAAAAAATTATCCAAGATCTGATTTCAAGTTTCCAGCAACTTGGGTCTAGAATGTGTGTAGAGATGCACTTTTTGCACTCACATCTTGACAATTTTCCCACGAATTGTGGGAACTACAGTGGGAAACATGTTTCCATCAGGATATTTGCACCATGGAAACTCAATTCCAGGGCAAATGGAATGTGAGTATGATGGCGGATTACTGCTGGTCATTTAAACGTCATGGTCCCGATGCACAGCACAAGAGGAAATCACAGCAGTACACCTTCCTTTGAATCAGTATGTAGGCTAACCATGAGAGCATGTTGTTTTTTTTACATTCAAATGATTTGATGTTGATGGTTTTGATTCATTTCATGATAACTGTGATTTATTTCATGTTGATTTGGAATACATATGTTCTTAAAACTAAAATAATGTGCTTTTCCATGATTACTTATTCATTTTAGATAAGTAACAATATATTAAAAATGCATATTTATTTTATCATTAATTTGTATTTTATTCAAAATCCTTACGTGATAGAAAAAAATAGTTTAGATATTTAAAATCAGCAACCCAAGAATATGTAAGATCACATCCATGAAAAAAAATATTCAAAAATTCAAAAATGCAGACCAGTGTAATAATACAATAATAATAATACCCAGTAATAGTAAAACAATAATTAATATAAAAAATACTACAGTAATATCTCAACATACAATTATTCCAAGATACAAGCCAGCTTTCAAGCAATATTTTGCATTGAGATGTGAGCAGAAAATTGAGATATTAGCAAGCTTCAAGATGCTAATGCTAGGTGGCAGCGAGCGCTCAGTTCACATGATCACCGCCTTCAATATGAATCTCTATGTTGTGTTTACACTGTATGTGATTTTTTTATTTGATTTTGTGAATATTTTTTGTGTTACATCATGGGCCAAAGAAAATGAGTGCTAATGCGACTAGTGAGAAGAAAAAATGTATGATGTCAATGGAAATTAAACATGAAATAATCAAAAAACTTGTGGAGGTGTGTGAGTGAGTGATTTAGCCAGGCAGTATGCATGCAGTACATCAACGATCTGCACAATACTCAAACACAAGGATGCTATCAAGAGAGTAATGCCTTCCAAAGGGAAAACAATTATCTCTAAGTTAAGGACAAGCATCCATGATGAAATGGAAAGGCTTCTGTAGTTGTGGGTTAAGGAGAAGGAGCTAACAGGAGATACCATTACCAAGGCACTCATCTGTGAGAAGGCCAGCACTATTTACAGCGCTTTGAAATGGGAGGCATCAACAGGGGAGAAGGGAAGAAAACATCAGCAGAGGAGTTCAAAGCTAGTCATGGCTGGTTTGATAATTTTAAGAAACGAACAGGCATCCAAGGCAAAAACTCAAGTAAAATATGCATGTGTTTATAGCAATTAAAAACATGTTCTTTCCAAGTAATTGGGCTTGATTTAGGTGTTTTGAGATGGCTGGAATGGATTAAATGTTTTTCCGTTATTTATAATAGAGAAAATTGATTTGAGATATGAGCATTTTGAGTTACAAGCTCGATCCAGGAACGAATTATACTTGTATCTCAAGGTGCTACTGTAATAAGAATAATAAATAAGAATGATAACAATAATACTGCTAATAATACCAATAATAAAAAGGTAAAGTAATTCTGAGTGTGGGTGAGGGAAAAGGGCATCAACAACTTTCCCAGTCCCCATCAGAGTTCAAATCAAGCCAGTGACAGGGAAGGCTTCACTAATTTGAACTCAGGGCAGGAGGACACGCAACTCTTTGGGATGCCAAGTTTAAGAAGCCATACAGGTTATCCCCCCCCTGATCTTTAATTGCCTGACACTTTCATTCTGCCAACAAACCAGTTTTCTTGAACCTACATTTTAATTAAAAGATTTAATTTCCTTTTTTATTAGATATAAGTATCCTTTTATGTATTTGTAGTAGTAGATCAAAGCAATAAATCATGAATATATTTTCCATTAATTGGTATATTTTTACTTACGACCCACCGTCCAGTTGGTTCACATTAAAAAATACTTCAGTATGAGCCATGGTTGGTTGTATCTCCTTGAGCGTGTTAAGCATAGAGGCATGTCAATTCTGAAGGCAAAGCTTAGCTAAACAAACGCTTTCCAGCCTAATTTTGTTCTTTTACTGATTTCCTTTTCCATTTTTCCATAAGGGGTTACAAGCTGTCTAAAGTATATGCATTCTTCTGTTTGCTCTAAAATTTGATCATAAATTCTAATTGCTCTATTTTCTGAAAAACTATTATTTTTATCTGTGAAAAATTTATTATCAATAAAAGTGTAAAGCTAACTTGTGGTAATCCTTTTATTATTGACTGTAATTCTTCTAAATTCAAGGCAAATAATACTATGCCATCAATAAAGCAAAGATGGATTAAATATCCACCATTAATTCTGATTGTTTTATTTCCACTCTAAAGTACTGTAAACTCTCCAAGCATTGCGCGCTAAGGAGTTTTGGAGAGATAGGACCCCACTGACTCACTCCTTTTTTAATTACTGATAGAATATGGCCTAAATGACAATGTTGCATCACTGCAGATGTAAGAAAAGATGTCAATGTAGATTTTGTTAATCCTTGTTTCTGTAGTGCTATTAGAACTAAATCTCTACTGATTCAAAGTTTTTTTCATAGTTTATAAATGCCATGTGAGTGTCATTGTATAATTACATCTGAAACCTACCTGTTGTAGGGGTTAATCACAGTGGAGTGTTTGTATTATTAATCTGGTGGTTATGACTTTGGTAATTTGTACATTGCAAGTAAGAGATTGATTGGCCTACAGATCTTTAAGAGACTTTACCATTTTCAAGCTCTTAAATGCATGTAAAAATATTGTCTTTATTGATTAGACGTCCTCCTCATTTGTAAAGATGTTGTCATCTAGTGTATAGTTCCAGCTAAATTCCTTCAACTCTTAATCATCTTTTCTCAGGTTGGTGGTCTTATTTTCTTCTTTAGATATTATTTTCTGCATGCCAATCATTAGGTATTATCTATTTTAATGTTATTTTCAAGATTTTCTTCACTAGATATTTATTATATGTTATAGTTAATGGTGTTTTTAATAATCTTGTTGAAAATATATTTGATATTTTCTCTAAATATTGAATCATGGTTCAATTTTTATTTCATCATTTTAAGTCTTTTTGTAGCCATCTGTTTTTGTTTTACACAACAGTCTCTGCTTTTTATCAAAGTTGCACATTTTAAAAATTTTCTATTATTTTTTTTTATGTTATAAGCATATAAGAAGGATACTGAAGGATGGAGGGCTCATAGAAGGTAGGGGTGTGTGGATCAAGTATTTGCAGAGCTAAATAAAAAAAACACAAAACAAATAAGGTTGTAGTAGTAGTGATTGTCCGCCTCCCCTCCCCTATGTCTAATCCCTTTCTTCCTTTTCAGGATGTGTGTGGATCACATGATGGGATATCTTCACTCCGGGTAGGGGAGTCGATAGATTTCTATCGTGCCCCCCATTCATCTGTCTCCCCCCACAGGTGAGACTTGATATATTAGTTGATGTGAGAGACTTTTGAATTGTTATATTAATTAATAAAGTGAAAGTGTCTGATTGGAAGTCAGAAAGAAGCTGAATAGTTATTCATGGAAGACAGTGTGAATGGGTGTATATGTATGAAGGTCAGTGTAAGAATGTTTAAGTGTACCAGTGAATTGGTGATTTAAAATGCCTTCTCATTTTCAGCTTCTCGGTACCGGCTAATCGAGCGGCATCTGGCTTCGTGAGGCAGCAGCAACCAGCCTTGACACTCACTCATTCTTGTGATGAGAAGGGGTGATCTCAAGACTGTGGTTGTCTTGGGAAGCACCTCCCAGTCTCCAGCACAGTAATTGCAGCTAGCGCCTCACAGACTCCAACACAGAGGTCGGAACTAGCGAGTGTCCCAGGTCCCAGACCACACAGAATCTCTCAACAAAAGTGGGCCTACCTTCCTTTCTCATTTCCCCCCTGATACCGGTACCATTTGCAAATATTGTTAGTCTGGATCCAATACATATATAATTTATATTTTTTGCATAGGCTGAGATCTATTTGTAAGGCCCTATATACATCTTTTGAGTGACTTTTTTAGATCTTCGCAATGGCCAATAGATTCGTAAGGCTATATATTCTGGGTATTTATACTTGCTATTGGTTAAGAGTTGAATTGTTTTTTATTATATAACAGTTTTCTTAATAAATTAAGTTTTAGAGTATTAAAAATAGTGAAAATTATGGAAGATATAAAGCCGCAGGACCTCCTGCTGGCATTGATGTCAGGAGGGTGCACAACTGCGGGTAATAGGTGTTAGGAGGCAATGCCATTCCTCCAGGTAGGGGGGGAGCATTTCCTGAGCTACACCCCCCCCTCCTGGATGACTGGGGCTGGAAGTGTGCCACCACTCCAGGTTTGAGTTACAGAGGTGGCTTTGTCTCTCTTTTATAAAAAAGATTGGTAAAAAGAGGTTGAGAAAGAGAAAAAAAAGGGATTAAGAGGTGAAAATAGAAGATATAGGTCCCCAATTCTCCAGTTCAAGATAACAGGAGCACTTGAACCAAAAAGATGTGCCACCCATCCAGGCAGCAGGTGTAAATCTACATAGGGTACTCCCCTGCAGAGGAAGGATTTAGAATTGTACACTTAAACACTTCCACACACATTCAATTACCCTTGAATGTGTGTGGAAGTGTTTAAGTGTACAATTCACCATGAAGGATAGTGGTAGAGATGAGGCAGATTGAGACTATAAAAGGTTTTAAATGAGAGGAAAATCTCTGTAAATGCTAATGGTTTGAGTGTGGAATGTGGGTTAAGTGAAGGAGTTTTTGAGGAGGAAGTGGATGATATTTTGTATGATAGATGCCCATGGGTAGGGGTGAAGGGGGGATTTGGGTCTTCTGCCCAAGGATGAACCTTGACTAGATGAGATGTCACAGCCCATAGCAACCCATCATTATGAAGAGATAATTTTGGCATAGAAAAATGGATGGCTTTATGCTTACGGGGGCACAAAGAGGTGGGTATTTTTTAATGACCTTGATGTGCACTGCTCCCAGTTTGTTGGAAAGCATTTGATGATGATAAACACAAAATACTATTAAAACTCTATGAACGAAAGTCCAATATAATTACCAATATACATGGTGATCATCCAAATATAGATGACTTTTCTAATCACAGCTCCATCAATATTCCACTTCCAGAAGGGAAAAAAGGCAGTATAGAAAACTTCATCACCTGATTTGGTTGCAGCAAAGAAGAGGTAGTACCAGAACCTAAAAGAAATGGAGGAGTGATTAGAGGTTTAGAAAAAAAAGGTTATCTTTCCCCTATGAGAAAAGATTTACTAAAAATGTAAACAAAAAAACCAATATGAACATTTCTGCATTTGTGGAGAAAGGTTCTTAGAAAAAGTAATTATGTATATTGCCCCCAGCTGGGGTCTCTATTAGATGGCAGCCACAATGAACTCTGTGAGAAGCCTCATAATTCTCATTTTCTGTTAAAGTAAAGGCCATCTCTTACAAAAAGGCTTCTTGAAATTTCGCCTTTTAAAGAAATGGATGATGGCCCAGTCATAAGAGTGGTGCTCTTGAAGAGGGTTGAGGAACTCCAGGTAAAATGCTTGAAGATCATTCAACAAGAATGTGCCAAACATCCTGAGGGACAATGCAGTTTTTGCAATAAAGTGCAGGAGAGTGCTCAATCAAATGGCAATGTGAATGTACCCAATTCAAATACAACATGAAGATATCATGGCATGGTGGGTAGGTCCATGGGAACAGTTACAGTGCAATGGTGTGCAATTTTAACTTCCCCTCAGCCATCTCCCATCTCTTTTCCAGGAGAGGAACCCTTCCTTTATTTTTCCAAAACCTTAAAAAAAAAATTTAGGACAAGAAAATTTTTATAAAAGAAATTTGAGGAATGAGGAAGATCTATATAAAAGGGGGGAAAAGGGTGGGCGATGTGGAGAGTAGGTGATGCTCGAGGACACGCTGTTAAACTGCTGTGACGCTCCCAGTGGTCATATGCTTATATACCCACTGACCGTGTAACAATCAAATGGGCACGAGGCATGCCATATTCAGCTTGCAAAGCTTCTGGAAGTGGCATCGGCGAGGTTTCAAGAGGTGTGCACGTACGTGATATCCAGGGCAGCTCTTCTAAATATTCTAGAGAATTTAGATCTTGAGGTATCTGAGAGAGAAAATAGGATGTCTTTGGGGAGTTTGCCTCTAGCAATATTACAAATTGCCCCAATATTATCAGCTAATATTTTTGCATTCGGGGTGAGAATGATGGCGATGAGTAGGGCTAAGGATTCCTTCACAAAGATGTTGGTATTAAGGTCCAGAAGAGGAATAGCCAAGAAGCTTCCAACCATGGCGATGCTCAGGCATGAATCCGAGGCATCCGAATGAACGACTAGAGGAGAGGCCTTTTTGCATTGCCAGTTAGTCCATTTTGTATGTATTAATGGCAGAAGCGGATGGAAGTCATCTGGTTGAGGTGAAATTATTTATTTGAAACCAATCTGAACCCAAAGGAAATGTAGTTTAATTATAAGCATGATGAAATTAATAAGGCTGGCCATGCGCAACCAGGTTTTCCTGGGAAATCTATGTAAACTAAGGAAATTAATCGCATTTCACACTTTTAAGGCTAATGCACTTATTAAAGCAGCATACTTTCTTTTTATATCTATTTTAACACTGAGAAAATTAATTTTTTTGAGTAGGCACTGATCTCTGTGAGGAAGAGCCAAATGCTGGTCTGGTCACCCAGTCCTCACAGATTCTTTGGTGCCCTTATCGCTGCACTCATTTCTCCACAAACCAACATGTCTAGGAACGCAACAGAAGATAATCTCAACATCTGCCCGGCTTGTGACAATGATGGCATCATGGATACCATGAACAATGGGTGTGGAGATTCTAATGCAGTGAAAGTACTCAAGGTACTTTGTGAAACGCTAAAGATCACAATTTGGTCTCTGAACCAGGCATGGCACTTTATCTCCCATACCAAGCTGTGTATTGCAAAATGCTTGGCTGTGAAAACAGACATAGCGCCTGGTAGAGCTCTGCTGACTTCAAACAGAGGGGATATGTGTTAAAACTGATCCCACAATCTGGTCTCCGAACCGGGCACATCGTTTAATCTCCCATACCAAGTGATATATTGACACCAGCTCGGCCGTGAAGACAGATGCAGCACTCGGACTTGGAGCCATCTGTATACACTGGCACGGTTCCAGCATGACACAATGTGTGCTCCCAAAAGGTCAAATGCAATACTCCCGGCGCTGGACAAGTTTTGGGAGCAGAGGCATGGTGACAAATAGTGAAATTTGGTACCTTCTAGGGTGGCATCCTGGGCAGAACCAGGGGTGCCATTGGCCCGAGAGCTATACCTGGCTCTTGAAGGAGTTTCCTGGCCCTAAACCCAAAGGGCTTAGGGTATGACTGGCGTCATGGCTGGCATCATTCAGCGGCATAAGCACCCTCGAAATCAGCTGCGGATGTAGTGAGAGCTGTTGGCGACTGAGGGAGGTGTTGGGCTCGCGCATACAGGCGAGTAAATGCACTGCACACGGCATAGAGCGAGCGGCATCTCCACAGCATCGACCAACAAGCTCTCAATGGGGGAAGTGCGGAAGGCACCGGTCGCAAGGCGAATGCCTGTGTGGTGGATCGAATCCACCTTCCGCAATAAACGCTCGGCTGCGCATGCATAAAACTCGCATCCGTAGTCGAGCTTCGAACGAACAAAGGATCGATAAAAAAGAGGGCGGTAGCCCTATCAGCGCCCCAAGCGCTGAACATCACGGAATGGAGAATGTCCATGGCGCGGGTACAAGAGACCCTAAGGCTGCGAATATGAGCCTCCCAAGTGAGGCGTCGGTCGAATACGAGACCAAGGAAACGGTGCGATTCCACCACATCCAGGCGCACCACATTAAGAAACAAATCTGCGTAGGGGTGAAGCCGTGGATGGCGGCAGAAGTGCACCACCTTAGTCTTGGCCAAAGAAAACCGAAACCTGTGCGCTTCGGCATAGCGAGAGACGCGGTTCAATGCCTGTTGGAGTCGATGCTCCAGAGTTGGCATCTGAGCCGCGCCAAAAGAGATCAAAAGGTCATCCACGTAGAGCGTAGCGAGAACATCTTTTGGCAGCACCGAGGTAATGCCGTTGATGCTCAGGGCAAAGAGTGTGACACTGAGGACACTTCCCTGCAGGACACCCTCTTCCTGCTCCTTTGGGCCGTAGAGGGCTCCCCCCACCCGTACGCGGAATCAACGATCTCACAAAAATTCAGATATAAACATTGGGAGGAGTCCCCTCGCCCCCATCGTGTGGAGAGTCTCCATGATACCGTATCGCCATGCCTGTGTGGTGGATCGAATTTGAGGAATCTCCCAAGCAATCTTGATAACATCCCCAGGTGACAGAAACTTGCAATAAAATAGACAGCTGGTGGATTGAAGATCTGCTTACCTATACAATATTACAACGAATGAATTGAATCAAATACAACTTTGTGATTCAGGTAATGCTCATAGAATTTTTGAACACTTAAAAAATGATAGTTATTAGATTACCAGTACTAAAAAAAATATCTATCAAAACTGGTTTTAATATGAAAATTAAAAATATATCTTAATTACCCTTAAATATCAGTAAATCAAATTAAAAATACAGGGTATATGATAACATTATATTCTATGTTCTTTATCTGCAGGATAAACAAAGTTAAATTATGTATGATTAGTCAGTTATTAGGTTGAATCCCAATTAGGGTTAAGTTTGTTAGAGATACTATGTTATAGAAGCCCATAGTTCAGGACTCCACATAAACTGTAGGTTCTATATTGAGTTATTCTGTCTATTCCAATATGTGTAATGTGGTGAAACCTGTTGAGAGACTAAAAGACTAAACACCCTCATTCATACTTACAGCATCCAAACCCTAGCAGAGTGTTGGCCCCTCCATCAATTGGGGAGTACATATTCAAAATATGTACAACAAAAAATTTCAAGCTAACCTGAGTAAAAGCACCAACTCTTACATTGACAAAGTTAAACTTCATTATCTATGGTTAGTCATATACTAGAGCAGCAATTTGAATCATTGCAGTGGCTGCAATGTATTGTAACAAATGATGGTGTAGACCCCACATTAACCTCTAAGTTCTCATGGAGATAATAAAATATGTATACCTGGTAAAAACAAGGACATAAAAAAATCAGCTGATGATTGATATATTCTTTGTCATGAATATTGTAATAGGCTGTCAATTATCAACAATAATAACATTCACCAGAGATGATATGATGTCAGATGTGAGTATAAGTGTCATGATAGTATAGGAAATAGCATATAATATATACATTTAGGTTATGATAAGAAAGGTAGGGTATAGTTGATATATCTGTAGTCGTCTTGAGGAGGTTGTATATCTTCTTGGAGTGAGTGAATAGCCACCTAGAAGTGAAGTATCAATGACAAGACTATAGTCAACTGCAACAATGGATAATAGATCACATCATTACAAATATGAATATTTTCCTTTCCAAAGTTGAACAGCTGTTGCCTCCTCCCCAAAATATAAACGAAACCTGGGCTGATATAATCAAATATCAGATAGTGTATTTAAACTAGGTCAGAATAAACTAGCAAACGTTTAATTTTTTTCATATTAAACATATTAATTTCTTTTGCTTACTCATAGTATAAACTCAAACCATATTAAATATTGTATCAATTAACTAGGTACAATACCATAGAAAATACTTACCAATTTTTAATGACATGTAATTTTTCAGATTCATTGTCATGTCTTTTTACAGTTCCACCACCTCCTCCAACCATGTCATCAGCAAAGAAAAATGACCACAATTCTAGATTTGAACAAAAGGGTGTTAAATAGAACATAGGAGTGCTGTTTCATTTTCAATTAATGTAGAAAATTTCCATTACAGTGCCCGTGAAAAGTTTGCGGACAAATCCAAAATTTGCATTTTTTTTTAAGGATATTAGGATACGTATCAATCTAATTTTAATTTCTCTATCAACATCTGGTAACTTTTAGATACGAGACTCACCTTCTGTGCGTGGGCTGGGCAGTGTTCAAATAGTGTTTGATGCAGTAGGGTGTGCTAAAAGAACAGTGATTTTGTGAATTTGGTGCAATTTTTGTTAATATTCTTATTATTTTACAGGTAAATAAATAGTATTTACAATGGGATCAAAAAAACAACTTGGAAAAGACTGTAGGTGCTATTATTGCTTTATATAAATGTGGTAAATCTGAATGAGAAATAGCTAAGCAATTAAATATTTGCAAAAGTTTGGTTAATTTCTGGATTTTACGAGCTAAGAACAGTAATGGTAATGCAACACCAAGCCCTAAGAAACAATATGCCAGGCCTAGAAAAATGTGTTTATGTACAGATGTGCTTATGAAACGCTTAGTAATGAATAACCCGACAATAACTGCCAAAGAAATCAAATTCAATATAAATTCTTTATCTGATGTTTTTGAATGAACTATCCAAGAATGACTTCAAAAAGACCTTGAATTACCATCTCGCCAGGAGCTGTCCAAACAAGGTTCACCAGCCCAGTGGCTCAAATAGGATGGACCCTAAATACATGAGGAAAATAATGAAACACCCTCCAAGTGAGAGGGTTTGGGGTTGTTTCAGTAGTAAAGGGAGAGGAAGCCTCTACTTCCTTCCTAAAAACACAACCATGAATGGCGCACGGTATTTAGCAATGCTTTAGGAAAAACTTCCGATACAATTGCAATCCATGAGACTGAAACATTCATGCATGATGGTGCACCATGTCAAAAGGCCAAAATTGATACAAAATGGCTTAATGACAATAATTACAGAATTATGTAATTGCCTGGTAATAGCCCAGATCTCAATCCAATTGAAAATTTATGGCATATCGTAAAAGGTAAGCTTGAATGATATATACTGGCTTACTCATCAAGTTACAAGAAGCCTTAAAAAAATGTATGGTGTAAGGAAATATCTGTGGATATTTATAAAAACCTGATTGAATCTATGCCAAAACATCTAAAGTATGTCATCGAAGCTAGGGGACAGATGATGAAATATTAATGTATGGGGTAAGTACGTATTAAACTTTGTTTCTTAAGTTGGAATTGCAATTTTTGATATTGTCCGCAAACTTCTCAAGGGGATAATAGATCAAATTTTAGATTTCTAGAGACGCATCATACAGTTGTTTAAAATTCACAGCAAAGAAATTTTATACTGAGGAAACTGGTCTTTAAACTTTAGAATGTATTTCCAGTAATTTTTTTTTTAAATAAAATATATCTTCCCATTAAATATGTAAATAATGATAAATGACCTCTTATTCTCAAACACCCAAAAATAAAATAAAAAACATTCATAATGAATATAAAGAAAAACAAAATATAGTTACCAGATTGCTGAAAAATGTATCTATTATAAATTTTAAAAGAAAAGTATGACCAAAATGCACTGAATTCTTAAACTTACCACTAGTATTCTTGTCTTCTGATGTATTGAGAGATTTTATTTTCTGAATTTTTTCAGAATTTTCATTTTTATATGCAGTTATATCATGTTCTAATTTTCCTTGATTAATAATATGAATGCCAAAAAAACTTTGAAATTGCATAACCAAATATGGGTCTTGAAGTTTTCTTAGGATGTTCATACTTGACTTTATAATTAACAAATGATAATTTTAAATCATAGTTTTATCTACCTTAAAAAATAAAAACTTATTAAAGTTTGGCAAAAAAAGGATATCCCTTCATAGAAGTTTATTTAGTTTTCAGGTTACTTTAGCTCTTATGATTTTTACCATAAATTGATTTAAATTATTATGATAGGTATATATTAAGTCATCTCAACAATGCAACTTTTTTTCATCTATCATTATTTTATGGATAGAAATAATCAAAAGATTTGTTTTTATTCTAGCCTAGTCTACTAATACTAAGCTCAGACTAGCGGCGCAGCTAGAGACTGCTCGCTCTTCAACAAGAAAACAACCAGCAGTCTTTTACCATGGACATTAGAGTGCTTAAATATTTGCCAGGTAGGCTGAAACACTGGCTCTATCTATGCAAGCTGGTATTTGAGGCACAAAATGTCTCATCCACTAAAACCAAATTCTGACTGGCCTTTTCACATTCACCTGCAGACGTCATGGAAGCAGCAGACTCATTATTAAAGTTGCCATTAGAGCAGAGGACCTACGAGGCTCTCAAGGCCATTGTTATTCTGCACTATGAGCCCTCTGTTGTCTTATATAACTATCCCTACTTATGTCCACAATCATATTCTCATCTCAAAGTGTTTATATTATGTCCAACACACACTACAGGTCACTTGTGCTTAACAGGCAAACTTAGTGTTATTGTAACTGGCATGTCAGTTTCCAACTCGGCTGCTTGATTGTAATCCTTTGCTTCTGATCGGGGACCCTACCAGGTGAGATATGAATGACTATGGTTGAAAAAAATATATATATATATATATATATATATATATATATTGCTCAGGAGGGTAAGGATTATGTTGAAAGGAGAGGGGAAAATGGGGGAACTTCAGTTGTGGGGCTCCACTCAACACTTAAAGCAAGGAGGGAGCCATGAAACTATAGAGAGGGCGAAGTGTAGCACTCCTGTATATATTAATGGCAAAAACAATAATATATATCAACACAAATAAATTAAGATTCAAAGCAGTTCAAATTTTGTAAATATTGTATTTTTTGTTAGTAAAGGACTGTACATACAATCCGTTTCATTCTCCTTCAATTTCTCACGTCCGGATTAGTGTAGGAAGCGGGTTGGATCGATTGGGGTTAGTCTAGATTTTCGGCCCGCTACAACCTGATAGTTTAAGGAATTCAAATATAATTGGGAGAAGGAAATCTTTCATAAACTATATCTAATGAGTTTTGTACATTCAAATATTACATGAGGTGGAGTCATATTTTTGTTACAATCCTTACAGAATGGAGGACAATTGCCTGTAAAGATGTGTTTGTGGAAAATTAAGCTGACCTTAAGTCTCAATCGGGTAAGGATGGCTTCTTTTTAGTTTTCAAGATGGGAAAGATAAGTGGAAAGTTTTAGATTATATACCAGTAAGTTTGGGAGACATTAGGGTGTTGTGACCACTTTAATTGAAAGTGTTGTTTCAGGGATTGTAAGATTTTATTCTTAGATTTAGGAATATTTATAAGACGTCCATATATATTGACTGATTTGGCAATCATGTCTGCCAGTTAATTGCCTGAGATCCAAATGAAGAAAAATTTAGCATATGGGATTTCAGCTATAATTTTATAGATTCACTTGACTAAAAAGTGATCACCATTTGATTGAATTGCTAAGATAGATGCCAAGTAATCAGAACAAATAGCAGTGTTGTCTTTGTATTGTGCTGCAACTAGGATTGCTCCAAAATATATAGCATATAATTCTGCTGTAAGAACCGAGCTGTTATGGGGTAACATATAGGAGTTATCAATATTATTAAACAGGATTCCTGAGCTTGTGTTTTCATCAGAGTCTTTAGACACATCAGTGTATATTAAGATGATGAATTGTGGGAGATTCTATTAATCAAGAGAAAAGCTGGTTATACATATAAGGACAAGGGGATATTGAATTAAACATCCCCTTGTCATTATATGTATAACCAGCTTTTCTCTGAATTAATAGAATCCCTCCCACAACCCATCAGCTTAATATACACTGATGTGTCTAAAGACCCTGATGAAAATACAAGTTCAGGAATAGAATTTAATATTTGATGGTGGGTGGTAGTTCTTATAATTTATGGAGGCAGAAAGGATAAACATCTCCATAAGGAACGCTTGAGAGTTCAATAGTTCAGTGTAACTGAATAAAAGGTAGAAGTCTTGTGGAAGAGAAATTGTAACTATGATTTTAAGAATAGGGATTTTATTGTGTGATTTTAAATTCAAATCCAACAGAGAAAATATCTACATCTGAGTTATCTTCTTATTGCAAGGGGTATTACATTGACTTTAGGTTTGAGAATCTTGCTTGATGTGCACTTTTAATGGACCCAAGGAAATGAGTAAATAAGTGAGGGGATACAATCCAATTTTTGAAGATGATTTTAGCTGCTATATCAAACAGAAATGAAGTATAGTCCATTATACACTGTACAAGAGATGTATACAGGTGGATAAGGCATTTTTTCTGTCATGAAAAAAGTTTCATAATATTCAAGCCACTTGGACACCAGTTTTTGATCTATGAAATATGCGGTGTGTGATGCATGTGGAGTTGAAAGGAGAGTGAATGTAACTGAATGCTGTGTGTGTTTTCTGGAAGGGGAGGTTAGGAGGTTGAGTGGGGAATGTAAGAGGTTGAATGATTTGGTGTTTGAGGTGAGAAGAGATGCAAGTGTGCGATTGAAGGGTGAGATTAGTGCTAAGAGGGTGGAAGATAGGGCTAGGACTGGGAACAGTGTGGAGGTTGTGAGTGATGATGAATGGTGGGTGAAAATGGATAGGATAGACAAGTTAGGACAGGTTAGGTGTGTGAATGAGATGGACATAGAACCTGTTAGGTTGACTAACAGATTCAATGTCCTGAGAGAGGAAGAGTGTGAAAGTGATTTGCCTGGTGTGATTGTGGATGAAAGCAGGATGGGTGGTAGTGTGACTGAGAGCAGGAGGGAGGGTAATGTTAGGCCAAGACAGAATAGGAGAATGACTGAGGTGCTAGTGATGGGTGACTCTCAGATTAGGTATTTAGATAGGAAGTTGAGTGATAGCAAGTGGAAGGGAATGAGAGTTTGTCTGCCAGGTGGTGGTGTAAGTGATGTTTGTGAGAGGTATGATAGGCTGTTTCTGGGTGTGAGAGGGATGCAGTTGTGATTACGGATGTGGGGGTGAATGATGTAAAGAAGGTGGGTACATGTGAGTTACGTGAGCAGTATAAAAGGTTAGTTGAAAGGATGAGTAAAAGCAGGGTAAAAGGTGTTGTTTCTGGTGTGCTTCCGAGATTGGATGTGGGGGTAGAATGGTTGTCGCGTGCAATTAGTTTGAATGAATTTGTGAAAGGACTGTGTGAGGAGTTAGGATTGGTGTTTGTAGATGTCTGGGGAGGGTTTTACGGGAATAGGAGGTTGTATGCGATGGATGGGCTCCATCTTAGTCGGGCAGGTGTTGAGGTTCTATGGGGGGAGCTGGATAGTGTGATTAGGTCCTTACAGGTGGGAAACTAGAAGCTGTTAGAGGTAAGGGAATAACAGGAATAGAGGGCAGGTGTAGGAAATGGAAGGGATGCAGAGATAGAGGAATAGCTAGGGGAGAGGGCATACTGATGCGTTATAGGGGGACTAATGCACAAGTGAATGAGCAGATAACTAGGAATAGAAAAGCACAATGCAATGAAGATGGGAATAATAAAAAAACCTTAAAAATATACTACACAAATGGTTGGAGTATAAGGAATAAGATAGATCTCTTAAGAGCGTTAGCGAGTGAAGAGAATTTTGATATAATTGCGATAACAGAGTCATGGCTTGATTTGGCAGGTAATCACTTTAAACCTGAGGTTGAGATTGAGGGCTTTAACATGTTCCATACAGATAGGAATAGGAAGAGAGGAGGAGGGGTTATTATTTATATTAAAGATAATCTCCAGTGTTGTGTAAACAGTACAATTAAATTAGATGATAACACAGAGTCATTATGGCTAAATGTAAAGGTAAAAACAAGCTTGTCATAGGATTATTATACAGACCACCAAATTTTAGTAAGGAAGCTTCAAATCTTCTGTGGCAGGAGATTGAACGGGCATGTAGAAGTAAGCATGTGTGTATAATGGGCGATTTTAATTACAGAAATATAGACTGGGAAGCTCTTGTGGGTGATCAGGAGGCTGAGGAATTTTTTAATGTTGTCCAAGATAATTTTCTGAGGCAGATTATTAACGAACCCACTAGAGGTAATAATATACTGGATTTAGTTCTGACAAATAGGGAAGAAGTTATTAAGGATACTGAGATTGGAGGAAATTTGGGTAATAGTGACCATTGTGAAATTAGATTCAAGATGAAATGGAATGGTATTGATAGTAGCATGAACAATGTTAAAATTCCTGACTTTAGAAGAGCAAATTATAATGGGCTAAGGACTTACCTGGAGGCAGTTGTACATAAACCAGGCAATGAAATCAATTCAGGAATAGATTCAATGATATCAGTTAGTGGAGACAATAATCACCAGGAGGAAGAGATTACAATTGAAGAGGAGTATGAAAGAATAATTGAGAAATTAATTACAGGTCAGATGATTAATATTCCATATAAGGAGATTAGGACTAAAAATAATGACCCAAAATGGATGACAGATAAAATTAAGCATTATATTGGCATTAAAAAGGGCATTTATAGGAAAATAAAAAATGGAGAGGATCATTTAAGGCAGAGATATAATGAACTAGCAAGAGATGTTAAAAAGTTAATTAGAGTAGCAAGGAGAAATTATGAAATTAAAGTAGCAAATAGGGCAAAGGAAGATCCTAAAAGTTTTTATCAATTATACAAAACTAAGATTAGAGATAAAATAGGCCCACTTATAGATTCCAATGGAGAATTAGTGAGTGATAGGGACTCAATGGCTGGAATGCTAAATGACTTTTTTCTCTCAGTATTTACACAGGAGGATACTCTAAATATACCCGAGGTGTCAATGATCTTTAGAGGTAATGATGAAGAGAAATTAAAGGATATCTTGATCACAAAGGAGATAGTTACAAAGGAAATTGATAAAATCAAAAGTAGTAACCACTTGGTCCTGATGAGGTCTTTCCTAGAATTTTGAAAGAATGTAAGGATGTGTTAAGTGAGCCCCTAGCATGCATCTTTAGAAAATCATTGGAGAGTGGCATTGTGCCAGTGGCATGGAAGAAAGCCAATGTGATATCTATATTTAAGAAAGGGGGTAAAACAAATATGTCTAATTACAGACCAGTAAGTTTGACATCAGTGGTAGGGAAAATGATGGAATCTATTATAGCAAGGAATATTAGAGATCACTTGGATAAGCATAAGTTGATAAAAGAATCACAGCATGGCTTTAGTAAGGGTAAATCCTGTCTGACTAATTTGCTGTCTTTTTATAGTAAGGTATATGAAGCAGCAGATAATGATGAAAACTATGATATTTTATACTTGGACTTTAGTAAGGCTTTTGATCGAGTGCCACACTTACGGCTTCTGAGCAAAGTTAAAGCACACGGGATCGATGGCAGTATATTTAGGTGGATTCAGTCATGGCTTGGTGACAGACAGCAAAGAGTTAGTATAGATGGAGTTAAATCTGAGTGGGGGTGTGTTAGCAGTGGAGTTCCGCAAGGATTCTTAATTTATATTAATGATCTTGACATAGGTATAAGTAGTGACCTGAGTAAATTTGCTGATGATACTAAGCTAGGTAGGGCCATTAGGGCTGATTCTGATGCTGTTGTAATGCAGGAGGAATTGACCATTCTGTCCAATTGGGCCGAGAAATGGCAAATGAAGTTTAACATAGACAAATGTAGTGTACTTAGTATAGGTAGAAATAATCCATTGAATAGTTATAAATTAAATGGGAGAATTTTAGGGAGGACCGATTGTGAGAGGGACTTGGGTATTTTGGTAAGTTCAGACCTTCGTCCTAGAAAGCAATGCCTAAATGCTAAGAATAAAGCTAATAGGATATTGGGATTCATTAGGAGGAGTGTAAGCAATAAGAGTGCTGAAGTCATTCTAAAACTGTATCTGGCGCTAGTTAGGCCTCATCTAGACTATGCAGTACTATTTTGGTCACCATATTATAGGAAGGATATTGATTTGCTTGAGTCTGTGCAGAGAAGGATGACAAAGATGATTGGTGGGCTAAGGAACTTACCTTATGGTGAAAGGCTCAGAAAACTAAATCTACATACATTGGAAAGGAGAAGAGTCAGAGGGGAATTGATTGAAGTCTTCAAATGGGTAAAAGGATATAATAAAGGGGATCTGGGTAAGGTTCTTATACTTAGTGAACATGACAGGACACGTAGCAATGGGTCTAAGCTTGATAAGTATAGGTTTAGGAAGGAGATTGGGAGGAATTGGTTTACAAATCGTGTGGTAGATGAATGGAATAGGCTCACTAGACATGTGATAGAAGCCTCCTCTCTGGGTAGTTTTAAGAATAGATTAGATAAATATATGGATGAAGCTGCTAGATGGGACTGACTTTTTTTTATGTACATATGTATATATTTTTCTAAGGAGTGGGGAGATTATATTTTGTGGTTGCATGAATGGACATAATCCTCTGGATGCATTTTATGTATATTGTAGATTAGATCTGACGAACTCCTGTAAAGGGTGACAATGTTGATGACTTTTCTCTGGTAAGAAATCTTTTGTGTGTTGAATGGAACAGGAGCTGCCAAGTGTAGGCCATGAATGGTCTTTTGCAGTCTCCTTCTTTTCTTATGTTCTTATGTTCTTAAGGCCAAGATATCTATGAGTAAAGACTCTCTCAATCTTTGCCACATATAGAGTTAGGGGAAGGAGTATGCTAATAGGGTCTTTTGAAAAGTTTAACACACAATGCTCAGACCAATCTTGAAGGGTTTGAAGAGAGTGCTGGAGGAGGTTCATACACTCTTCTTTATGTTGTCCAGCAACCCAATGAGTACAACAGCTGTGTAGATTGATTTTTTAAATAATACTGCTGGGTAAGGAGTCAAATATATTGTTGATGTAAATTAGGAAAATGGTGGGGCTGAGGATACTTCCTTAGGGTAAACTAGTTTCTATATGGTATAACTTTGATAAAGCTGTGGGAGAGTTTAACTCACCATCCCCATTTTTTTTATAAATTTTGTAGGAAAATGTCAAGATTTCCTAGTAAGTTGACATCACTTGGCTACCTGGCTTTCTCTTAGAAGGTTGCATTTGAAGAAACACTAACAGATTTGATATTCATCCTAAGTTTGAAGTGATGGTTTGATTTGGCTGCGTGGTATTGTCAATTGGTTTGAGTAATACATTTGTGTTTAGTATTTGCTCTTTGTTGGGAAGATAAGTGTGTTCCTTTGTTTGGATGTGATACCTAAGTTAACTCATTTAATGAGTTAGTGTTCTTAAAAGTGGGAGTCCACCATAATGGCTTCCAACATTTCTTCCTAATGACCTTCATTGTGATGGACTGCTCTTGGACTATGTTTAATATAGTCTTAAAAGTATTCTGCATCTCGTAAGTATTCTTACTACTAAATTCTGCATCCCAGTTAACCTGACTCAGCAAGTTTTTGAGTTTTCCATAATCCCTCCCATGAAAATTTGGAGTATTAGTAATGTTTGTTGATGTTTTAGCTTTCCCAATTTTCAAGTTAAAATGAACTATTTGATGATGACTATTTCCCAATGCTTCCCTGACAGTCAATTCCTGAACCAAGTGATCATCATTTGAAAGAACCAGATCTAAGATATTGGTACCCCTTGTTGGCTTATTAACAAATCAAGTCAAAAAATTATCCTCAAAGCATTCTATAAACTTACAACTTGCTCTATCCCTGCCTATCATATTTTCCCAGTCTACAGAATTTATATTAAAGTCACCAATAATAACTATCTACCTCACATCCTTTAATTATTTCCCCGATCATTAGCTCATCAATACAGTCAGTCTGTCCGGGTGGTCTGTAAAAGGCTCTTAAATGTAGTATTCTATTTGTACTGACTCAAATATCTATCTACAGTGATTCAACTTCTCCTTGCTTTTTAGAATTATTTAGATTTGAAGCCCAGGAGGCAAGGCTGTGTTTTTTAAACTGTAGCCACCCTGTAGGGAAAGAGAAAAAAAGAGTTGTAGAGTGGTCAGTCATTCCCAAGTGGATATGACACCACCACTCCACTTGGATGTATTCTGTGTGAGGTGAAGTTACAAATGAACTTACACTTCCTATTTGTTGCATGCTATAAAATTCCCACAGCATGGAACAGCCTCCCTCCATGCTAACCTTGTCCCTTATGACGGTCTTACAGAAAACATAGTCCCACTTAATAAGGGTAAAATTGACAGGGCCTACAGCACAGACTGTAGGATCACCAAACTTATTCTCCCTTAATTTCTCAAATGATCAGAGGGAGCAGAGATTCTATCTACTCCCTGGGAGCTATAAACAACATTAAGATTCAAAGCAATGCTATTTCTGATATAAATAATCAACCCACCACCGATCCTACATCTCCTTTGACTAATGTACATATCATAACCTTGTAGTTCAAATTCACCCACATTGTCATTGAATCTACACTAACCCATGATTCTGTTACACATACTAGGTATGTCTATATCTTCATCAATAACACAACTAAATAATTCATCCTTCTTATTACTAAAACTATGAGTATTGGTATAGAGACAGCTCAGCCCTCTTCTCCCTGAGGGCCCGATGATATTATCTGGAAGCACTAAACACTTTATGGGAAAATACGATGGCCCTCATCTTCAAGTCAACAGATACAGTTCCTGTGGGGTACCAAGAATTCTGCCCAAGTCCTTTAACACTTTGAGAACATGATAACATAGTCAAAGCCAAGGCCTGTACCAAAGCGTCCTGAATTAGACAGACACTAGCTCCTGTGTCTAACAGAGCTCTAGTATCCTGTTCACATATCTGTACAGAAAACACTAAAGATTCTGGCAGGTTCAAACAAATATCTGAGTCAGATAACACAGCTTTGTCAGATCCAGATTCTGTAGTGGTAGGGCCATCAAAAGAATGAAGCTCATTTGAAGCTTCTTCATCTGTATCCTGTTGATCTGAGGGAACATAGGGTTCAGCATTGGGGTTGAGCGCCGAAGAGACGCTCCCACTCCCGTCAGAGCCTTCTAGTTTCCCAAACTATTACGTCTGGTATCAGAAGCATCTTGAAAAGTGACTCTTCGTGGGGAATCCCTTCCAGAAGCAGTAGCATCATTATTCCCCCTTCCTGTGAAACTGACTGGGATCTATTCCTCCTCCATGAACACTGACTAACCATATGCTCACCAGATCCACAAGCCAAGCATTTCTTATGTATGCGCCAACATCCACTCTTAATGTGACCCTTCTTATTACAGTAAAAACACTGTCTGTTTTCGGGTCTTTGGCCGAACAGAAAGAGCTGGCTTGTTATCACTGGGCAGAGAACAAGAACCAGACTCCTCGTTATCTCCAGATCTAATATTGGTGATTTTACATAAAAATTTTATGACATCAGCATCCAGTTTCTCTAGCTCCCTATTTACAACAGGGTCCATCTCAGTATTCTTCTTGAAGAGCTCCAGCTGATTTGTAAAGTTTTCAAATTGGTGTCTCAACTTCATTATCTCCTCAGTTTTTTCCCTTTGCAAAAAGTTATGCCAATTTGTTATAATTCTCTCCTCTCTAGCATTGACTGGTTCCTTAGGTATGCCAGGAAGACCCAAAGAACATGGAAGCGCATTTGTAATAGTTGAGATGGTACCAAAACAAGAATAAGTAGCAGGGGCAGCAGCTGCAGGAACCGACTCTGCAGAGTCATTGCAATGAACCAGTTGATCCGTTAGAACAGATAAAAGTTATAAAAGTTAATATGAAAAAAGGTTGCCTACACAAAGACTAATCCTGGGTCTGGGCACGAATGTAATAACTCTATACTTTAGGGCAATATTTTGGGAGAGCAACTGTTCAGAGTCACTATGATACCTTCAATCAATTCACTTGGTAAGGTTGATAATTTTTTAGCAATAATTGCCCAGTCTTTGTGCACTCTTTTATACTTTCAAATTTACATCATGGAAATTAAAACTTATTGCATATGGTAAATATAATGAATCAATTATCTACAAAGTAAATAATGGCCAGTGTACAAATGGAATTTAAACTTTCTTAGCCCAAGTATTCTAAGCGCAACAGAACAATTTTTCCTTCTTTAAATAAATAGCACTCACCAACAGGATAAATGTTACAAATAATGCCAGAAGCCGGTTCTCACAATACAATACGCTATACAATAGCTCTTAACACGGGACTGATCAACCCAATGTGTTACAAGTTAACACCAGAACCCACTACTCATCAACAGAATATCTTATACAGCAGCTCCTAAACACAGTACATAATATAACATACATAACATAATTTCACGGATGACAAAAGCCACAAGGGCCTATCAAAGGTCATCCATATCCGTCAAAACCCACCCACAAAAAGCACCATCGCCAGGGGAAGACAAAATCAAAGTCCCCCACAATATAATATAACAGATCACAAAAGCCACAAGGGCCCATCATAGGTCATCCGAGTCAAATGGCCTCTTTTTTTAAGGCACCCAAACTCCCAAGAAAACTACATCCAGAGGATTGCATCCAGAAACAAGGGTATCACCAATCGAGCTTGTCAAGAACTAAATCATGCAGCTATAGATATATACAAACAATATTAATATATACAAAACTTAGAAACCATCACAACCTTCCCTCCCCATAAACTCATCCAACCTACTCTTAAATGCATTTAAATTTGGACTACCTACTACCCTCCACGGCAATTTGTTCCAGAAGTCCAACACTCTATTGGTGAAAAAATATTTTCTTAAATCCAACCTAAACCCTTGCTTTTTAATTTTCAAGTGGTGACCTCTAGTCCGATTTCCATCATCTAACTCAAAAAACTTGCTAACATCCAATTTATCTATCCCAGAAAAAATTTTAAAGAGCTCAATCATATCCCCTCTCACACACTTCCTTTTGAACGAGAACATATTGAATACCCTCAGTCTATCTATTTACTCAAGGTGCCTCAGGAAAGGAATAATCTTTGTTGCCGTCCGTTGCATTGACTCAAGAAGGTTAATATCGTGTCTAAAATGTGGGGACCATGCTTGTATACCGTACTCTAGATGTGGCCTAACATAAGAGTTATAGAATTTAAGAATAACCTCCTTACTTTTGTAACTGATATTTCTCTTAATGAAACCTAGCACTCTATTTGCCCTATTTCTTGCTTCAATACACAACTTAGAAAACCTTAATGACTTATCTATTACTACTCCTAGGACTTTCTCATCCTCTACTGAGCTCAGCCAATGCCCATCCATTTCATAGTTAAATTCTCTATTATCTTTTGCCATGTTAATAACTTTGCACTTATCAAGGTTGAAAGTCATTTGCCACTTATGTGCCCGGGATAACAATTTATTTTAATCCCCCTGCACTTTAAAATTATCATCAATATCTTTAACTACAGCTGCTAATTTGGTATCATCCGCCAAAATTGACACTTTACTATTAACTGCCTCCCCCAGACCGTTTATATAGATGTCAAATAATAATGGACCGAGAACTGATCCCTGAGGAACCCCACTGATAACATCCCTCCACTCTGACTTTACACCATTTAGCACTACCCTTTGCTTCCTATCTTTCAGCCACTCAGCTATCCAATTTGAAACACCCCCACATATCCCAATCATTTTTAATTTATGAACTAGTCTCCTATTTGGTACCTTATCAAATGCTTTACTAAAATCCAAGTAAATTACATCTAAATTCTCTCCCTTATCTACTTGATTTGTTATGAACTCCAGAAAGTCTAGTAAATTAGTCAAACATGATCCACCTGATCTAAACCAATGCTGAGCATCGCTGATTAATCCCTCCCTCTCTAGATGTTGGCAAATCCCTTTTATAACTATTTTCTCAAGAATTTTACAGACTACAGGAGTTAGGCTAACTCGTCTAAAGTTATTTGGATCCTCTTTACTACCCTTCTTGAAAATGGGGACTACATTCGCTCTCTTCCAATCATCGGGTATTTCTCCATATTCCAGTGACCTAGTATACAACTTCTCCAGAGCTATTGAGATACTTTCTACCCCTTCTTTAAGTATCCTAGAATGAATATTATCAGGGCCAGATGCCTTGGTAGCATCTAACTCACCTATTAGTCCTTTTATCGTCCTCTGATCCACACTAATGGTAGTAAACACCTCTTTCCCTGACCCATGAGTACTATACATATGAAAAGAACATAAGAAAAGAAGGAGACTGCAAAAGACCATTCATACATAAGACTATTTAGTTTCTCCTTTGTAAATACTGATGCAAAATGACCATTTAGTACCTCAACTATTTCCTCATCACTTTCTCTCACAACCCCTTCATATTTGATAGGTCCTATTTTAACTCTGCCAGACTTGTTATTAATTTTATAGTAACTAAAGAACTTTCTAGGATCTTTGTTGATATCCTGAGCTAATTTAATTTCTGACACCCTTTTGTTCTTCTTTATAATCTTATTTAACTCATTCCTAGCCATTCTATAATCACTTAAATTTTGAATATTATTTTGTACCTGTAATTTTTTGTATGCCCTTTTCTTCTCTGAAATTTTTCTAGCTATCTCCTGATTCTACCATAATGGTTTCCTACTTTTGTTCCTAATGGCCTTCATTGGGATACATTGCAATTGGACTACATTTATTATATGCTTGAAAGTATCCCACATCCCATAAGCATTTTTACCTCTGAATTCTACATCCCAGTCTATCAAATTTAGCAAGCTTCAAAGTTTTACATAATTTCCCTTATGAAAATTTGGAACTTTTACAGCATTCTCGGTTATTTAACCCTTTTCAATTCCCAAGTTAAAATGAGCTATCTGATGGTCACTATTTCCCAATGCTTCCCCAACAGTCAATTCTTGAACTAAATGATCACTGTTAGAAAGCACTAAATCTAATATATTGTCCCCCCTTGTTGGCTAATTAACAAATTGATTAAAAAAAATTATCCTTAAAGCATTCTATGAACCTGCCCCTTGTTCTATCCCTACCTATCATATTTTCCCAGTCCACAGAGTTTAAGTGTAAGTCCCCAATAACAACTGCATCTGTTTCACATCCCTTACTTATTTCCCTTATCATTAGTTCATCTATATCATCAGTGTGCCCAGGTGGTCTGTAAAAAGCTGCCAAATGCACCATTCTATTTTTACTGAACCTAATATCTATCCAAAGTGACTCAACTCCATCCTGCTTTATTGAAGTATTTAAACTTGAAACAATGATGTTTTTTATATAGATAATTATTCCTCCACCAATCCTACCCATCCTTTGACTAATGTACATATTATAACCCTGTAAATCAAATTCACTTATAGTGTCACTAAATTCTATTTCATTAACCCATGATTCAGTAACACATACTATATCTATATCCTCATCACTAATATAACTAAATAGCTCATCCTTCTTGTTTCTAAGACTACAAGCATTTGTATAGAAACAATTTAACCCCCTTATCCCTGAAGCACCTCTTCCAACCTGAATGACCTCCCCTCTATCGCCTTGGAACCTATTTCTGTTATCTGCCAAGTCCATTCTACTTTCAGTACTATAATGTCCTCTCATAATTCCCTGACCACTATTACTATCTAGTTTCCCGCCCTCAAAGACCTAATAACACGATCATACTCCTCCCACAACACATCTACCCCCCTCCTACTCAAAGCGGAAGGATCAGAAGGTGAGAGGGAAGAGTGTGGACTCATTGTACTCGGATGAAGGAGAGAGTGATGGTATGAGTGAGAGTGAGGGCAGCTCAAGTGAGAATGAAGTGAATGTGGGGGAAGGGTATTTTGATAAGGGAAGTGCCAAACGTAGATAAGTTTAGGTTGCATGGTGGGAAGAGTGTGGAAGAATTCTTCGGGAAATTTGAGCGGTATTGCAAGCTCAAGTACCTAGAGAATAAGGGATACTGGATGAATATTTATGGGGAATGTTTGGATGGAAAAGTATTAAGAGTTTTTCTGTGTGATCACGAGTGTGGGGAAACCGAGGTATGAGGTGGTGAAGGAGAAACTGATTGGGCAGGTGAAACAAATGAAAGATTGTGTGAAGTATAAAATGCACTACAGGTCCAAACACAGGAACAAGCTAGTATTAGTCTCTATTCAGGCAGTTAGTACTTGAGGACATCAGCTATTACTCATATAATATGGGAAAGGGGCAGCTTCTGTCACAGAAGATGAAAGACAAATGGAAAGAATGTGCTGCAAAGCTTGTGAACAAAATAAAGTATCATGCTTCAGTTCTCAGTGAGAAGAATTTCTGACACAACCAGGTAGTAAACTTGCAAACCAACCGGTGGCTTACTGTGTCCACCAAAGATGTACCAAGATTCATGAAGACCAATTTTCCTGGTCTACGTCATGGTGTTTGCAGTGGGCAGTAGAGGGCCACATCATGGCCCCATTTATCTTCTGGGAAGGCCTCAGGCTCAATCAGATCAGATTAGATGAAGGTGTCCAGTATAGCTTTTTCTACAGCACCCAACTATATATTTTTCTTGATCTTATTTCAGACTACTCAGGCTCTCCCAGCAGTAGTTTTCTTTCCTTCCAAAGACTATATGAGTTACTTATATTTTTCAGCTTTCTCACTTCCTGTAAATAATAACACTTCACTTAGTTACACATCCTGTATTTCAAACTGTGTCTTTATCTCTGCCAACACATTACACTCATTCATGAAATGTTCCAGGTTCTTCCTCTCCTGTCTTATATAGTTGACACATCACATTTCCCAAGTACCTCTTCCTCCATCCAGGTTGCAATGTGTGGCTCCGTGCCCTATACTTTAAAATAGATTTATAGGTATCATAAAAACTTTCTTTTATATCTAATTTATGCTGCTTATATGTACTTAAAGTACTTTTTCCTTCTAGCTCTTGCAACCACATTTTTTAAATTTGCACCTCCAGGGTCAGCCTCTATAAAAATGATCTGAAGAGATGAGACCTACAAACTCAATATGTTTTTGACAGTAATGATATTTACAATTTCCACAGGAAACTCTTTTCCAGCATTTTGAAATCACCGAGAGTTGCATTTGGTTTTGACAGTTGTAGTTGGTGTCAACAACAATCACAATGACAGTACATTTTTCCTTTCCCAAGAAATTTTTTTTCTTGTGACGTCAATAACATTGTTGACATTGTGGTGGAGCGAATGTGAGTGCGTTTGTAGGGCTATTCTCCCATACCTTTTCCGATATCCTCTCCCTCCCTCTGTAAGAATGTGTGTGTGAATGGAGAGATTATTTATTCATATATATATATATATATATATATATATATATATATATATTATGAATTTCATGCTTTGTTTAAAAAAAAAATTCTCTCTCCGGGACATAGTTTTGATATATCAGTCTATTGCAAACAAAGAGCCACTCAAATATTCTGTTAGATTGTACTTGTCTTGTAATAATCTTTTAATAAGGGTGGCTGAGATTGTAAGATTTGCAATATTGAAATAGAATATACCTTGTACGTCAAGAATTTATTGTGAGTCCCAATAGGATGGAAAGGTTTTATATAACCTCAATATGTGACAAGATCGCATTATTATATGAGCTCGGAGGCCGAGGCCTTTAAAAGTCATACACAACAATTGTGCCCACACAAGTAGCACCCAGCAAGACTCTTACCCAGGGAACGGCAAACCCTTCTTTGTCTCTTGGTTTGGTTGTAAGTACTTTTTTAAATATTTTTGGTTGTGTTTGCTTAACTAATTCCCTCTTGGATTGTTTAGATAAAACTTTGTTTGGTCATAGGACTGCTTATTTTGATTTTGTATATATTGTAATTGTAAATTTATCTATCTCAATTTTTTGTTTGTGTGCATAAGTAACGAGATCTCAAATACAATTACCCCATATTTTTGTAAATAAAGGACTGTACATACAATCCATTTCATTTCTCCATCGATTTCTCATGTCTGAATTTAGTGTAGGAAGTGGGTTGGAATGATTGGGGCTAGAGCGTAGGTTCATGGCCCGCTAGATTTGGTGCCCGAATAGGGACACGAGATCTTGAAACCGGGAGCGTGACAGGATTGGATTGCAGTCCATCATCGAATTGGATATAGTGATTGTTTTTTCCCTTCTGTCCTTTCTTACTAACCTGGAAGGATGGCTTCTGTGGAACAGAGCCTCCATGAGGATATTGTGAGACTGAGGCTGGAGTTAAGACAGAAAGAGGAGGAATGTACGATGTTGAGGAGTGTGATTGAGGGATTGAGGAGTGATATGGTGGGTATGAATGAAAAGACTGATCAGATGAAGGTGGAGATGGATGAGAGATAGAAGCATGTCGACCAACAAATGAAGGACCTCTATGATATGATGAAGGGGTCAGGACCAGCCCAAGGACCCTCAACCCTTACCCCTGCTCCGACCAAAGGAAATAAAACTAATGGGATCAATGGGCATGTGTGCAAGTTTAGAGAGGACAGGATAATTGTGAGTGATAGGAAGGATGGAGAATGGAAGAGAGTGGAATGCACAAGAGGAAGGAAGACTGGGTCAAAGGGGAAGAATCAGAAGGTGAGAGGGAAGAGTGTGAACTCAGTGTACTCGGATGAAGGAAAGAGTGATGGTATGATTGGTATGAGAGAGTGAGAGCAGCTCAAGTGAGAGTGAAGTGAATGTGGGAAAAAGTATTTGGATAAGGGAAGTGCCAAAGGTTGATAAGTTTAGGTTACATAGCGGGAAGAGTGTGGATAAATTCTTAAGGGAATTTGAGCGGTATTGTAAGCTCAAGTACCCAGAAAATAAGGGTTATTGGGTGAATGTATTAGGAGAGTGCTTGGAAGGGGAGATGCTAGAGTTTTTCTGCATGATTACAAGTGTGGGTGAGCCAAGGTATGAGCTGGTGAAGAAGCGATTAATTGGGCAAGTGAAATGAATGAAAAAGAGTGTAAAGTATAAATGGGTGAATTAATTTGAGAAGGCTCACATGGGGAAGGGTGAAAGTGTGAATATGCGCATAGGCTTGAGAATATGGCGAGAAAGAAGTATAGTGATGATGGTGTGAATGAATGTAAGCAATTGATGAGAAAGTTCATTGATACGGTCCCATGAAAGATAAGTGAATGGCTGAATGGGAAGAGAAAGGAGAGGATAAGACTGACAGGTGAACGGTTGGTGTGTGAGGATGTGTTGGAGCTTCTGGAAGATGGGCGATTTGATGAGGAGAGTGATTTGGATGAGGATGGATGGTATAGTGTGAATGTTGGGGGTAAAAAGCCCAGGAGCTTTCCTCCCCCCCAGCAGTTTGTCAGCTATCAGGATACCCTGAGGGCTGCACCACCTGGGGTGATGTCAAGCTTCCTGGGCTGGCCGGCTGGATGGGCGAATGTAGGATGGACAAATGGAAAGGAACAGATGGCTGGTAAGCATGTGAATGGGTATATGAGGGAGCAACCGAGGTATTGCTCAGCAAATGAGAGACCGAATGGTGTCAGAAAGATTGTGGAATGTCAGAGGTGTGGAAGGAAGGGGCATATGTTGGTGGAATGTAGGTGGATGTCTGGTGCATGTTTTGGGTGTGGTAAGAAGGGGCATATGATAAAGGATTGCCAGGAAAGTGTGAAAGAGTGTTTTGAATGTAAAGAAAGAGGCCATTTGAAGAAAGATTGTGCGAAGTTGAATGGTGGAGCAAATGCTAGGGGGGGTGGAAGATACGTATGTGGTATTTTTATTTATTTATTTATTTTAAGAGCTAATCTGGTGACTGCCTACTTGGGCATTAGTCGCCATATTAAAAACCTGCCTAGTACTAGGATACTTTAAAATCAGATTAAAAACCACAAAAAAAAACAAACCCAACACTAAAAAATTTTTAAAAAGGAGGAAAGGCAACGAGCAGCAGGAAGCAAGCTCTTGCATCAGGGGGAGGTCCCCCTGGCGCAGGAATGTGTGACCTATATAAAAAAAACTGCTTAAATAGAAGGGAGAAGGCTGGCCTCCCCCAAAACATCTACAAGTCAACCAGTTAATGTGCACACACTCATCCCGAGTACAAGGTAACGTGCACGAAGATCACCCAGACTGGAACATTCAACTAGAATATGCCAAACAGTCTGGGGGACAACGCAGTCTTCACAGTAGGGCTCTGGTGAGCACTCCCACAAATGGCGGTGCGACCCGCAAGTGTGCACAATTCGGAGATGACAGAAAGCAACCTGAAGCCTTCTCAGCATTGGGGGGGGGGGTAGGTCCATGGGAACAGTCACCGCACAATGACAGGCAACTTTAAGTTCCCTTTAACCGTCTCCCATCTTCTTTGCCAAGCAGCCTGAAGAGCTACCCGTATTCCTGCCATGTAATCGGTGTGAAGAAGAGCAAAATGCTGTTCCGGTCGCAGAGTCCTTGCAGACTCTTTGGCGCCCTCATTCCCCACAATTCCTACATGTCCAGGAGCCCAGCAGAAGATAATCTCGACAACCACCCAGCTCACCAAAACCATGGCAACACGGATATTGCAAACCAGGAAATGCAGAGATTCCAATGCTCCGAGAGCACTCAGGGCGCTTTGTGAGTCGCTATAGATCACAATCTAGTCTCCGAACTGGGAACACCACATAATCTTCCGTAACGAGTGGTGTATTGCCACCAGCTCAGCGGTGAAGACAGACGCAGCGCCTGGCAGAGCCCCGCTGACTTCAAACAGAGTGGATACGGCGTGGAAGCCGACCCCCTCTTGGGACTTGGAGCCATCCGTATACACTGGCACGGTTCCAGTGTGACATGAGGTGTGCTCCAAAAAGGTCAAACACAATACTCCCGTCGCTGTACAAGCTTTGGGAGCAGAGGTGTGGCAACAAATAGCCAAATGTGAAACCCTCCAGGGTGGCATCCTGGGCAGTACCAGGTGCGCCACTAGACTGAGAGCTATACCTAGCTCTCGAAGGAGTTTCCTGGCCCTAAACCCAAAAGGCTTATGGTATGACTGGCGTCTCTCGGTGGCATAGGCACTGTTGAAATCAGCTGCAGATGCAGAGAGAGCTGTTGGCGACTGAGGGAGGTGCCGGGTTCCACATGATGCACTGTACATGGCGTAAAGCGAGTGGCATCTCACCAGCATCGATTAGTAGGCTCTCAATGGGGGAAGTGCGGAAGGCACCAGTTGCCAGGTGAAGGCCAGTGTGGTGGATCGAGTCCACCTTCCGCAATACACGCTCGGCTGCAGATGCATAAAACTCTCATCCGTAGTCGAGCTTCGAATGAACAAAGGATCAATAAAAAAGTAAGGCAGTAGCCCTATCAGCACCCCCAAGTGCTAAACATCACGTAACGGAGAATATCCATGGTGCGCCTACAAGAGAGCCTAAGGCTGCAAATATGAGCCTCACAGGTGAGGCATCAGTCAAATACAAGACCAAGGAAATTGTGCGATTCAACC
This sequence comes from Ceratothoa steindachneri, assembly GCA_963969495.1. NCBI lineage: Eukaryota > Metazoa > Arthropoda > Malacostraca > Isopoda > Cymothoidae > Ceratothoa > Ceratothoa steindachneri. The sequence continues at coordinate 129,582,219 of OZ018322.1, read as the reverse complement.
ACTTCCAGGCATACCCCATTAAGAAACAAGTCTGGGTCTGGGTGGAGACGTGGATGGCAGCAGAAGTGCACCACCTTAGTCCTCACAAAGGAAAACCAAAACCTGTGCACTTCGGCATAGCGAGAGATGTGGTGCAATGCCTGTTGGAGTCAACATCTGGGCTGTGCCAAAAGAGATCGAAAGGTCATCCACGTAGAGCATAGCGAGACCATCTTCCAGCAGCACCGAGGTGATGCTGTTGATGCTCAGGGCAAAGAGTGTGACACTGAGGACACTTTCATGCAGGACACCCTCTTCCTGCTCCATTGGGCCAGAGAGAGGGCTTCCCACACCCGTCTGTGGAATCATTGATCTGGCAAAAATTCAGATATAAACATTGGGAGGCATCCCCTCGCCCCCATTGTGTGGAGAGTCTCCATGATACTGTATCGCCACGCGGTATCATAGGCCTTCTCCAGATCAAAAAACACTGTGGCGTAGTACTGTCTACGAAGGAAGGCCTCGCAGATGGCATTTTCCAGTCGGAGCAGAGCATCCAACAGCCGCACTGTGCAGAAGACAGATGGCCTCCGATGTCCAGGAAAAAGGCTAATCTAACATTTACCAATTTCTCAATCAACTTGCACACACAAGAGTTTGGAGAGATTGGACAGAAACCGGCCGGATTAGAGTGATCTCTCCCCGGTTTGCGAAAGGCGAGCACAGTAGCAATTCGCCAGAAATCTGGGAGGAAACTGAGCCATGGGCAGTGTCCATGCACAAAGGAAGAGTGGAAGGCAACTCACTCAGAGTAAACCTTGTGGTGGAGCAAATGTGAGTGTGTGTATAAGGGGCCATTCTCCCACCCTTTTTCAGAATACACTCTCCCTCCTTCTGTAAGAATGTGTGTGTGTGTGTGAATGGGAATGGGTTTGTTTTGTTTTTTTGTTTATATTATGTATAAAATTGATTTTCATGTTTTTTCTTTGTTTCCAGGCGCCATATTCTGGAAAGATAAAAACACTTGTAAATTACCCCTGTAATAGAAGCTAACTATTTATTATTGTTAAATACCAAAGGCCACTAGTATATGACAAAGGTTCCAAGCCATGTTCTGTCTTACTTTGTTGAGTGTGAAATAGTTTAGCTTTAATGAAGGAGGGCTTAAAATAGCCACATAACTGTGACAAGGTCAGTTATCTTAGTCCAAGCTCAGAGGCGCTAGTTTTGTATACAAAGATTTTGTTGTACCACATGAGGCCTTCTTTTGTTGTTCATTGACTGTAGTAGTCCAAATTTGATCTGGGTTGTTTGATTTTTTTTTATAGAATTGTTTCTTAGGATTGATTAATAGTATTTATAAGTAGGATATATTTTTTTTTTTTATTGCATATATATAGGAAATTTAGCTGTAATTTTTTGTGAATAGTAACGAATCTCCAATATAATCACCCCTCTCTATTGTAAATATTATTGTATTTTTTGCAAGTAAAGAACTGTATATACAATCCGTTTCATTCTCCTTTGATTTCTCAAGTCCGAATTAGTGTAGGAAGCGGGTTGGAACGATTGGGATTAGAGCATAGATTTTCGGCCCGCTACATTTGGTGCCTGAATAGGAACGTGAGATCTCGAAACCGGGAGCATGACGGGATTCGATTGCAGTCTATACCCAATTAGGGTGACAAGTAGTTTGGTTGTTTTTCACCTTTGTCTATCACTGTTACTAACCTGGGAGGATGGCTTCTGTGGAACAGGGCCTGCATGATGAGATCGTGAGACTGAGGTTGGAATTGAAGCAGAAGGAGGAGGAATGTATGATATTGAGGAATGTGATTGATGGATTGAAGAGTGATGTGATGAGTATGGATGAGAAGACAGACAGGATGAGGAAAGAAATGGACGAGAGACAGAAGCAGGTCGACCAACAGATGAAGGACTTATATGACATGATGAAGGGGTTTGGACCGGCCCCAGGACCCTCGACCTTGACCCCTGCTCTGACTGAAGGGGATAAGACTAATGGGATCAATGGAAGCGTGTGTGAGTCTAGAGAGGATAGGGTGATCATGAGTGATGGGAAGGAGGGAGAATGGAAGAGAGTTGAACGCAAGAGAAGAAGGAAGACTGGTTCAAAGGGAAGGGATAGGAAGGTAAGAGGCAAGAGTGTGGACTCATTGTACTCGGATGAAGGAGAGAGTGGTGGCGTGATTGGTGAGAGCGAGAGCAGCTCAAGTGCGAGTGAAATGAATGTGGGGAAGGGTATTTTGATAAGGGAAGTGCCAAAGGTAGATAAGTTTAGGTTGCATGGTAGGAAGAGTGTAGAAGAATTCTTTGAGGAATTTGAGCGGTATTGCAAGCTCAAGTACCTAGAGAATAAGGGATACTGGATGAATGTTTTGGGGGAATGTTTGGATGGAAAAGTATTAAGAGTTTTTCTGTGTAATCACAAGTGTGGGGGAACCGAGGTATGAGGTGTTGAAGGAGAGACTGATTGGGCAGGTGAAACAAATGAAAGAGAGTGTGAAGTATAAAAGGGTGAATGAATTTGAGAAGGCTCGCATCGGGAAGAGTGAAAGTGTGAATATGTGCATAGGCTTGAGAGTATGGCGAGAAAGGGGTATGGTGATGATGATGTGAATGAATGTAAACAATTGATGAGGAAGTTCCTTAATATGGTCCCGCTGAATGGGAAAAGAAAGGAGAGAATGAGGCTGATATGTGAAGGATTGGTGTGGGAGGATGTGTTGGAACTGTTGGAAGATGGGTGATTTGATGAGGAAAGTGATTTAGATGAGGATGGATGGTACAGTGTAAATGTTGGCGGTAAGAAGCGCAGGAGCTTTCTTCCACCCCAGCAGTTTGTCAACTATCGGGATTCGCTGAGTGGTGCGCCAGCTGGGTTGATGTCGAGCTTCCTGGGTTAGCAGACTGGATGGGCAAATGGAGGATGGACAAATGGAAAGCGTGTGAATGGGTATATGAAAGAGCAACCGAGCTATGTCCCAGCAAATGAGAGGTCAAATGGTGTGAAAAAGATTATGGAATGTCATAGGTACGGAAAGAAGGGTCATATGTTGGCGGAATGTAGATGGATGTCAGGTGCATATTTTGGGTGTGGTAAGAAAGGGCATATGATAAAGGATTTCCAGGAAAGTGTGCTTCGAATGTAAAGAAAGAGGCCATTTGAAGAAAGATTCTTCGAAGTTGAATGGTGGAACAAATGCTGGGGGGAGTGGAAGATTTGCATGTGGTAACTGTGGAAATGCCGGTCATTATGCGAGGATGTGTCGTGACCAGAGGAATGTATGTAGCTATTGTGCAATGGAAGGACATTCGAGTGAAAAGTGTTGGATTAGACTGAGAGCGCAAGGTGTGAATGGAAAGTCTGAAGCAGGAAACTGAATTGTAAGAGGGTACCTTTCTTCTTTTTTATCCACTTGTTTGCTTTAGGCCTCTTGTTGTTAACTTCTTTGTTTGCTGTGTTATCGATTGGTTGCTATTGCCCTGGCAGATATATATTTTTTTTGTTTGACTTTGTATCTCTTCCTTTTGTATAATAGTCTAATTGAGTGTTTTTGTATAAATTTTGATTGGTAGTATTCATAAAATAAAATTAATTATTTTGTATATATAATATTAGCGTGTTGTATATAAATATATTTACCCTCCCATATTTTTTTTGTAAGTAAAGGACTGTACATACAATCCATTTCATTTCTCCCTCAATTTCTCACATCCGAATTAGTGTAGGAAGCAGGTTGGATCGATTGGGGTTAAAGTATAGATTTTCAGGCTGCTACAATGGGAGACAAGATTTTTTTATTATTATTATTTAAGAGGCTATCTGGCGACTGTCGACTTAAGCATAAGTCGCCGTAAACAAACAGCCTAGTTCTAGGCTACTTTAAAAAATTGAACAGGAAACAACAATAAAAAGAAATAACAATAATAAAACAATAACAAAAACAACAATTAAACCTGGTTAAATGAAAGGGAGAAGGCCGGCCTCCCCCAAAAAGTCAAAAAGTACACAAGTCAATGTGCACGAATCTGTCCCGAGTACAAGGGACAGGCGGTAGCGACCCCGCCCATCCCGGTACCGGGACAGGTATCGTGCGCGAAGATCACCCAGACTAGGACATTCAACAAGAATGTGCCGAACAGTCTGGGGGACGACGCAGTCGTTGCAATAGGACGCAGTCGTTGCAATAGGACGCAGTCGTTGCAATAGGGCACAGGCGAGCGCTCAATCAAATAGCGATGCGTCACACGAGTGTGTCCGATTCAGAGACGACAGAAAGCAACCTGAAACCAGCGGGGCATTGGGGGATAGGTCCCTGGGAACAGTCGCGGCGCAATGGCACGCAACTTTAAGTTCCCTTCGACCGTCTCCAATCTTCTTTGCCAAGCAGTCCGAAGAGCTGTCCGTATTCCTGCCATGTAGTCGGTGTGAGGAAGAGCGAAACGCTGGCCCGGTCGCACAGTCCTCGCGGAATCTTTGGCGCCCTCATTCCCCGCAATTCCTACATGTCCAGGAACCCAGCAGAAGATAATCTCGACATCCGCCCGGCTCGCCAAAACCGTGGCGTCATGGATATCGCGAACCAGGGGATGCGGAGATTCTAATGCCCCGAGAGCACTCAGGGCGCTTTGTGAGTCGCTATAGATCACAATCCGGTCTCCGAACCGGGCACGTCGCGTAATCTTCCGTACCGAGTGGTGTATTGCCACCAGCTCGGCTGTGAAGACAGACGCAGCGCCTGGCAGAGCCCCGCTGACTTCAAACAGAGTGGATACGGCATGGGAGCCGACCCCCTCTTGGGACTTGGAGCCATCCGTATACACTGGCACGGTTCCAGTGTGACATGAGGTGTGCTCCAAAAGGGTCAAACACAATACTCCCGGCGCAGTATAAGCTTTGGGAGCAGAGGCGTGGCGACAAATAGCCAAATGTAGTACCCTCCAGGGTGGCGTCCTGGGCAGAACCTGGGGTGCCACCGGCCCGAGAGCTATATCTACCTCTCGAAGGAGTTTCCTGGCCCTAAACCCAAAGGGCTTAGGGTATGACTGGCGTCTCTTGGCGGCATAGGCACCATCGAGATCAGCTGCGGATGCAGTGAGAGGTGTTGGCGACTGAGGGAGGCGCCGGGCTCGCGCGTACAGACGAGTGATGCACTGAACGCGGCGCAGAGCAAGTGGCATCTCCCCAGCATCGACCAACAGGCTCTCAATGGGGGAAGTGCGGAAGGCACCGGTCGCAAGGCGAAGGCCGGTGTGGTGGATCGAATCCACCTCCCGCAATAAACGCTCGGCTGCGCATGCATAAAACTCGCATCCGTAGTCGAGCTTCGAGCGAACAAAGGATCGATAAAAAAGTAAGGCAGTGGCCCTATCAGCGCCCCAAGCGCTGAACGTCACGGAGCGGAGAATGTCCATGGCGCGGGTACAAGAGACCCTAAAGCTGCGAATATGAGCCTCCCAGGTGAGGCGTCGGTCGAATACAAGACCAAGGAAACGGTGCGACTCATCCACATCCAGGCACACCCCATTAAGAAACAAATCTGGGTCGGGGTGAAGCCGTGGATGGCGGCAGAAGTGCACCACCTGTGCGCTTCGCCATAGCGAGAGACGCGGTTCAATGCCTGTTGGAGTCGACGCCCCAGAGTTGGCATCTGGGCCGTGCCAAAGGAGATCGAAAGGTCGTCCACGTAGAGCGTAGCGAGAACATCTTCCGGCAGCACCGAGGTGATGCCGTTGATGTTCAGGGCAAAGAGTGTGACACTGAGGACACTTCGCTGCGGGACACCCTCTTCCTGCTCCTTTGGGCTGGAGAGGGTTACCCCCACCCGTACGCGGAATCGACGATCTCTCAAAAATTCAGATATAAACATTGGGAGGCGTCCCCTCGCCCCCATCGTGTGGAGAGTCTCCATGATACCGTATCGCCATGCGGTATCATTACCCTTCTCCAGATCGAAAAACACCGTGGCGTAGTGCTGTCTACGAAGGAAAGCCTCGCAGACGGCATTTTCTAGTCGGAGCAGAGCATCCGACGTGGAGTGGAACTTGCGGAAGCCGCACTGTGCGGAAGACAGATGGCCTCAGCTGTCCAGGAAAAAGGCTAATCTAACATTTACCAATTTCTCCATCAACTTGCACACGCAAGAGGTTAGAGAGATTGGGCGGAAACCGGTCGGAGTAGAGTGATGTCTCCCTGGTTTGAGAAGGCGAGCACAGTAGCGATTCGCCAGGAGTCTGGGAAAAGACTTTCCACCCAGATCCTGTTGAACAAATCTAACAGAAAGGCCATGCCTCGATCACCCAGGTGTCAAAGCATGGCGTACGGGACATCGTCCGGACCATGGGCGGTGTCCGCGCACGAAGCGAGAGCGGAACGCAACTCACTCACAGTAAACTTGTCGTTGAAGGGTTCTCCGCTTCTGGAGGTAAAGTCCAGCCGGCGGCCTTCCGCGACATCACGACGTGCATTGAATGCTGGCGGAGCAGCATCACGGCTAGAGAATGCGGAAAAAGCAGGCGCTAAGGATTCCGCCACGGACGCGAGGTCCGAGATTGCAGTCCCATTCTCCTGGAGAACGGGAGGGGGGTCCTGCGAGAACTTGCCCCGAATCCTTTTGACTCGCTTCCACACCTCAGCTAAAGGGGTCTTCCCGTTAAGTGAAGACACGTATGCCCGCCAAGAAGAGCGGCGGGCGTGCTTCGAAATATACCCGAACCTAGCGCGAGCCCGACGAAATTCAGCGACAATGAAATCGTTCGGGCGGCGCTTATAGCGCATGTAGGCATAACGCTTCTGTTTGAGGGCCGTCTCACACTCGGCTGACCACCATGGGAGTGGTCGGCGTGCAAAACAGCCAGACGTCCTAGGAATAGTAGTCAGGCTCACGGCGATGAGGTTGCCGGAGAAGAACTCAACGGCCTCATCTACCGACCTAAACTCCTCGACTGAGATAGAGAATTCAGTCATTTCCTGAAATGCAGGCCACCGAGCCTGCGCAAAGCACCACCGAGGTGGTCTCTCAGGCGGCAGTTGCCCTGAAAATGATATTTGAATGGGAAAGTGATCACTACCATGGAGGTCATCGACCAACCCCCAATCAAAATCAGGCTGTGCATCCGAAGAGCACAAAGATAGGTCAAGGCAAGAAAATGAAGCGGTTCTAGGACAGTGATGCATAAACTCATCCACGTTTTAGGACACCCATCTCAAGCTCTTCGATCAGATCGGCAAGGACTTGTCCCCTGGGATTTATGGAGTAATCTTCGCAGAGAGGATACCTGCCATTCAGATCTCCAAGCAAGAGATAGGGCCTCGGCAACCGTGCCACGACGCGGCGAAAGTCCCCCGCGTCGAAGTCAGCTGACGGTGGAATGTACGCAGAAATGATAGTATACCTCTCCTATGCAGGTGCAGCTGCACAGCCACTGCCTCAAAGGAGGTATCTAAAGAGAAAGGAAGAACGGAGACATCATGCCGGGTGTAAACCGCGCATCCCCCAGCCCGGCCATCCCGCGGTGGTGGGGTCGCAAGACCCTTATACCCCGGGAGGGCAGGCAGGGGGCACGCGCCTAGCATGGTCTCCTGCAAAAAGATAGCTAACGGGGAACGGGACGAGACGAGCCTCCGCAGCTCCTCCCAGTTGGCCCGGAGTCCATGGCAAAACCATTGAAGGAATATGCCCTCCAGGCCTAGCTCGGAGGAGACGCGGGGGCCCTCCTCGAATTGAAGACCCTCACGGGAATGGCCGTACGCTTCCCGGGGGCAGAACCCCAGGCGCTGTTGGCCGGACAAAGCGCTGAAAGCGCTGTCGCCTTCGAGGACTTATTGGGGGAGGTTGGGCTCGCCATGCGAGTCTTTTCCTCCCTCTGCCTCGAAACCTTAGGCGGGCACTGCGGCTTCGGAGGCGGGGGGCCCTCTTTTCGAGGAACCACCGTCTCCGAGCCACTCACCACACCTCGGGGCGTGGGCGAAGGAGCCGAAGCTCCTTTGTTGCTGTCCTCCTTTCGTGGGACAGCTTTAGGAACCCCGGAAGATGGCCTAGCGACCATCTTCAGGGGTGTTGCCTCCTGTGAGTCTAACGACTCGGTGGAGGCGCGTGGCCGTTTCGCCTTACGGGAAACGGTCACGCTGGGGAAAGAGGGGGGAGCCCTGGTTTCAGCCGGGGCTGGGTATGAACCCATTTTGCCGCCAGCTTTACCAGGAAAGCGCCCTTGTTGGGTAGAGCCCGCAGGAGGGATCCGAATGGGCCCGGAAGCAACCGTGCTCGTTGGCCTGGATGGGCCAGGAGCAGAGGATGCCTTTCTAACTATTGAGGCATATGATGTCCCAGGCAGAGCCAGGCGCGCCAGGACCAAGTCCTTAGCCTCGCGGAATGAGAGTCGATCCTGGGCCTGAACGGCCAGGATTTCTTTCTCAAGGAAACATACACCACATTGCTTCAAAGCAGCAGCGGCTGGCTAAGGGCTGCCTGCTGGCTTTCTTGGCAGTCCCCTTGGAAAGAACAGAGGGGACTGCTGCTGGTAAGAGGGAGGTGCCCAAAAGCACCTCCAGAGAAGGGGGTGAGGGGGAGTCCCCTTCCCCCGTAGGTGTAGGAGAGGAGTAAGCCTCCTCTCCGGTTGAAGAGATATGGAGGGTCCCCTGCGCAAGCACAGGGAAAGGGGGACCTCCTGGAGCTGCCCGAGGGCGGCTCCGTCGCTGTTTCAGGGGAAGTTTGGGGTTGGGGTTTTTTGGTTGTGTTTTCATACATGGGCATGGTGACCCTCTTTTTTATATGGGACGCAATAGCTCATCACCTCTTGCAGTTGCCCGCACTGCAAGAGGTGCTTACAGGCCTGGCAGAGCCAGGCACCACCATTTCGGACCACCCCTCCCGCCTGGTGGCCTGGCAGTCCATCGGCATGGCGGCTCCACCTTAGACACGGCGTAAAAAAATATTGATTGTGAAGAGGAGAGGAAAAGGGATGTGAGGAAGGTATGGGTGGGGATGAAGCAAGTTGTTAAAAACCAGCCACCCCAGACCGGAGCTCAGGAGTTAGGGAACATTGTTCCCCACCCCCTCAGCCCCGATGCGGGACGGTTGGCTGAGAGGAAGGTCAGCATCTACCCTGTGAAATTAAAGGCTGACCAGAGAAAGTTGTGGGAGAGGTTGTATGAAAAGCGAGGAAACAAGTGTTTTGAAGGAAGAAGAAGAGGCTAAGTTGGGGTTGGAGGGGGTGCTGAGTCCCATCAGCATGGCAAATCGCCGCGCCCCTTACGGGGATGGGAGACAAGAAATGCCACTAAGCTCAAGGAGAAGGAGATTGCCAAACATGTCAAAGAAAATCCAAAATACTTCTGGAAGTTGTGTTGTCCAAAACTAGAACAAAATCAAGAACTACAGACCTCTAGATGGATAAAGCTGGACTATAGAAGATGTCAGGTGATAAGGAGAAAGTGAAGGTTCTGGCAGATAAATTATCCACCGTCTTTGTGATTGAACCAGAGGGGGAGCTTCCAAGGCCTTTACAAAGAGAGGTACCAAGCCTGGATGGACTGGAGATAACTCAAGACATGAATAAGAAAGTCCTTCAGAATCTAAAGAGGAATAAATCTCCTGGTCCAGATATTAATATTGTTTGTATATATCTATAGCTGCATGATTTAGTTCTTGACAAGCCTTGATTGGTGATACCCTTGTTTCTGGATGCAATCCTCTGGATGTAGTTTTCCTGGGAGTTTGGGTGCCTTGAAAAAGAGGCCGCTTGACTCGGATGACCTATGATGAGCCCTTGTGGCTTTTGTCATCCGTTATATTATATTGTGGGGGACTTTGATTTTGTCTTCCCCTGGTGATGGTGCTTTTTGTGGGTGGGTTTTGACGGAGGCGGATGACCTTTGATAGGCCCTTGTGGCTTTTGTCATCCGTGTAATTATGTTATGTTATGTTATGTTATGTTAAGAATTATCAAGGAGATGGCCGAGGAGTTTCTTGTACCCCTAAATATTATATTCAACAGCTTGCTGGAGGAAGGAGTAGTACCAGAAGAATGGTGCATAGCTCACATTACACCAATATTTAAGAAAGGCAACAAAAGCGACCCCGGGAACTATAGACCTGTGAGCCTGATGAGTGTCTTCAGTAAAATAATGAAGTCAATCTTGAGAGAGGCAATCATGACTACATGAAGAGAAATAACTTATTTAATAACAGGCAGTTCGGATTCATCTCAGGTCGATCGACAGTACTCCAGCTGAAGGCCTTTTGATAGGGTTCCTCACAAAACTTCTTTCGAAAGTTCATAGTTATGGAATCAAGTGGCACATACTTGAATGAATCAAAGGTTTTTGGACTGGATGACAACTGGGTGTTGGTCAGTAGAGAATCCTCTGACAGGCATGAGGTCACTAGTGAGTGCCTCAGGGCTCTGTACTTGGTCCCATGTTGTTTGTCCTGTTTATTGATGATCTCCTGGATGCAATCAATCATGGCAGTGATGTGTATCTCTATGCAGATGATACCAAGCTATTCAGGAGAATTACAGACAACGAAGACTGTGACAGGCTTCAGGAGGATCTAGATGAACTGCGAAAGTGGTCCGAAAGATGGATGCTTAACTTCCACCCAGATAAAAGCAAACATATGAGGATAGGCAGGTCACAAGTTGAGGAGTGCGAGTACACCATGTATAACAGTGTTGCCGCCACTAATACTGAGAAAGATATTGGTGTGGTGATAGACGACAAGCTGGTGTTCTCTGATCATCTGGCTGAAAAGGTCAACAAGGCTAACAGAATTGTTGGCATCATCCGAAGAACTTTTGTATATCTTGATCCAATCATATTTAAGACATTATAAACAGCTCTGGTAAGACCTCACCTAGAATATGCGAACCAGATGTGGAAATGATAGAGAATGTTCAGCGTAGTGCCACTAAAATGGTCCCCCAACTGAGGGACCTCTCAATCCATTCCCTACCAGAGTACACCTACCTGCAGTACCCCCTACAACCTTGCCGTAGAAATATTACGCAAAAATTCCAGTCAATTGCACACGCGAGCCTCTCTATAGTACTTACTTAGCGGAGTAGTAGAGCTCTCTTATCTTTTACCTGTCCTATGAAGAAAGACTGATAAAGCTTGAACTACCTACGTTGGCCTACAGGAGATCCAGGGGTGACCAGATAGAGGCGTACAAAATCATCACCCTTAAATATGATCAAGACTGTTCAGAAGGAATTTCCAAATGAAGGATGATGATATAACCAGAGGGAATTCAAAGAAAATTTACAATACACATTCAAGACTCAATACCTGGAAATATTCCTTCTCCAGCAGGGCCATCAATAACTGAAATAACTTGCCAGAGTGGGTGGTGAATGTAGATACAGTAGAGAAGTTTGAGTCCAACTGGATAAAGCATGGAAAGGCTAGGCACAGAAATATGACTATAAAGCACACATAACCACCACGCACAACCAACATATGCCAATAATTGAAAATCAGGCAACAGAGTTGGAGCGACAGGCATAAGCCTCTTCCAGAAGATTATCTGTGAGTATTTGTGAGTATCTGTGAGTATCTGAATGTCAGGACTATACAATTTCCATGGCAACTCTACAAAATAATGTTGATCATGATACTGTATATTAGGGGCATTCCATGACAAATCAACCAAAATTTTTGACATTTTGAACCTTCAAGACTGGGATTTTGCTGTAACTTTGCTATCTAAGAGGTTTTTATGCTGATTCCAATGGTGCAACTCTTATTTCTCTACACTCAACGGTTCTTGAGATATGGGCGTGTCCATTTCTGGACAGGGATGTGGGGTCCCACACTTTGGAGAGCAATATCTCAGAAACTTTTAAGCTAAACCCCACAATATTATATATAGTTGGAACCAGTTTGAAAAGTTATTTCAAATGCTGTAAATTACTAAACTTTTGAACAATACTATAAAAAATTATTCCAAAAAGTATTTTTCAGCAGCCCCCCCCCCCCCCCCATCCCAGTACAATTAATTTTCAAAAAAAATTCTCATTTTTAATTTTAAACATATATCTACAAATTATTTACATAAAATCAATGGGCACTCAATGTGAACATTTTCAAAAATGACAAAAAAAAATAAGTTTTTCAACTTTTCTTTAAATTCTGCTTTTTGAGACGTAAAAAGTGCAGATATTAGTTAAAAAAAAATTGTTGCTTAATAGTGACATATCAACATATTTGCTTACAATTCTTTTTTTTAATGCTAAAAGATGGGTCGTGTGGAATTTCAGACCCACTAAAAAGAAATTCAAACAAATATGTAAAAGACAAAAGTTTGAAAGATATTAGAAAAATTCCAAGTGCTTCGTTAAGTTAAAAAGAATGAAGGAAAATGGAAGAAATTTAAAAGAAGAAACACTCTTGTGCAGTAAATGCCAAAGATTTATTGCAAATGATTCTCTAAAAATACCGGAAGATCAAGAAACTTTGCCCAGAAGTGGTGAGTCCAACTCTTCTTTGAATACACCATTGGAACAGAGTATTTGTGATGTAAAAAAAGTAGAAGAATCCTTTGAAGATTGCAGCCTTGTGAAAACTGAAAGTTTAGCAAGCACTCTTAAGAATTTAAATGTTTTTTCTTTGAAAAAATGTAAGTAGCTACCTATGATGTATAATAAATGTGTTCTTGTATATGTAGGTAGCTACATCTGCTTAGCTTGTAATATAGGGTCATATCTATATTCCAACATATTACCTAGTTTTTATTTACTGATCATTAATGTTTAATGAAAATAAAAAAAAGTATATCTTCACAATTTTCTAGTTTTTTTATATAGGTAGGTACCTAACTAAAATAAAGTTTCATTTTTTACATTTTTTTACAGCTGGATCGGCATCTCAGAGGAAAGCAGAGAAAACTTTTGAAAAGGCCACAAGATATCTGAAAAGGAAATTAGAGGATTCGTATGAAGTTTCTCTGCCTAGTCCAAAAAAATGGGAAACTGATACTGAAATGGAAAAGTAAGTGCAGCCTATACATATATACTTTTAAAACTTTATCTTATAAGTTTTTACTTTTTTAGAAAAAAAAATTATAAAAAATTTTACTTAATATTTTTAAACTGTTTATTCTCCTTATGATAAAAAAAATTTCAAATGTTGTAAGTATAGGTACTACTTGATAAAAGATAAAAATTATTTTTTCAGATTATAAGACAAATTACTACCGGAAATCGTCTGTGAATTTCATTCAATGAGAGGAAACTAAAACTTCTAACATTATCTCCATTCACTATAAAAAAAAACCTAAGAGGTTTTTGGCGCATTCAGTATTTAGTAAAAAAAAGTAGAGATATTGTTCACAGAATAGGTATTTTTCCAGAAAAACTTCCAAAAGTATCTAAGGGGAGGGTAGTGAACTCTGCTACTAAACAATATGTAAAAGATTTCTATTAATCTGAAGATGTTAGTAGGTTATTTCCAGGTAAAGCAGACTACTTAAGTATTAAAATTTAGCGGGTGAGAAAGTATATGAGCAAAAGGGCTTAATACTTCTAAATCTAAAAGAAGCTTTTAAAACTTCTTGTCCTGAAGATCATAAAATTGGATTTTCTACCTTTGCAACTCTTCGGCCTCAATATTGTGTATTGGCTGGAGCATCAGGAACTAATTCAGTATGCATCTGTACATACCATCAGAATCCTAAACTACAAATTTCAGCTTTATCTTCCAAAGATATAAATTATAAACTGCTTATGGAGAAAGCTGTTTGCAGCTTTATAATCAATTTCTGAGAATTATAGTTTCATTGTACATGTTCTTGGTGAAGTCTCTATTCAGTGACATTTTTTGCTTTTTGATTTTTCGGTGTAATAAATTTAAGTTCGGGAAGATAGTTAACTTTGAGTACCAGACATAATACTAAAGGAATTTTTAATTATATTTTGAAAAGTTTCTCAATATGGCTGTTGCTTTGTATCTGAATGCACGGTATGTTATGTGACTAGTGCAAATGCGGTTTTGGTACAGGAGGTGAGTCGGTTGCATGATGAGAGCAAGAGATTAAATTAAGTGAGTTGGTGAATGAAGTGAGAAGGCGGTGATTCTCAGATTAGATATTTAGAGAGGAAGTTGAGTGCACGCAAATGGAAGGGAGTGAGAGTTTGTTTGCCAGGTGCTGGTGTAAATGATGTGTCTGAGAGGTATGATAGTCTGGTGTCTGGGTGTGAGAGGGGTGCAGTTGTGATTATGCATGTGTGAGTAAATGATGTAAAGGTGGGTTCATGTGAGTTACGACAGAGGTACAAAAGGTTAGTTGAAAGGATGAGTGGAAGTAGAGTGAAAGGCATTGTTTCAGGTGTGCTTCCGAGATTGGATATTGGGATGGAATGGTTATCTCATGCAATTGGACTGAATGAGTATGTGAATGGCTTTGTGAGGAGTCAGGATAAGTATTTGTAAATGTATGGATTGGCTTTTTGTGGAATAAGGCATTGTATGCATTGGATTGACTCCATCTAAGCTGGGCTGGGGTTGACGTGTTGTGGCAGGAGTTAGATAGTGTCATTAGGTCTTTGCAGGCAGGAAACTAGTTACTGATCGTGGTCAGGAAAATATAAGAGTACAGGGTGGGGCAGGGAAGGAAAGAGATGCAGAGGAGATAGATTGGAAGGTATACATTCTAAAAGAGGTGCTTCAGGGATAGGAGGGCTGAGTTGTCTTTATACCAATGCTTGTAGTCTTAGAAATAAGAAAGATGAGTTATTTAGTTATATTATTGATGAATATATAGATATAATACGTGTAATAGAATCATGGGTTAATAAAAATAAATTTAATGACAATGTGAGTGAATTTGAACTACAGGGTTATGATATGTACCTAAATTACTCAAAGGAGAGATAGGACGGGTGGTGGGTTGATTATTTATATTAGAAATAGCATTTCTTCAAATCTAAATAATTCTATAAAGCAAAAAGAAGTTGAGTCACTGTGGATAAATATTAGGGTCAGTAAAAATAGGATAATACACTTGGGAGCCTTTTACAGACCATCCGGACAGAATGACTGTATTGATGAGCTAATGATCAGGGAAATAAGGAAAGGATGTGAAGTAGATACAGTTATTCTTGGTGACTTTAATTTAAATTATGTGGACTGGGAAAATATGATAGGAAAGGATAGAGCAAGTTGTAAGTTTATAGAATGCTTTGAGGATAATTTTTTGACTCAATTTGTTAATAAGCCAACAAGGGGTACCAATATCTTAGATCTGGTTCTTTCAAATGATGATCACTTGGTTCAGGAAGTGACTGTCGGGGAAGCATTGGGAAATAGCGATCATCAGATGGTTCATTTTAACTTAGGAATAGTGAAAGATAGAACAAACCAACTCCACAAAAACTCCAAATTTTTATAGGGGAGATAACAATAAATTATGAAACTTGCTAAATCAGATAAGGTGGTATATAGAATTCAGGGGGAAGAATACACGAGATGTGGGACACTTTTAAGACTATACTAAACAGGAACAGTATATTCCAATGAAGGCTATTAGGAGGAAATGTAGGAAGCCAGTGTGGTGGAATCACAAGTTTGTTTTTTTTTAAGAGCTCATCTGGCGACTGCCTACATGGGCATTAGTCGCTGTATTAAAACTGGGCTAGTTCTAGGCTACTTTAAAATAAAATTAAAGACGAAAAAAACACCCCAAATGGGGGAAAGGATACAAGCTCCTGTGTCGGGGGAGGTTCCCCAAGCGCAGGAGCGTGCAACCTAAAGGAAAAAAACAAAACAAAACAAAAACAAACAAACCCTGCTTAAATAATAGGGAGAAGGCCGGCCTCCCCCCAAAAGTCAACAAGTCCACCAGTCGATGGGCACGCACTCATCCTGAGTACAAGGGACAGGCGGTAGCAACCCCACCCATCCCGGTACCAGGACAGGTGTCGTGCGCGAAGATCACCCAGACTAGGACATTCAACAAGAATGTGCCGAACAGTCTGGGGGATGACACAGTCGTTGCAATAGGGCGCGGGCGAGCGCTCAATCAAATAGCGATGCGTCACACGAGTGTGCCCGATTCAGAGACGACAGAAAGCAACCTGAAGCCGCCGCAGAATTGGGGGATAGGTCCATGGGAACAGTTGTGGCACAATGGCATGCAACTTTAAGTTCCCTTCGACCGTCTCCCATCTTCTTTGCCAAGCAGTCCGAAGAGCTGCCCGTATTCCTTCCATGTAGTCAGTGTGAGGAAGAGCAAAACGCTGGTCCAGTCGCAGAGTCCTCGCGGACTCTTTGGCGCCCTCATCGGCACACTCATTCTCCGCCATTCCTACATGTCCAGGAACCCAGCAGAAGATAATCTTGACATCTGCCCGGGTCGCCAAAACTGTGGCTTCACAGATATCGCGAACCAGGGGATGCGGAGATTCCAATGCCCCGAGAGCACTCAGGGCGCTTTGTGAGTCGCTATAGATCACAATCCGGTCTCCAAACCGGGCATGTCGCATAATCTCCCACACCGAGTGGTGTATTGCAACCTGCTCGGCCGTGAAGACAGACGAAGCGCCTGGTAGAGCCCCGCTGAATTCAAACAGAGGGAATAAGGCGTGGAAGCCGACCCCCTCTTAGGACTTGGAGCCATCCGTATACACTGGCACGGTTCCAGCGTGACACGATGTGTGCTCCAAAAAGGTCGAGCGCGCAATACTCCCGGAGCAGTACAAGCTTTGGGAGCAGAGGAGTGGCAACAAATAGCCAAATGTGGTACCCTCAAGGGTGGCGTCCTGGGTAGAACCAGGGGCACCACCAGCCCGAGAGCTACATCTACCTCTCAAAGGAGTTTCCTGGCCCTAAACCCAAAGGGCTTAGGGTATGACTGGCATCTCTCGGCGGCATAGGCACCATCAAGATCAGCTGCGGAAGCAGTGGAGCTGTTGGCGACTCAGGGAGGCGCCGGGCTTGCGCAATCAGGCGAGAGATGCAATGCATGTGGCATCTCCCCAGCATCGACCAACAGGCTCTCAATGGGGGAAGTGCGGAAGGCACCGGTCGCAAGGCGAAGGCCAGTGTGGTGGATCGAATCCACCTTCTGCAATAAACGCTCAGTTGCGGATGCATAAAACTAGCATCTGTAGTCGAGCTTCAAGCGAACAAAGGATCGATAAAAAAGTAAGGCAGTAGCACTATCAGCGCCCCAAGCGCTGAACGTCACGGAACGGAGAATGTCCATGGCGCGGGTACAAGAGACCCTAAGGCTGCGAATATGAGCCTCCCAGGTCAGGCGTCGGTCGAATACAAGTCCAAGGAAACGGTGCGACTCAACCACATCCAGTCGCACCCCATTAAGAAACAAATCTGGGTCGGGGTGAAGCCGTGGATGGCGGCAGAAGTGCACCACCTTAGTCTTGGCCAAAGAAAACCGAAACCTGTGCGCTTCGGCATAGCGAGAGACGCGGTTCAATGCCTGTTGGAGTCGACGCTCCAGAGTTGGCATCTGGGCCACGCCAGAAGAGATCGAAAGGTCATCCACGTAGAGCATAGCGAGAACATCTTTCGGCAGCACCGAGGTGATGCCGTTGATGCTCAGGGCAAAGAGTGTGACACTGAGGACACTTGCCTGCGGGATACCCTCTTCCTGCTCCTTTGGGCCGAAAAGGGTTCCCCCCACCCGTATGCGGAATCGACGATCTCGCAAAAATTCAGATATAAACATTGGTAGGCATCCCCTCACCCCCATCGTGTGGAGAGTCTCCATGACGCCGTATCACCATGCGGTATCATAGGCCTTCTCCAGATCGAAAAACACCGTGGTGTAGTGCTGTCTACGAAAGAAAGCCTCGCAGACGGCATTTTCAAGTCGGAGCAGAGCATCCAACGTGGAGTGGAACATGCGGAAGCCGCACTGTGCTAATCTAACATTTACCAATTTCTCCATCTATTTGCACATGCAAGAGGTTAGAGAGTTTGGGCGGAAACCGGTCGGAGTAGAGTGATCTCTCCCTGGTTTGCGAAAGGCGAGCACAGTAGCGATTCGCCAGGAGTCTGGGAGAAGACCTTCCACCCAGATTCTGTTGAACAAATCTAATAGAAAGGCCATGCCTCGCTCACCCATGTGTCGAAGCATGGCGTACGGGAGATCGTCCAGACCATGGGCGGTGTCCGCGCACAAAGCGAGAGCGGAACGCAACTCACTCACAGTAAACTTGTCGTTGAAGGGTTCTACGTCTCTGGAGGTAAAGTCCAGCCAGCGGCCTTCTGCAACATCACAACGTGCATTGAATGGTGGCGAAGCAGCATCACGGCTAGAGAATGCGGAAAAAGTGGTCGCTAAAGATTCCGCCACAGACGCGGGGTCCGAGATTGCGGTCCCATTCTCCTGGAGAATGGGAGGGAGGTCCTGTGAGAACTTGCCCCGAATCCTTTTGACTCGCTTCCACACCTCAGCTAAAGGGGTCTTCCCGTTAAGTGAAGACACGTATGCCCGCCAAGAAGAGCGGCGGGCGTGCTTCGAAATATACCCGAACCTAGCCCTAGCCCGACGAAATTCAGCGACAGTGAAATCGTTCGGGCGGCGCTTATAGCGCATGTAGGCATAACGCTTGTGTTTGAGGGCCGTCTCACACTCGGCCGACCACCATGGGAGTGGTCGGCGTGCAAAACGGCCAGACGTACTAGGAATAGTAGTCAGGCCCACGGCGATGATGAGGTTGCCGGAGAAGAACTCAACGGCCTCATCTACCGACCTAAACTCCTCGACTGAGATAGAGAATTCAGTCATTTCCTGAAATGCAGGCCACCGCGCCCGCGCCAAGCACCACCGAGGTGGTCTCTCAGGCGGCAGTTGCCCTGAAAATGACATTTGAATGGGAAAGTGATCACTACCATGGAGGTCATCGACCAACCCCCAATCAAAATCAGGCTGTGCATCCGAACAGCACAAAGATAGGTCAAGGCAAGAAAATGAAGCGGTTCTCGGACAGTGATGCGTAAACTCATCCATGTTTAGGACACCCATCTCAAGCTCTTCGATCAGATCGGCAAGGACTTGTCCCCTGGGATTTATGGAGTAATCTCCCCAGAGAGGATGCCTGCCGTTCAGATCTCCAAGCAAGAGATAGGGCCTCGGCAACCGTGCCACGACGCGGCGGAAGTCCCCCGCGTCGAAGTCAGCTGACGGTGGAATGTACGCAGAAATTATAGTATACCTCCTATCCAGGTGCGGCTGCACAGCCACTGCCTGAAAGGAGGTATCTAAAGAGAAAGGAAGAATGGAGACATCATGCCGGGTGTAAACCGCGCATCCCCCAGCCCGGCCATCCTGCAGTGGTGGGGTTGCAAGACCCTTATACCCCGGGAGGGCAGGCAGGGGGCACGCGCCTAGCATGGTCTCCTGCAAAAAGATAGCTAGCGGGGAACGGGACGAGACTAGCCTCTGCAGCTCCTCCCAGTTGGCCCGGAGTCCACGGCAATTCCATTGAAGGAATATGCCCTCCAGGCCTAGCTCAGAGGAGACGCGGGGGCCCTCCTCGAACTGAAGACCCTCACGGGAATGGCCGTACGCTTCCCGGGGGAAGAACCCCGGGCGCTGTCGCCTTCGAGGACTTATTAGGGGAGGTTGGGCTCGCCATGCGAGTCTTTTCCTCCCTCCGCCTCGAAACCTTAGGCGGGCGTTGCGGCTTCGGAGGCGGGGGGGCCCTCTTTACGAGGAACCACCGTCTCCGATCGACTCGCTCCACCCCTGGGCGTAGGCGAAGGAGCCGAAGCTCCTTTGTTGGTGTCCTCCTTTCGGGGGACAGCGTTAGGAACCCTGCAAGATGGCCTAGCGACCATCTTCAAGGGTGTTGCCTCCTGTGAGTCTAACGACTCTGTGGAGGCACGTGACCGTTTCTCCTTACGGGAAACGGTCATGCTGGGGGAAGAGGGGAAAGCCCTGGTTTTAGCCGGGGCTGGGTATGAACCCTTTTTGCCGCCAGCTTTACCAGGGGAGCGCCCGGGTGTAGTAGAGCCCGCAGAAGGGCTCCAAATGGGTGCGGAAACAACCATGCTCGTTGGCCTGGATGGGCCAGGAGCAGAGGGAGCTTTTCTAACTATTGAGGCATATGACGTCCCAGGCAGAGCCGGGCGCGCCAGGACCAAGTCCTTAGCCTCACGGAATGAGAGTCGATCCTGGGCCTGAACGGCCAGGATTTCTTTCTCAAGGAGATATGCACCACATTGCTTCGAAGAAGCAGGGTGCGGCTCTCCGCAATTGACACACTTGGCCACACACGATTTGGACTTATCATGTGCGACCTTGGAGCAATTTACACAGACTTCGGGTGACCCTGATTTTGCACGTCTACATGATCGATTCGTATAGCCGAAGCGGTGACAGTAATAGCACCGGCGCGGCAGTGGCACGAATGCCTTCACGCGGTAGCGGTACCAACCGGCACGCACCGACTCAGGGAGCTTGTCACAGTCGAATGTGACGAAGAGTGTAGGGGTGGGTCTCGAGGCCCCTCCCTGTTTTCTCATTACACATTCGACCTTGACTGCCCATGGTCGGCCAGCTCTAGGGCGATGTCCTCAATGGAGTAGTCAAAGAGTTCCCTTGCATAAACTACTCCTTTCACAAAGTTCATGGTAGAGTGCGGCGTCACACTCACCGGGGTGCCATGAAGTGTCCGAAGAGCACTTATCTTGGCCGCCTCGGCGGGATTCGCCAGAAGGCTCCCGTCTGAGAAACGGGTTACCTTCGGCTCTCTACCAATTGCACTAGCTAATCCTCTCCTCTGATGGATCATGTTGCCCTTGGACAACATGGTGCCATCAGTGGAGCGAATAACGAGGAAGCGTTTGAAGCCAGCGGGCTCGAAAACGCCAGGTAACCTCTGAATCAGGGGCCCCGATGTCATCGAGGCTCCGCCCTGTGCATTCTTGGAGTTAGTCTTAGTCAGGGGCTCCGCACGCGAGGGGGTAGATGGGCCGGATGTGCCGATCTTGGCTTGGTCGCCTACCAAAGTGGTAGCAGACCCATCCGTCCCCGCAGCCCCCGTGGATGGAGAGGAGCCCCGAGTCTTCTTCGTCTTTTTAGTCTTTTTCTTTTTAGGAGAGGAGGGTGGGGAATGAACCCGCTTCTCACCTGCGCCGGCAGAAGCCCCCATGCCAGATGGGCCGGCCTCAGCCAGGTCCCTCTCCGAAATGGAGAAGGTCCTGGTAGTCGCAGGGGCACCTGTCGGAGGAGACCCTCCCCTCCTTTTACTGCCTCGGAGCCCTCGGCCGTTTGAGGGGGACCTTGCATAGGGGCGGATTCGGGTTCGGTGCTTGGCGCCGAGCCCGAAATTTCCCCCATGGAAGGCCCTACCGTCTGAGGCAGGTCTCCTCAAGGACCATGTCTATCACAGGAGGGGCCTCCAGTTGGCCATCCCCTCCCAGGACATCGCAGGTCCCCTTGGGCAGTGTTGCCAGTCTTGTGTGGGGAGGCACAGGCCTTGACCCCAGCAAAGTTTAAAATTCTTGCCAGCAGGTCTTTTGAAGGAAGCGACCAAAGGGGCCTGGCTTCCATCTCCCCCCTAAGGGGGTTTGCCCTACCGAGCCGCTTGCACGAGGGGTGGTCGGCAATGGGCTGCCTGCTGGCTTTCTTGGCAGTCCCCTTAGAAAGCAAAGGAGGGACTGCCAGTGGAGATAGAGAAGTGCCCGAAAGCACCTCCAGAGAAGGGGGTGAGGGGGAGTCCCCTACACCCGTAGGCGTAGGAGAGGAGTAAGCCTCCTCTCCGGTTAAAGAATTATGGAGGGTCCCTTGCGCAAGCACAAGGGGGGAGACCTCCATTTTCTCGGTGGAGCTGCCCGAGGGCAGCTCCGTTGACTTTCTTGGGGAAGTTGGGGGTTGGGTTTTTTGGGGTTTTTTGTCATACATGGGCATGGTGACCCTCTTTTTAATACGGGACACAATAGCTCATCACCTCTCGCAGTTGCCCGCACTGCGAGAGGTGCTTACAAGCCCGGCAGAGCCAGGCGCCGCCATTCGGGACCACCCCTCCCGCCTGGTGGCCTGGCAGTCCATCGGCATGGCGGCTCCACCTTGGACACGGCGTAAAATTGATAGAATGTGAAGAGGAGAGGAAAGGGTATGTGAGGAAGGTATGGGTGGGGATGAAGCAGGTTGTTAAAAAAAACACATCCTGAACCGGAGCTCAGGGGTTAGGGAACAATGTCCCCTCTCCCCCCAGCCCCGATCCGGGGTGGTTGGCTTGAGAAGAAGGTCAGCATCTACCCTTTGAAATTGGAGGCTGACCAGAGAAAGTTGTGGGAGAGGTTGTATGAAAAGCGATGAGGTAGGGGAGAAATCGGGCTATCTGAAGGAAGGAAGAGAGGCTAAGCTGGGGCCGGACGGAGCGCTGGATCCCGTCAGCACGGCAGCCAGGATGGCAAATCGCCGCGCCCCTTATGGGGTGGAGTTCTTATTAATTAAGGTTTAGGGGTTAATTGACTTATCAGTGATTATATTATTTATAGCTTGGTTTTGTAGGTTGGATTTTAAGATAGATGCATAGCTTGAGTGATTTTGTATATCCATAACAGTTACTTTAGCAATAGTAGGAAGATGAGAATTTATACTATTATTTTGTTTTATTTGCATTTTTGCTCTCTTATAACTAATATTTGATCTTTTTGCTATTGTTACAATTTTCCTGGCTTCCCTGTATACTCTGCATCCTTTAAAGGTTGAGACATGATTTAAATTGCAATTTGCACATTTCAAGGTTTCTCTTGGGCAGTCTTTAGCTGAGTGGTTATTGCTACATATGAGGCATTTTACTTTTGATCTACAGGAATTTAGAGTATATCCATATTTCTGGCATTTAAAAACGTATTGGTTGTGGAATGTAATCATTTACAAAGAAGTTAGTGTACAACTTTTTAATTATTATTGGCTTGTTTTTAACAGAAAAGTCCATTTTAATGAATCGTGTTGGAGAGTCGTCTTTCTTGATTCTCTTATTAATACAAGACATTGATAATATAGGATAGACTTCAGAAATTAATTCATTTTTTATTTCAACTACATTTTCATTTAAAGCAATTGGGCCAATAACCCCATAGGATTTTGGAATATCTGACAATAATTTGTATGTTACTTTCCATTCACTTAGTGGAAAACCTGCATTGTCCAAGAAGATATCATTAATCTTAGTATTAGTACTGATAATGCAATTTTTTGTACGGCGGGTAAAAGTTACATCATGATGTTGAATATTATTAAGTAGATTACTACTATTTCAAAGAGCAATACTAAATTGGAGGGGTTTGTCATTGAATTTATCCTCTTCGTTTACAGGAGATATTAAATATTTAAATTCCAGGTCTATATTATCAGGTGGAAACCCACCATGGTCATCATCCATTTTGGAGGGGGGCCTACTGGTGACTAGTAGGTCTGTATGTCCTATTTATAAAGTAAGTGCAGCAAACCTTAATTAATATTAATATATAAAGAGAAATTTTAATTAATTAGTGGAATAATGTTAGTTATCCAAAACTAATTACAGATCCGTCACTAACACCGATCTCTCTCCTCGTAGCCAAAGCTGCTGAACTTGCAGCTGAAGCCCTTTTTCAAATGTTGTGTCTATATCTGTGTTTAAGAACTCAGAAGGTACTATAGCATCTGTGTCCTTAGAAGAAAAGTAGGTATCTGGTGTGATAGAATTGAAACATATCACTTTAGAGTGGTTTGTTACAACGTTATTTACTTGTTGATTGTTCAAAGTTATTGGTTCAATTTAGTTTTGATTGTTATCAATATTTTGTTTGTTATCAGCATTGTTTTGTTTGTTGTCAAGTTTGAAATTTGTGAGGGCACCAAAACGTGCAATAAATTACCGCGATAACGATATCGGGTTATCGGTTATCCGATTTTTCCCCCGCATTATCGATTCATCGGTAACGCCAATATTTTTGGTTCTAAACTAGCGATAATCGATAATTTCAGTTTTTGGTTCCAGTTTAGCACAGGGGCGAGCTGCGTGTGCCTTGGAGGCAGAAATAGGTAGGGCCGAGCTGCGAACCAGCTGTCGGACGAGAGGTCACGAGGTGTTGCTCCTGCGCGCTCCCGGCTTTACGCGTTCTTTGATGATTTTTATTTTCCTATGTTCCCGTGCTTCTTCGGTTATCGCCGATAAGGTTATCGATTTATCGGTTATCGTGATACATTTTTTTTATCGCGCCCACCTATGGATATATCTAGGGCTGTTCCACATCTCCTCCATTAGTGTAATAAGCAATCTATTTTCACTCATCTTAATATAGTTAAAATAATTTAATTTTTGTTTCATGTCTCTTATAAACATTGTAGTTGCACTATCTCTCCTCTTAACGTTACTGTTGGGGCATAACGAAGGACTACATTGAGTGTCTAGAGGAGTTTGTATTGCCATGAAAAGAGAGGAGGGGGAGGTATGAGGGAGGTAGTAGGAGAGAGAAAGAAAGGGTGTAAGTAAAAGAGAGAGAGAAAGAGAGGGAAGAACTGAGAGATATATAGAAGAAGGTAGAAAGAGTTAGGAAGAAAGAGAGATGGAGGGTGGGGAGAGTGAGAGAGCATAAGGCAGTGATAATTAAGGGAAGAGATGGAGGGAAGAATGGATAGGGAGAGAGAGAGAGAGAGAGAGAGAGAGAGGAAATAAAATGAATAGAGACAGGGAAGGGTGGGTGGAGGATATAGAAAGAGTGTTGACTGAAAGTGAGAGCATGAGGGAGAGGAATGTCAGGGGGGGAGGAAGAAGAAAGAGGGATTGGTATGGAGAGAGAGAGAAAGAAAAGAGGGAGGAGGGAGAGAGAAGGGAGATCAATATATGTATATATATATATATATATATATATATATATATATATATATATATATATATATATATATATATATATATATATATATATATATATATATATACATATATATAGAGAGAGAGAGAGAGAGAAGTTGCGTGTGATTTTTTTTAATTCGCCAATCCCTTCATAAAAGACAACAAAAAAAACAAGAAAAAGGAAGCACGTTCCACCTTCGCGAGGAGGCAAGCCTACCCCTCCCTGGCGCAGGAACATGCGACCAACATCAAAGAGTCAAATAAAATGGAAGAGGCCAGCCTCCTCTAAAATGTCACATAGTCTACAAATCTGTATACACGAACTCATCCCGGATACAATGGACAAGCGGTAGCAATCCCTCTAGTCCAGGTGCTTAAAAAGTAAACGTGCGCGAAGATCACGCACATTAGGACATTGAACAAGCATTGTACTGAACATTCTGGGGTATAACGCAGTCGTCACAGTTAGGTGCAGGGCACCACTTCATCAAATCTTGGTGCCTCTCTCTAGTCTGCCCCATTCGAAGACAGAGAGCAACATGAAGCTATCGTGACATTTGGGTGGGTGGTGGTGGGGTTGGGGGTTCTTTGGGAAGACCGGCGGCGCAATGGCACGCAACTTAAGTTCCCCTCAGCAGTTTTCCATCATACCTGGCGGACTCTTTGTTCCGTCATCGGTGCACCCATTCCCGAAATTCTCACGAGTCCAGCAACAAGAAGTAAACAATCTAGACATCTAGTTTGCTAGCGGAAACCGTGGCGCCAGAGATACCGCAAACTAGGGTGTGTGGGATTCCAATGCTACGAGTCGCTAAAATTCTCAATCCAGTCTCCGAACCAGGCGCGACTTAAAAAAAGGGATACGGAGTGGAAACCGATCCCCTCCTAGAACTTGTAGCGATCCATACACACTAACACAGATCCAGCGTGACACGTAGTGGGCTGCAAAAAGAAAAGTGGAATGCGATACTCCCGGCTCTCTGGAAGCTTTGAAAACTTAGGCTTGGCGACAAATAGTCAAAGGTGGTATCTCGAAAGAGTTTCCGAACCATAAACTCAAAAGGCTTAGAGAATGACTGGCTTCTCTCGGCGGCATAGGCACTGTCAATATCGGCCGCGGATGCAGTGAGAGCATTTAGTGACTAAGAGAGGGACCGAGCTCGCGCGTACAAAGGCATAATGCACTGTGTACAGCGCATAGCAAATGAAATTTCCCCGGCATCGATAAATAGGTTCTCAATGTGGGACGTTCGGAAAGCATCGGTCGCGAGGCGGAGACCGCTAGGGTGGATTGACTCCAATTTCCGCAATACATGCTCGGCTGCGGATGCGTAAAATTTACATCTGTAATCGAGCTTTAAACGAAACAAAGTATCGGTAGAAAAGTAAGGCAGTAGCCTTTTCATCACCCCAAGCGATGAACGTCACGGAACGATGAATGGCGATGGCGCGGGTACAAAAGACCCTAAGACTGCGAATATGAACTTCCCAGGTGAGGCATCGATAGAAAACAATACCAAGGAAATGGTGCAAATCCACCACTTCCAGGAAAACCCGTCTATGAACAAGTCATGGTCGGGGTGGAGCTGTGAATGGCGGCAGAAGTGCACCACCTTAACCTTCGTCAAGGAAAACCGAATCCTGTGCGCTTCGGCCTGGCGAGAGATGCGGTTTAACGCCTGTTCGAGTAGATACTCCAGAGTTGGCATCTAGGGCGCACCAAAAGAGATCGAATGGTCGTCCACGTAGAGCGTAGCGAGAACATCTTACGACAGCAGCGATGTGATACTGTTGATGCTCAGGGCTATTTGTATGACACCAAGATCATTTCCTTGTGCTACAACATCTTTCTTTTCCATTGGGCCGAAGATGGCTCCCCCACCTTATGCAGAATCGATGATCTTGCAGAAACCGAATAATAAAGATTTGTAATCATCAACTCGCCTCCATCGTGTGAAACGTCTCCATTATATCGTATCACCATGCGGTATCATAGGAATTTTACACACTCAGCGATGAGGTTGCTGGAGGAAAACTCAACGCCCTCATCCACTGAACTCTACTCCTCTACTGGGACAGAGAAATTAGTTATTTCCTAAAATGCGGATCACCGCGCCTGCTTCCAAAGCAATCGGCATGACCTTTCAGGCGACAGCGGTCCAGATTATGTCATTTGAATGGGAAAGTAATCATTAGCATGGAGGTCATCTACCACCTCTCAACCAAAATCAGGCTGTGCATCCGGAGAGCACAGGGATAGGTCAAGGCATGAAAATGAATCGGTTCTCGGACAATAATGCATAAACACATCCTCATTTAAGACACCTATCTCCAGCTAATCTATCAGGTTCACTAGGACATGACCGTTTGGTATGATCAGGTAATCTCCCCAGATGGAGTTTTCACGTTTCAAATCCTCGAGATGTAAAAGGGACCTCGAAAACCATGCCGCGACACGGCGGAAGTTCCCTTGCGTACAAGTCAACTGACAGTGGAATGTACGCAGAAATAAAAGTATACCTCCTATCATGTATAGCTGCACTACCATTGCTAGAAAGGAGTTATTTATAACATAAGATGGACGTAGATATTAAGTTAGGTGTACATCGAGCGTCCTACTTCCTGGCCGCCATCCAGTAGGGGTGGGTTCGCACACCCTTATATCCTCGTAGGGTAGGCAGGGGGTACTCGCCCAGCATGGTCTCCTGAAAAAAAAAATTACTTAATGGGGAAGGGAAGGGGACGAGCCTCCGCTGCTCTTCCCAGTTGGTCGAGATTTTCACGGCAATTCCATTGAAGGAATATGCCATGCAGGCCAAGCTCGAAGGAGACGCGGAGACCCACTTTAAAGACAAACCCTCACGTGAATGGCCATACAAATCCCGGATGCAGAACTCCGGCGCTGTTTTCAGAACGAGGCGCTTGTGGCGCTGTCGCTTTTGAGAACTTATCGGCGGAGGTTGGACTCGCTACGCGAGTCCCTTCCTCCCTCCGCTTCGCAAACTTCAAAGGATAGGGTGGCTTCCGAGGCGAGGGTCTCTCCTTTGGAGGATCCACTGCCTATGAGCTAGCTAGTCCAGCATTAGGTGGGTGCGTTGAAGCTGAAACTCCATTGGCGCTTTCCTCCTTTCTTGGGAGGTATTGGGAATTCCCGAAGACGGCCTCACGAGCTCCTTAAAGGATGTTGCCTCCTGTGAGTATAAGAACTCGGTGAAGGGGCGCGGCCGTTTCCCTCTACGGGAAGCAGTTACGCTGGCAGAAGGAATGGAGCCCTCGTTTTAGCCGAGTCTGGATAAACCCTTTATGCGAGAGCCTGAACATCCAGGTTTTCCTTCTCCAGGAGATACGCACCACATTGCTTCGAAGAAGCGAGGCGTGGCTTTCCGCAATTTGGCCATAAATAATACGGACTTATGGTATTTGGCCTTGGAGAAACTTACCCATACTTCGAGTAAACCCGACTTTGCACGTCTATACGAGCGATTCATATGGTCGAACATATGGCAATAGTAGCATCTCAACGGCAGTGGCACGAATGCCTTCACGAGTTAGCGCTACCACTCAGCAAGCACAACTCAGGGAGCCTCTCCCGGTCAAACGTAACGAAGAATGTAGGGGTGGGTCTCGAGGTCCTGCCTGTTTGCTCAACCCACGTTCGTCCTTTACTACCCCTTGGTCGGCCGTCTCTAAGGTGATGTCTTCTAAGGAGTAGTCCACGACTTCCTTCGCACAAACTACTCATTTCACGAAGTTTATGGTAGAGTGCGTGGTCACAGTCACCAGCGAGCCATTAAGTGTCCGAAGGGCACAAATCATGGCCGACTCGGAGTTGTCCGACGTATTCGCTAGAAGGTTCCCATCCAAGAAACAGAGCCACCTTCGGGACTGTACCATCCAACTAGCTAATGCTCTCCTCTGATGGATCGTGTTACATTTAACCAACACTTTGCCACCGGTGGAGCGAATAACTAGAAAAAGTTTGAAGCCAGCGCACAGGAAAACGCCAGGTAGTCTCTAAATGAGGGGCCCTGAAGCAATCGAGGATCCTCTCAATGCACTTGCGATAACGCGGGGAAAAATATTGGATAACCGATAACCCGATATCGTTATCACGATAATTTATTGCGATAACGATATCGGGTTATCGGTATCCGATATTCCCCCCCGCGTTATCGATTCATCGGTATCGCTGATACTTTGGATTCCAAACTAGCGATAATCGATCATTTCAGTTGTTGGTTCCAGTTTAGCACAGGGGTGTGCGGCGCGTGCCTTGGAGGAAGAAATAGGTAGGTCCGAGCTGGGAGGAGGATCCTCAAAACCTATGAGGAGATGAAGGATAGCCTTACTAGGTAAGAAACTAAGAAACGGTATTCAACCATTCTTACTATTGTATTATGAAATAACGCTATATATAGTCGATAATCAATATTGTATTATTATTTTAGATTTATCGATTTATCGGTTATCACCTTAGCGGGCGATAAATTTTCCGCCCGTTATCGATTATCGGTTATCGCCAATAAGGTTATCGTTATCGATTTATCGGTTATCGTGATACATTTTTTTCGTTATCGCGCCCACCTATGCCCTTGCCCCTCTAATGGAGTTGGTACTATTGAGCCAATCCCCTGGGAGTTCTCGATTTTTGGCTGCCTGCAGCTCGTACTAAGATGAAGTCGTACAGGGCGGCCCAAAAGAAGCAGGTAAGCGGACAACACTCAAACTCTTCCAAAAAAAGAGGAAGAAGCACCCTCTCGGTTGAAAAAGGTTTGTATGGTGCCTTGAGAAACCACAGTAGGGACAACCTCCTTTCAGAGGCGGAACTACCTGAGGGAAGCTACGAAGTTGGCAAAAGCAAAGCCCCGATGTTGCATGGAAATAGTCATAGGGGAGCTATATCTTGTTTTACCTAGTCCTCCCCGAAAACCAGTGAGGACGAGGCTGTGCTTTGGAAGCGGATCTCCATGCGCCTGCTGTCGCTCACTATTTTCTTCTATTGTAGATATAGTAACATTATGAAAAAATGGGGAAATGCATGAATAGTAACTCGTATGACATCCCAATGTCTTGGGAGACTAAGAGCAAAGTCTCCATGGTATAGCAATGCCCTCAGGGGCATTCCTATAAATAGTACCTGGGAAAGTTATATTCATATGTATACATATAATATGTAATATTATCATCCAAAAATATAATCAATCAATTAATTTGTAACGCGAGAATATTCAATGTAACTTCACCCTAATGCATTAAAAATACCTTTTCTTTAAAATGTTCCCTACACGAGCACGCACATGCAAACATACGCCTTTCGCCTTCTGCATTGAAGCTCTGTACTCAGTCCACTTGTGCAGAACGTCGCTTCGAATAAGGTTAGTTACTCTCTCAATTATTCTCGGTAATCAGTCCATACGAGAGTAGATCATAACTCCTGTTCTTCTCTCATTGCAGACCCCAATTCACACTCTATCATAGTTATATCCTACTAATTATACTTACTATACCTACACCACACAATTAAATTTATATACTCACATGTACTATAATATATCTCTCGTTTATGCATAATTATATTCACCTATATTCCCAGTCGTGTAATCTCATACTCGCATAATTATATTACTTGCATTATATTTCAATATCATCCACTTACTTATTTTTCATATTCTCTTTATACCATAAAAATTGAATTCCTCAGTTATCATTTGTGTACTAAAATTAACCTCAAATCCATACTATCTTGTTAAATTATAATATATCCTATTTTTATTCATATCGAATCATTCCATTCCTTGGGTAGCTTGAGATCCAATCCACGTTAGGGTTGCCGTACGATCAGTCAACTCAAATAGAAAATTTATGCACGTGCTGACTATTGTATCGCTATCTAAGGCAATTAAATCATACATGCACTAGTCAGAACCTCTACATAAATAGGAACCAAAAATTCCAGAATGTAACCTTGACAAACCGTCCCGCCATTCAGGCAAATTTGTCCCAGAGCTTTGACCATAAAGGATAGTGCCAGCGTAGCTCCCTTATATGCGTACTGGAAGGTAAGTAGAGTTGACGGCCCAGGATACCCCATGCCTAATATTTGGTACAACCAGCAGGCTTTTAGCCATCGCAACGGGTAGGAACCTCGTGGTATACACTGCCATTTGACTGAGAATCAATAAGAGGACGAAAGTGCGCTTTGCAGCCAGAACCTCAGTGAATAGAATAGCAAGTTTGGAATGGGCTAGGCTTGTATGTAATAAAGAGAAGTAGAGATAGACGGGTCCACTAACGAGTAGGCTAGGTGATGAAATATTATTACCATACGCTGGCTCAAGGTGATCACAGGATGGCATGCAGAAGTGGCGGCTCGTGTGTCGGCACTGCGGAACTGCAACACACCCTATTTCCAATCTAGATCATCGATAAAATTCAATATAATGAGTCTTTTTTTCTTTAATTCTTTATTTATACTTGTACATTACATAATCCTTAAGCTTAATGTCAGTAGCAATCCCCTAGTTTATGAAAATAAAATCCTTGTATAGAACTGTGAGCTTCACAGTTCCAGCGACGCGATGTTTGGCTGCTGTGCGCATGCTCACATGTCAGATATAGGAAGCTGCACGCTAGGAAGAGAGAGCACTGTTGCGCACGCAGTGCCAACCCTAGTGTGCTGGTGGTAGGTAGCGTTTCTTTTTGACTCCGCGTGTATTTTGCTTAAAAACGTGTTTATATTTTTGAATGTGATAAAGTGTAGAATTTAATTCATATTTGTTTTCGGTTCATTTATTAATTAAGTAATTAATTGAGCTGCTGAAATTTATCTTGGAAAATAATCTGGATAATATTCTTAGTGAAATTATGAAACTGCTAAAAATCGTCCTGCCAATTCACATGGCTACCTCAGAGGCAGAACGCTGCTTTTCAACACTGAAAAGAATAAAAACCTTTCTAAGGAGCACTATGCATTCTGAAAGACTAAATGCACTTGCAGTGCTTTGAATGGAGAAAAGATTACTTAGTAGTCATCCAGAGATCAAGGAGATAATAATGAATTTTTTCGTGCAAATTAGAACAAAAAGAATGGATGTCGTTTTTAAATGAATGAGTCAAGCTTGAACTATAACAATTTAGGCTATTAGTAAGTAAAAAATGTTTTTGATTTTGTTCTGTTTAGGATTTTATCAAGTTTATATATAAATTTTCTTTTTATATGTGATTTCATTTTACACCATATTAAAACAATGCGAAAAAAATTATGATGCAGCACCCCCAGTAATTTTACTACGAGCAGCCACTGGCCAATGCAGTCAGGCAAGCTACCATGTCTAGCTGAACAAACTCTGCCTAGGTAAAAAAAGTTCCCCCTGTTACGAAGTGCGGGTAGACAAAAGATTGAGGGGGATTATGATGATGATGAAGATAATAATAATAATAATATAAATAATAAATAAAGATAAAGTGCCACTGAGAGGGACGCGGGTGGGAGGATGTAAAAAGAGTGAGTGAATAAGAGGAGGGGGAGAGAGGGAAGATGGAGAAAAGTTAGTGATATAGAGAGGGTGGCTTGAGAGAGATGGGAAAGGGAGATAAAGATGGAAAAGCAAAATTCGATGGGAGAGAAAGGGAGGTAGGGAGATAAAGATTGATAGGGAGAGAGAGAGAGAGAGAGAGAGAGAGAGAGAGAGAGAGAGAGAGAGAGAGAGAGAGAGCAGCGAGTTGGAAGGAAGGGAGATAGGGAGTGAGTGTGAGAGAGAGAGGGAGGAATGGAGAGAAAGATATGGGGAAGAGAGGGAGAGAGTAGGAAGGAGAGAGAGAGAAGGGAGAGGAGAGAGAGAGAAGGGAGAGGAGAGAGAGGGAGAAGGGATAAGAGAGAGGAGAGAATGATGGAGAAAGAAGGGAGGGAGAGGGGAGATGTGAGTCGAGGAGGTGAGAATTTCCCTATGTAAGAAAGGATGGCATGGATGGAGAAATGGACAAATATAAATAATATAGCGAAAGGGATAAATAAGAGGATAGAAAGATAAAATAATGGAAAGAGAACACTTGTATAGTCATCTAAGCCTAACCTTGAGCAGCTAAAGAGAGCGTCGCTTCTGTACAGGTGCATACATGTACATTATAATAAATATTCACTATACCGAACGGATCTCATATTATTATTATTATTATTATTATTATTATTATTATTATTATTATTATTATTATTATTATTATTATTATTATATTGACCAGGCAAAGAGCCACACTGAAAATTTAGGAAATTATAGCACCAAGGGGTGTCAATGCTGGTCAAAGCACAACAAGAAAGAAAGGAAAAAGAATTAAACAGTCCCACGGTTACGCAACAAAAAGACATTTGCTAATCTTTTAAACTTATCAATCGTAAGAGCAGTCACAATATTTGTGGGCAAAGTATTCCACACTCTCCAAATGCTCGGAAAAAAGCATTTAGAAAAGGTAGATGTAGAATGAAGACCAATTTCGAATGCCATGGAATTTACAGTCTCAGAATACCTAGTAACTCTGGCTGGTTGATAAAATCTTGGCAAAAAAATTATGCAGAGGATGATTCACATCATTCACTACTTTAAATAAAATACAAAGAACTCCAACATCTTTACGATGCCCAATGTCTAAATCCAAATCTGATAATAAAAAAAATATAGAATTAAATGAACGATCAAGCAATCTCAGATGAGAGTCTGCAGCAGAACTCCATATAGCAGAGCAATATTCAAAATGAGGTAGAATAAAAGAAAAGAAACACTCGCGGAAAACAACATCATCCTCATAAATTTCTTAGATTTACGAAGAATGCCCAATTTCTGAGAGATATCCCGAGACATGTATCTTAGATTCGTTTCAAAAGTGATTTCGAATCTAGAGTTACTCCCAAGAGCTTGAGCTGGTCAGCCTTGTTAATCAAAGCTCCATTAATTAACAAATTGGGATGTTCAGGTAAGAGATCTTGAACGACTCACAATTATTTTCTTAGACTTACTAGTGTTCAATTTCATACCCCACTGAAGACACCAGGAATGAATTTTATTCAAATCCTCAGTGAGGGTCTCTGCATCACTCAGTCTCATTGAGGAGATGGAACATAAACATAGAGAGAGGTGTCATCAGCATATGCTAGAATTTTATTAGTGGTAGTAAACCACATGTCACTAGTATATAATATTAGGTTGAGGAATAAGTGCTTGCATTTTTTGGATGTTGTGTTGATTTAAGTTTTGTTGACGTGTTTTGTGCACATATTAAGAAACAATAATAAATAATGAGAACAAAATTTGCAAAGGTTAGGGTACGTCTTGAAGTTGAATAATAAGTCATTGCTCTTTATTTAAAAGTATGTTAATTTAATATTTGTTCTGTATCCTCAAAATGGAATGTTAAGTTGAAAGAAAGGCGCATTTTCGGCACTTGTTGTTATTCATTTTCAATCGAGACGGGAACAATGTAAACGCAGTCAAAGCTCGTCGCGATATTTGGGTTGTGTACGGAGAAAATGCTTTATCAGAAAGGACAGCTCAATGGTAGTTTTCACGCTTCAAAAACGGTCATTTCAATCTTAATGACGAAGAACGTTCTGGTCGCTCCATTAAGTTGGATGAAGATCGATTGAACGACCTTCTTCATGAAAATCCTCGTCAATCGACTAGAGATTTGGTTGTACAATTGGCGTGCGATCAGAAAACTGTAGTGAATCAACTTCATTCGATGGAGAAAGTTCAAAAACTCGATGCATGGGTTCCGTACGCTTTGGGCGAAAGTAACAAACTTCAACGCTCTACGATTGCCGCAGGTTTGCTTGCTCGTCACAAGGCTACTCGTGGATATAACGACAGATTTCTTCACCACATCATCACTGGCGGCGAAAAGTGGTGTGTTTATGTCAACATGAACCATCGAAAACAATGGCTTAGCCCCAATAAAAACCCACTTCCGCGATTAAAGCAAGGACTTCATCCACGAAAGACGATGTTGTGTGTGTGGTGGGATTATAAAGGCATCATTCTTTTTTAGCTCCTTGCGAACAACGAGATTGTCAATGCAGAACTCTACGTTCAATAAATGTATCGACTCGCCGAAGCTATTCTTGAAAGGCGGCCTCATCGACGTTATGGAGTCCTTCAGCAACACGATAATGCTCGTCCTCACATTGCCAATATGACAAAAGATGCCATCCAAACGCTTAATTGGGAAATCCTTCCGCATCCTCCATATTCGCCAGACTTGGCTCCATCGGATTTCCATCTGTTCGAATCGCTCTCCAACAATTTGCGCGGTGTTTCGTTCAATACTGATGTGGAATTAAGAACCTGGTTAGACGAATTCTTCGAGTCAAAATCCAGAGATTTTTATTGCAGAGGCATCGAAAAACTAGTTGAACGTTGAGAAGAAGTCGTAAATAACAACGGAGAATACATTATTGATTAAATTGCATATTGTTATCAATTAAAAATTAAGTTTTTCTAAAATTATTAATGGTGATGAATTAATATGATAAAACCGCAAGAACTTATTCCTCAACCCAATGTAAAAAGCAAAGGCCCAAGAACGCTACCCTGAGGAACTCCAAAATATAGTCTAGAATAATGACTAAAATACCCATCGCGAACAACACGTTGTTGTCTATTAGTTAAAAACTCTGTTAAAATACTTAAGTCTCTACCACTAATGCTAACAGACTTTAATTTAAAAATCAAATCATTATGGTTGACAGTGTCAACCATAATTACGCATATATAAATATATATAATTTTAGGAGAAATAATATGGCTTCCTAAAAATTTACCATCTTGTTTATAGAAGAAATTTATTCATGCCCAACGTTTAAGATGGTGAACCCATTTTCACGGACACTATAAAATAATATAAAAATACTATATTAGATGGACATTTAAGGGGAAAATTCAGTGCCACCCTAGCGTGTGTCCTGGGGAGCAGATTTTTCTTTAGCGTGTATCCTACCGGGATATTGTTAGGTTTGGTTTTGGTTTAGACACACACCCAAAAAGTATAACCTAACTTAAACTAACTAATTTTTATATAATATTTAAGAGGATAACCAAACACTTCAAAATCAATGTCAAATGAGTAAACTTTTCAGCTGAATTAAATTGCAATTTTAATATTCTATGATTTCAATGAAGCATAAGCATTTTGGTTGGAAAATTATTTTTTCTAAAGCAGATTTAAAATGTTTAAACTCTTTTTTATCAAAAATTACTAAACTAATTTTTTATGTTTTCCCTAATACAGATATGTATATCAAATGTAGGACACAAATAGTGGCAGGACACGCGCTACAGAGGCAACCAAAAGTTATTTCTATTATAGCTCTGTTAGCTAATTTTTATTCACTTTTCTTTTCGTTTTTATTGGCCTTTTTTATTAAATGGTATATTAATTTTTATCGGTAATATTTAATTTAAAAAAAAATATTTATCAGTTAAAAAGGGGACGAGTAACGAGAAAGCGGGATGCAAGGTACAAACTAAAGTTTGTGGAGGGCTATAACTCGTTTTGGTTGGGGTCGAATAGGATCGACATAGCGTATTCCACATGCTCGCATTTGGCACATCCTGGAATTAATGATAGAACAGAAGCAACTATCACTAACCCGGACGATTCTTCCCTCCGATTACACTTTCAGAATCGTCATCTTAAATACAAAGCCTCTTTCGAAGAAGTTTCCATTTTAAAGTAATGGATGAAGCGCATCTCCGAATATTGGAATAATTTTATATTAAATTTAAATACCTGAATCGAAACGTTGATACAAGCTCTCCTCCTTTTCTATTACAAATATTGTCAACAAAAATAACCCTTCTTCATTCCACTTCCTGTAGTAGGTTAACCCCGCACACCTTACACCAGATTAATATAAATGTCGTAGGTTAACCCTACGCACCTTACACGAGTTTAATATAAATGTCTTAGAATAGGGTTAAATTCACCCTTTCGGCTTTACGAGTGCGTGGGAAGTTTACAATATAAGCAGCGGGCAAATTAACTGAAAGTAGGTTGGCAAATAGTCGACTATCTTGGAGTTCAGGGATAACCGAAAAATGGGTACAAAAATAACTTTACTAATATGCAAATCAGTATTATTTTGCAAGGTTAAAAGGAGTTTTAGAATTAGTTATACACACACTAGATTTACACGGGTCTTCAGCATCTAAGGAGGGGGGAGACGTGGTGAGGACGGTCACCGTACAAACAAACGGACAATATTGACGGAGGGACGCTCGTACGACCTTGAGTACAAACTAAGCCGATGATGAGGCTTACACGGGAGGGGGTGGGGGGCAGAGAGAGCACTTGCACAGGAGAGTTGCGCGTTGCTGTTACCTCTTAGATTTGGTTTGAGGGAGTAACACGAATTGAGATTGAGGGCGCTGCGTTCGAGGAGCGGGGGAAGAGGGTCGAGGTAGCCTCACGTGAATTAACGAGAATACTGCGAGCTTGAGGGATTCTGTGAGAACTGTGCAGAATCCAACGGGACGCGAATATCGGGTTCCGACTGGGGTGGACAGATGATCCTGATGGGGCAGGGAGGACAGCAGATACACGGCGGATACTAACGAGGCAGGGTAGACGTCGGGTACTCCCTTCCAACTCTGGGGCATGAGGATATATAGTGGGGTCGAACGGGGTTTCTCCCCCTCCGTCCGAAGGGGAGGGTTCTAGAGTCAGACGCATCGGCAGTCGAGAATCGACTCGAGCTTTTAGCGCGAGCGTGAGAAGGTTCTTAAGTCGGCGAGGCGAACTTTGTCCGACTAGAGATGGGGCCTTCTGGGCTCTCAAACTTGTCACAGTTTCGTATGACGGCGGCATTTCAGGTCATCGCGGTGTTTACGGCGTCTCAAAATTTCGCACTTCCATTAGCGCACACAAAAAGGGCCGTCCAGATATCTGTTCTCTCTCTCTCTCTCTCTCTCTCTCTCTCTCTCTCTCTCTCTCTCTCTCTATTGAAGGGCGAGGCGATGCGTATCTTCCTTTCTCTCTCTCTCTCTGGCTGTCTGTCTGTCTGTCTGTCTCTCTCTCTCTCTCTCTCTCTCTCTCTCTCTCTCTCTCTCTCTCTCTCTCTCTCTCTCTCTCTCTTTCTCTCTCATCTCTGACACCCCTCCATCCCCAGATGGAACTTCAGGGGAATAAGTGACATCGGAGAATGACTAATTGGGAAGAATATAACTTAAAGTCGCATGACAATAGCTGATAAAGTTGAGAATACCTAAGACAAATTTTAAAAATGCAGCCAAAGTGCCAAATAGTGGAGCTAAGGGGGGGGGGGGTACCATACACATACACAAGGTTATACAATGTTACGGCATGGTTGGCGAAGGATATTTTTCTATATTATACCATTAAGTGGGGCTCACTGGCCCGAGATTGATTTATCCTACGATTATACAAAACAAAATTAAAAGAATTAACGATATAAAAGGAATTCATTGTACACATATAAACAATCAAAACACATATAAACAATCAAACAAAAACATATACATAAATGATGCGCATTTTCTTATTGTAAGGTTAAATATACAAATTTATTTCGTGAACAAAATTAATACATGGATTAAAAAAGGAAATGGCTTGGATCTTTTCTTGATGGGGGGCTAATCGATTATTCCCGATACGGAAGCCGAGGCAATCGATAGTGCCAGAAGTGAAATGGCAATTGCCGGGGCCAATTTTCAAATTGTGTTCCCGGAGTTGATACAGAAGGGCTTGAAGGGTGGTTGAGTGTTGATCCAAATCCTCGGTAGCAATATTTGAAGATCCTCTGAGCCGTGTTCGTGTGACTAAAATGACCAGCAAATAGCTATCGCGAGCCGTTTGCAGGATTGGAGGGAGGTGGGAACGGGATACACATAGTATGTGGGACTCGGTGTCGTTTTTCTCGGTGCAAACTCGATAGAGGAGGTCGTCCTTGACGAGGAAGGAAATCACCTTATTCCCTCTGACGGTTTCGCGTGTTTTATTCTGGGATTGGGTCCACATGGGACGAAGAGATTCACATTCCCTCTAGCTTTTGGCAAAGTCATAGGTCATCGCATTCTGGAATTCGGGAGCACACGGGGCTTCCAGAGGTGTAGGGGCTTTCAGTTCCTTCTTCGCGCGGGAACGGGTAGTAACGAGTTGAGCCACGGGGGCGGAAGAAACTCGGGGGGACTGACCAATTAGGACAGAGCAAAACTTGTTGAGGATTGCCAAGACTTCAGCCCAACCAGTAAAATACGCGCATTCAATGTAGCAGTGAACAATGGGAAAATAATTAGCGCGCCCAAAGTAATCATGAACCAATGCAAACTTATCGTGGTCCCCGGAGCCACAAGGGGAAGTAGTGCATCGGATACAACGATGCGCGTGCACCCAGTATCACATATGAGGGTGGAGATTCAGCACTCATTCACGTCTCCAATTTCAAATTGGAGGGCCCCAGGGGTACTTTTATCAAATAAAAAGCTCACCTAGTGGCCAGCCGTATTCGGCGGGTTCGAAGAAGAGGGGGCTTCATTTTGCAACGGCAGGGTCGTAGAAGTAGCACTGACCTGGTGTACCTAGTGGGAAGCAGGGGTGCTTCTAAACTGCGAGTTTTGAGGGCAGTTGGATCTCACATGGCCAGGAACTCCACAGGCATAGCACACGATGGTCATCCTCGCAAACGATGAAGCAGGGGGATTGGGAGATTAGGGCTTAACATCATGGTGGTCCGACGAGAAGAGAGGTTTGGGTTTGTAAGCCCAGTCACCTTAACAAACATATTCCCATTATTAGGAACAAATTTGTTCTTGCTGGTTTTGGATTTAGGAGATGGGGGTTCTGATTTCTTCCCCTTTTTCGAATAGTAATTGTGGCTAGCCACGTAGACGTCTGCCTCCTCGATGCATTCCTTAAGAGTATGGCACCTCCGGTCCTTCACAAAGGAAGCAACGAAAGAATTTGGTCCTTGATGACGAAATCGATCAGGGCGTCGTATTCATGAAGCACCTTGAACGCGTCAATCTAAAATTAAAATGACGCTGTAGGGAGTAGCCAAACTGTCGAAAGGTCTGCTTAGGTTGAATATGACAGTGCCTAAATTTAGCTCGATAGAAATCCGGGCTCATGTTGTAAGCAAAGGGCAACTCTGCTTTTAACGATGAGTAATCAATTGTTGCGTCTGATGGAAGGGAAAAAAAATATATTTGAGTTGAGAGCTCAACAGGGGCAATAATTGTGCTACACCGTCCGTCTCGATATCCCACTGGTTCACCTCGAAGATCTTCTCTAACTGGATGAGATAAGACCAGAAGCCTTCGCCTTCTTTTAGGACGGGGGGTTAAAGCTCGCAGACTGCGGTGCATCTAGCCTAACACTCGAGGAGTTTATGGAGAGCGTCTCGTTCCTCGCTCTTCCACCCTCCAATTCGTGAGAGCGAATTCTCTCTCTTTCTTCTCTTCCTTTTCTTTTCTGTCTCTTCTTTCTTCTTCATGAATGTAGGCCATCAAATCTTTACCAATGAGTCCGAGTGGATCACCTTTGGCCCTATAAATTTCAAACGGCGACATGCTTGCTGGTTTACGCGATGGGCACAACAACAAGAATTAAATTAACGCATGACAACGAGTATGGCTGAATTATGGGTTCCTTCACGCACGAACGGGAGTGCGAATGGTTTTGCTAACCGACGAACACACGAACAACAAGGGAGGGAAACCCTCGCGAGAGAGCTTTTGCAGTCGAGCTTTCACTGTAGTTGAGACGAGATTTACAGCACTCCTAGCATAGCAATACGAATAATAATACTATTTTTCTATACCTTCAACTTATGCAACGAGATGAGGCCTCGAAGGACAACAATTCAATTCCGTAGGGGAATAAAATCAATAGTTAAGCTCGGTCACTCAACAATTAATTCACACAGAAATAAATGGGAATGGGAACAAATACACTTCGCAAATAGCTATGCAATGGTTATTTATCACATCTTAAACTCCAGAACCGGAACCAAGATTAGCCAATAATCATAGGTCGGCGTTATCGCGATAACGATATCGGGTTATCGGTTATCCGACATCCCCCTCCCCCCCCGCGTTATCGATTCATCGGTATCGCCGATACTTTGGGTTTCAAACTAGTGATAATCGAAAAAAAATTTAGTTTTTGGTTCCATAGGGGCATGCCGCGCGGACCTTGGAGACAGAAATAGGTAGGTCCGAGCTGGGAGGAGGATCCTGAAAAATATGAGGAGATGAAGGAGAGCCTCACCAGGTAAGAAACTAAGAAACAGTATTCAAATATTCTTACTATTGTATTATAAAATAACGCTATATATAGTCAATAATTAATATTGTATTATAATTTGGGATTTATCGATTTATGGGTTATCACCTTATCGGGCGATAAATTTATCGCCAGTTATTGATTATCGGTTATCGCCGATAAGGTTATCTTATCTATTTATCGGTTATCGTGATACATTTTTTCGTTATCGCGCCAACTTATGCCAATAATTAACAATTTTACCCAAATTTCAATCAATTAATTGACCAAGATTAACCCCATAGACCTGATACGAAATTAATAAAGATATCGTAGGTTAACCCCACACACTTTACACCAGATTAATATAGATGTCGTAGATTAATCCTACACACCTTACACGAGTTTAATACAGATGTCGTAGAATGGGGTCAAGTTCACTCTTTCTGCTTTATGAATGTGTGGGAAGTTTACAATATAAGCAGCGGGCAAATTAACTGAAAGTAGATTGCCCAATAGTCGACTATCTCGGAGTTCTGGGATAACCGAAAAACGGGTACAAAATAACTTTACTAATATTCAAATCGATATTATTTTACAGGGTTAAAAAGAGTTTTATAATGAGCTATACACACACTTGATTTACACGGGTCTTCAACAGTTAAGGGAGGAGGGAGACGTGGTGAGAACCGTTACCGTACAAACAAACAGACAATATTGACGGAAAGACACTTGAACGACATTGAGCATAAACTAAGCCGATGATAATGCTTACACTGGAGGGAGAGGGGGGGGCAGAGAGAGCACTTGCACAGGAGAGTTGAGCGTTGCTGTTACCTCTTAGATTTGGTTCGAGGGAGTAATCCTTGCCTTGGCGGAAAGTTCAAACAATAGTCTCTGGATAATGACTATTACGAGGGTGAACTTAAATCTTGCTTTCGAGTAACACAAATCGTAATTCAGCGCGCCGCGTTCGAGGAGCTGGGGAAGCGGTTCGAGGTAGACTCACCTGAATTAACGAGAAAACTGGGAGCTTGAGGGATTTGCGAGAATTGTGCAGAGTCCAATGGGATGCGAATAGCGGGTACCAACGGGGGCAGACAGAGGATACTGAAGGGGTAGGGGGGACGGCGGATACTCGGCGGATACTGATTTTGGCATGTGGGACGGCGGATAATGAAGGGGCAGGGAGGACAGCGGATACTGACGGGGTAGTGAGGACGGCGGATACTGACCTTGCAGGGAGGACGGGGGATACTTTTTTCCAACTCTGGCGCCGGAGGATATATAGTGGGATCGAACGGGGGTTTCCCCGTCCGTCCAAAGGAGAGGGTTCTAAGGTCAGACGCATCGGCAGACGTGAATAGACTCAGCTTTATAGCGCGAGCGTGAGAAGGTTCTTAAGCCGGCGAGGCGAACTTTGTCCAACTAGAGATGGGGCCTTCTGGGCTCTCAAACTTGTCACAGCTTCCTGTGAGGGCAGCATTTCACGTCATCGCGGCGTCTCACGGCGTCTCAAAATTTCGCAACTCCATTAGCGCACATGAAAAGGTTCGCCCAGGTGCCTGTTCTCTCTTTCTCTCTTTATCTCTCTCTTTCTCTCTCTCTCTCTCTCTCTCTCTCTCTCCCTCTCTCTCTCTCTCTCTCTCTCTCTCTCTCTCTCTCTCTGGCATAGACGGAAAGGTAGCCGGCTGGATCAAGAACTGGCTAAGTGGCAGACGGCAACGGGTGGTGGTGAATGGACAGTCTTCTGAGTGGGTGCCCGTTACTAGCGGGGTGCCTCAAGGTTCTGTCCTGGCACCACTACTATTCATCATCTACGTCAATGACATGGACGGTGACATGGTTGCCAAGATTTCCAAATTTGCTGACTATACCAAGCTTGGTATGAACGTTGCAAATGATGGAAATACTGCCCACCTGCAGGAAGATCTTGGGAAGATTAGGGAGT
This sequence comes from Ceratothoa steindachneri, assembly GCA_963969495.1. Classification (NCBI taxonomy): domain Eukaryota; kingdom Metazoa; phylum Arthropoda; class Malacostraca; order Isopoda; family Cymothoidae; genus Ceratothoa; species Ceratothoa steindachneri. The sequence goes on along the minus strand of OZ018322.1, from coordinate 129,539,183 downwards.
GGTCGGACACGTGGCAAATGCCTTTTAACGTGGGGAAATGCAAAGTGATGCATATCGGCCACAGAAACCCCCAATCTCAGTATATCCTTAAGGGCACTGCTATGGAATCCACCGACACTGAGAAGGACTTGGGTGTAACAATCACTAGTGACCTCAAGTTCTCGAAACAGTGCATTGAGGCGGATAAAAAGGCCCCAAAGGATGCTAGGCTATATTAAGCGCCAGTTTGGTTAACGGAACCAGGAGATTGTACTGTGCCTGTACAACTCACTTGTCCGACCGCACCTGGAGTATGCCGTACAATTTTGGAGTCCTTCATTGCGAAAGGAAATCGCGAGATTGGAACGCGTACAAGCCAGGGCAACCAAGCTGATTCCCTCTATCCGACATAAAAGTTATTAGGATAGACTAAGGGAGTTAGATATGTTCTCGCTGGAAACCCGTAGACTGCGTGGTCAGCTCATCGAAGTCTTTAAAATACTTCGAGGGTTCGACAATGTTGACTACCGGGATATTTTCCCACTGAGTGAGAACAGAACGCGCAATCACGGCTTCAAACTTGAACTGAAGCGTTACAACCGCAATCTGTGTGGAAACTTTTTCACCTACAGTATCTGCGGTAAGTGGAACGCACTTCCAGTGGAAGTTGTCAACAGTGAATCTGTTGACCAGTTCAAGTCAAGACTAGACAAAGTCTTGAAAAGTGGCCGTTTAGGGACGCAAAACAATTGAGCAGCCATGTGCCCGCTCGATTGCTAGTCCAAAGGTACCCTCTTTGAAGGGACCATAAGGTCTCCTAGGGTACTTACTTTCCTTGTTACTCCTTGTTACTTTCTATGTGATCTCTGACACTTTTACCCAAAACAAGCTATTGCCCTCCACAATCTTTGGTTTCTCCAGTTTCGACAGACGAAAAGGCGGAAGAGGTAAGGCAGGTCCCGTTCTTAGAAATTTATACATAACTTCTTCATTCAATTACCATTAAAATACCTTTTTTTTCGTCTATACCTGGCTTCCCGTTCCACTTTGACTCATAAATATTTTGAAAAAAATAAATATAAACAAGATGAAATTTTTTGATGGAGGCCTATTATTTATATTAAGATTACGTACATGTACGTCCGAGATCACGCAATCCAGCAGCTCTCTCTCTTATATATATATATATATATATATATATATATATATATATATATATATATATATATATATATATATAAAGAGCAAATATAAGTTCTGTGGGTGATAACAAACACCACAGGGCTTTCGTCATATTTATTTTCTGCTTTTCAAAACAATTTTGAAGACAGAAAGAAAGAAGCAGAAACCATGTCTCGCAGACTATATAACAATATAGTACAAGAGAAAGAGAAATTTGACGCGAAACAGGAAGTTTTTTAGAGGTAAAAGAAAGGGACATTAGGTAAACACTAAGATCAAAGAGAGGAGAGGGGAGCACAATGAAGGCAATCCTTTACCGAGAAGACAAAAATAACGCCAGGGAAAAAAAGTTTGAAATTCCTGGCTCTTGTTTCTTGTCTCATTACTCATTCGCGTCAAATTTCTCTTTCTTTTGTACTATATATATATATATATATATATATATATATATATATATATATATATATATACAGAGCCGCCTTGGCCAAAATTATGCGGCAAGTATGAAAAAGTGAAGAATATGATTGAAACATTTATTTCATACTTGATATAATACAAAAAAAAACATTTTTGCGTATATTCTATCAATAATTAATATTTGATGTGTCCTTCATTTGCTTTTATAGGCACTTTTATGCCCTTTTGCGTACTTGAGACTAAGTTTCCACAGGTGAGTGGCAAAATTATCTGCCACTCTTCATGAATTTTGGTTGTTAATTCACTTTTTGAGGAACATTTCTGCACCCTCACTTTTGTGCCCAAGTGTGACAACAAATGTTCAATGGGGTTGATGTGGGCCATTATCGACGTGGAAACTAATGTAGAGAACCTACCTCAAAGTTGCTTTCATCATAACAAGCAGCTTTAGCCCAATCATCGTCAGTCCAATCTTCATGCTTTTTTGCCCAAGAAAATCGCTTCTTCTTGTTCACTTGAGACAGCCACAGTTTCTTTCCAGCCTTACATCCTTTGAGCCTAGCTTCTAATAACCTTCTTCTTACTGTGCGTCTTGATTATCTTTATTTGTTGCTACCCGAAAGTCATCAGCTACACATTGAATGGAAAAGGTTGCCCCAACCACTTATGCATAATATGCAAAAACGCATTAAATCGGTTATAAAAGCATAAATAAAAAATATAAAATACTAATTATAGATGGGATATACTCGACTGTTTATTATATTTTTTTTCAATGTGAATGAGTTTCATTTATATTCTCTATTTTTTCATATCTGCGCCATAATTTTGGTCAAAAGTTATATATATATATATATATATATATATATATATATATATATATATATATATATATATATATATATATATATATATATATATATATATATATATATATTCTTAGGAAATGATCCACGAATTAATGGAAAAAGACAATTATTTAGCTCTGTCAGACGGTTCGTTCCACACATCATAACATTTTCAGTGATTCTATTTAAAGTCAAAGAAAATACTTAATTTAGGAACATACATTAACATAAAAAAAACATGAATAGTGAAACAATAAAAACAAAGTTTGGGCGCATTAAATAAAGCAAAAGAAGCGAGACTAAAGTTAAAATATGAAAATTATAAGACCGATAAAAAATACAAATTCGTGAATGCTGCAAAAAATACACATTACCTTATGCAATAGCTAGTCGTTCGTTCCAATAATGAAAAAGTGAACGTTTATATATATATATATATATATATATATATATATATATATATATATATATATATATATATATATATATGAATGCAATGTCCCGCAGGAAAAAATGAAATGGCGTTTCCAAGTACTTTCGAACTTTATTAAGTTCTTTATCAAGGATAACTACAAGGAATAATATTATATTAGAGGTATATATACGAAAGAAAAGTATAAAAGACTGCCTCAAAAACAAGAAATCACCAATGAGGAAGACGGAAGGGGGAAGGTAAAGATTCACTTTAAGAATTACAAGAAACAGGTAGTAAGGTCAAACTGAGAAGACGGAAAGGGTAATAGATTAAAAGAAATGTGGAGATAGCATAACGAGGGAGATTATAAGACACGAAGAGCGAAAGAGTGGAGAAAATACAATGTACATAACAGAGCAGTGACAATTAAAACAAAATGGGACCACATAAATAAAGATTGTATATAAAAAACTAAACACAAAAGTCAGAGCTAATTTCTTTAAGTATTAGTCTTTTAATTATAGCATCTATTTTATATAAGCCAGGGAAAAGGTTAAAATTATCACATTGGCTTATAAAAGCACATTCAATGATATTGCTTTTTATAGGTTAATTGGAACGATAAATAAATTTTGCCGAGTTCCAGTTAATTAGATGGTCCTTATCTGACATGTGGACAAAGAAAGCACTGTTATCTTCCCCTCTTCGGACATTATATTTATGTTGATTTATGCGAACAGAAAGTTGTTTACCTGTTTGTCAATAATATTTACTTAGGCAACCAGAACACTCAACTGAATAAACTCCCCCCCCCCCCAAACTATTACAATTATTACGTACTAATAAATTCTTAATGGTCGTCTCATATTTAAAAGCAACAGAAATGTTAAAGTTATTCAAAAGACGGGGAAGATCACTAAAACAAAGAGAAAAAGGTAGAACTAAAATGTTATTACTATAAAAGGGAGAGTAGGGACAGTTTGATCAAATGTCTTTTTAGCAGAAGCAAGACAGTTTTGAAGAAACGGGTAAGGTCAACAAACTTTATGGCCAATTTCACAGATATTGGAAAATTCTAAATCCATATATTCCGGGCTCACAACTCAGAAGAAAAAACAGAACGTTCAACTTTAGGGCTGTGAGAAGAGTAAAAATGAATATAAGAATTTGAATTAGTAGGCTTACGAAAGATAGAGTATTTAAAACCTGTATGAGTTCTATGAATAAGAAGATCAAGAAAGGGAAGGGTTCTATTATTTTCCATCTCGTGGGTAAATTTAATTGAAGGGACGAATTGAGTCTGGTAAGAAAAACATTAACATCTTTGGAATTAGGCCACAAGCAAATGACATCATCAATATACCTGTTGTACCAAACGATCGGGGCATCAAGAATAGTAGGGAGAAATTTTGTTTCAAAAAACTCCATATATAAGTTAGAAAGGACAGGTGAAAGACAATTACCCATGGCTAATCCGAATTTTTTGGAGGAAATATTTGCTTTCGAGCGGAAACTTACAGTTTTTGGTACAAAGGCAAATGAGGTTCATGAAAGTAGTAACGGGTACCGGCAAGTTAAAATTTTGCAAATGATCATTAAGGAAATTGAAAAGATCTTCAACGGGTACTTTGGTAAATAATGAACAAACATCAAAACTAACAAGAGTAAAATCATTAGAATAATGAATAACATTAAGTTTAGAAATAAGGTCGTAACTATTAGGGACATGAGAATGAGATATAGAACCAACTAGTGGAGTAAGAAATGAAGTAAGCCATTTAGAAAGGGAATATGAAACAGACCCAACAGAACTTATAATAGGGCGTAATGGGAAATTTGGTTTGTGAGTTTTTACTAAGCCGTTCAAATAAGGGAGGGTAGCGTTACTAGACTTAAATTTTAAAATTAAATCAGGAAAGTTTTTAAGTAATCCCCGTACATTTTTATGGAAGTCACTGTTAACTTGAAGAATGGGGTCTTTTAATACAGGTAGGTAAGTATCTTGATCATTAAGCATTACATTCATTTTATTAAGATAGGAATTTTTATCCATGATTACGATATTACCAGATTTATCGGCCTTAGTGATATGGAGGGAAGAATTTTTTCGAAGAGTCGATAAAGCACGACGAAAACGAAGGGGATAATTGAGGTGGACAGGCTTAGCCAAGCATTGATAAACACAACCTTTAACAATAGAAATGTTAAATCACTAGGTACATCACTGAATTTTTCTAAATTGGCAAAACTTTTAACAATGTAAACACTTGAAGGGGGAGATGGGATAGAGGAATTTAAACCATATCCTAAAGCGGTGACAACATTTTCATCCAAAACTACGGAGGAGAGGTTGGTAACAGTTACAGACCGGCTATTCTTACTCCAACCGATATCGGCGATGAGGGCTTGAAGTTTTCGTCTAAGTTTATGATCCAGTTTGGCAGACTTGATTCTTAGTGTGCCAAAGATAGAGTCTTGTAACACATTCATTTGCTACCCTCACTTGATACTTTGTGAGTTTTTCATATATATATATATATATATATATATATATATATATATATATTAAATGTTTTTTAACTCTTACAATGTTTAGAAAATTAAAAAAAAAATTTAAATTTATTATCTTTAACTAATGCCAGGTCAATTTCTTTTATAGTTTTGAATTAATTTTTGCAATAAACTTTAAATTTATTAACTAATTTTTTGAGTCAGTTTTAAAGCAAATTTAACTGCCACCAAGTCATATTGAATTTTTTTTTTTTACTTATAGTACATTTTACTGATATTTTAGAATTGGTCACCTTTTAAAATAATGGTTTGTTGGCTTTTTCAATTTTTCTTCATATGTATTAACTTTGTAAACTTATTCTAGCCTGAAGATGAAATTTTTTAGTTTTCGAAACGTTGTGAAAAATTAAAAGATGCATCCGTTTCTCGTGGCTAGGGGATTTATCCTGAATATTAAATGCAGGCTCCACGGCCGAGCTCCATATGGATATATATATATATATATATATATATATATATATATATATATATATATATATATATATATATATATATATATATATATATATATATAAAATATTAGGGTGGGTAAAGAAAATATAAGTTTGAAATCTCTTACGGCACCCATGAATTATTGGGAGGAATAACAAGGAAAAAAAAAAAGCACAAAAAGTTTCATGTGAATTTTTTAATGATTTTTTGAGATCATACAAGTGTTCATTTCTTAAGTTTATTTATTCACGTCAACTATAAAGGCCACATAAATGAAACTATTTGCTCTGAAGTGAGGTAAATAACTATTCTAGGAACATTTCACGATACAGCACTTTATATGGGAGGAATATTACTCTGATACTATACAAGGAACAATTAGGAACAGTGATACGAATGGCACATTTCCTGGACTTTCTTCAAAATAAAACTGAAAATGGCTGAAATAACGATTGAAACGATTTGTATATGCTTTTTTTAGATCAGCTAGGGTTCAAGTTCAGCCGTCGGTGGTGTTTAACATCTTGCAGGAGAGCTTGTCGATTGCTCTCGTCCTTGGTGAGGATCTGGGAATAATCAGTGATCAGTTTGATCGCCCGTTCCGCTACATCATTGGTCACTGCCAGATGGTGGACGGTCTCCTTTCCCTGGTTGTACGCCTCGTTTTCCTTTAAACTGAGCACAGGAGATTGAAGAAACGAGACATCCAACTTCAGTGCCATGAAGGAGAAAAGTGACTGCTTGGTGACAAGGTCACTCAAAGTCACCGAAGAAGGATCTTGGGGCGCTGTCGTTCATTGCTTCTTGTCGAGGTCCTTGTTAATGGCCAGCTTCTCCACCATCTTGGTCTTCTCCTCGATCGTGACTTTGTCGCTGAACAAAGCAAGGCCGACGAGGTCCGTCCCCAAGTACTAAAAGTGCCGCTTGAAGGTCTTCACGTTGGCCTCCTAGATCTTTAAGTTGAAGTCTCTGTAGTTGTGGAGATCCTAGAAGAGAGTGAGTTCGTTGAAAGGAGCGTCTGCGGCCAAGGTAGCCTCAAACCAAGCACGGGCGTAGATTAGGCTGATAAACACACTCATCTCCTGGAGGCTACGCAGTTCCTTCGGCGTGAGTTCGAACTTGTCCGTGAACATCGTGATCTTGAGCGTGTAGATCGCCTTCGACATCCATCTCGCATGGTGGTGAGCTCCTGGTTTGCGGAAGGTGGTGGGAACCTCCCCTTTGATGGCACTAGCCGTTAGTTTCGCGAACTCTTTATAATCGTCTCTTGTCGTTTCGGCTGCTTTGGCAAGAGCCTAAAGGGTCTTCCTCTTCCATTCGTCATGCTCAGCCAACCGAGGGTCGTTGATGATCGTAGCATTGGCATGTACGAGAGTGGACCACTTCTTCTGGAACTGTTTGAATAGTTGAACGTCTGGGCCGGACGTAGCATCGCCGAAGGTGGCCTCGAAGGCTGAGGCCAAGATGAGCTCTATAACGTGGTGGCGGCACGCCAAGTTCAACAACGGACGACTCAACTTCGGTTCGAGGAGTGTGCAACAACTAGCATTGACGCCTGTGTTTGAAACGGTGTTGTCGAAGCAGAGACCCCCAACTCTGTCTTCGAACGTTCAGTGTCTGATGGTCACCTCGAATTTGCTGGCCATTGCTTCTCCGGGACCGGATGGCAAGGCAGAGATAGCCAGGAGCTTGTCTCCTTTGAGGGAAAGACTGGTGACAACGATGGCCAAGCGATCGACATGACCTTGACTTTCTGATCCGGGCCAGAGTTACCCGTCCCAATGAAGGATGAGAACCACATCGTGCTCTTGTACTTGGTTTTGATAATCTTTGACGGCTGCTTCTGCTGTCTCCTTCCGCGATACTTACGGTCTCAGCGAATGGACGAGGTGGACTGATTCAGAATTCCCTGGTTTGCAGTGATGGTAGAGAAGATGTGATGGGCTCCGCGAGGGGTCAACTTGACCCTGTCAGCCGCTGCTGCAAGCTCATTCGTGATCTTGAGCCTTTTCGAAGGAGAAGCAGAAACAGCGCCGCTTCCCCGAGCAGGAGAGTTGGTGGCAGACGAAGAAGTTGATGAAGAAGCGGTGGTGGAACTCCCGCTCGCCAACTCAACCGTCTCTTCCCTCTCCGAAGTCTCCGCAGACTCCTTCTCCTTCCTCCTTCTCTCAGCAGCCAACCTCTCATGTTTCCTAGACTCTTTTGCCACGCTCTGCTTGTCAAGAGTACTCATGACCATTTTCCTCTCGCCCCTTTGGTCATCGAAGAAGTTCTTGTCCTCCTGGTTGAAGTGGATCGTGGAGGAAGAAGTGGCAGGGGCTGCGATGTCGAACAGTGACGACAAGTGTCCCTGGAGGAGGGCGTCGGAGACCTTGTCCCCCTTGAAAAGACGTTTTTTCGCCTTCTTACGGACTTCGTACTTCCCGACGAGGGTTTCTAGTTTTTTCATGATTGATCGCAGCGGGAAAACTGGAATTTGGGCACGTTCACAAACTTTGACGACTTCGTCGATGACAGCTTTTCGATTGTCCTTGCTGTTCGATCCATGAGAGAAGAGCCGCCGCAGAACATCTTCCTCTGTTGGAAGGACAATTGGCCAAACTGATATTTAGAGCAATCGATATATATATATATATATATATATATATATATATATATATATATATATATATATATATAGAGAGAGAGAGAGAGAGAGAGAGAGAGAGAGAGCAAATACAAGTTCTTCGGGTGATACTGGGTTTGATGGGTAACGCTTTGGGCGAGGTAGAGTCACTGGCAATCCCGGGTTTGAGTCACGGCCAGGAATTTTAAACATTTTTTTCCCTGGCGTTATTTCTGTCTTCTCGGTAAAGGATTGCCTTTATTGTGCTGCCCTCTGCTCTCTTTGATTCTAGTCTTCTTCTAATGTCCCTTTCTCTTACATCTCTAAAAACATCCTGTTTCTTGTCTCATTCGCGTCCAATTTCTCTTTCTCTTGTACTATATATATATATATATATATATATATATATATATATATATATATATATATATATATATATATATATATATATATATATATATATATATATATATATATATATATATATATATATATCGATTGCTCTAAATATTAGTTTGGCCAATCAGGTAAATGTTTAAAAAAACGAATTTCTTAGCATAAATATAATGTCCGTCGTGGCGAAGAAAGCAGCTCATTTTATGTTCATATGTCATATCTTAATCACAATATTGATTGGAATTCTGCTAAAATCATCTTTCATAATAACGATACAATTTCCTGAAATATCATTGAATCGACCTTTATTAGTAAATTTCCAAATTTTAATTTTAGTCCTGGCTTATATAAACTCGATTGTTATTTTTAAAATTATATTCACAATGCACTGTCGAAACTTTTAATTTGAGACTAAATATTTAGATTTATCTTAATAAACTATTTGATTTTATTCTGTGTGCATCTATGTAGTCTTATGTTTATGCCTGTGTATTTATTTCCATTTGAGTAAAGTCTTTAGAACATTTATACTTATTCTACTTTGGTAGTTTTTAAATCCTGACCTCTGAGGTTAATCTCTCGTTCAGATTTTCTCCCTCCCTAATTGCTTAGGCGGTATTTTAATCCTCTTGTCAACCTTTAGTCTTTTGAATTTACCTGATTTAATGATCTTAGTCCGTATTTATATCCGCTTCCTAAGGTTTGCATTTCATATTAATTCATTTTGTTGATTGTTTTTTTCTTTTTTTGTGTGCATTCCCTCTCCTCTGTATCATCCTTATAAATATTACAATTTTCAATACTTTTGTTATTCTTTGATAAAGAACTCGAAATAAAGTTCGAAAGTACTTGGAATCCTCGTATTTTATTTTCCTATAATATAAGGGTCAGTAAGAACACGTCTAATTAAATATTTATTATAGAAGTTTAACCAAACGTTGAGACTATATATTATAAAAATATTTAAATATATCTAATATCTATCTTTCCTGAAAATCTCAAGTGAATGGAATAAAGATTTCGTAAGTTACGAGGAAATAGACAAATTATCTTACAAATTGCAGCCGTCAAAAGATAAGAGTCACTTAGAAAAAATGAACTCCAAACCGAGGTACGAGGAGCGGTCAATAAGTTTTACAATTCGGATATAAGGAAACGAGATATGAGGAAAAGTGTTTTATTATTTTTCAATATAACTACCCTCGACTTCAATGCACTTGCGACACTTGTCCCTGAGGCTTCGAATTACCGACAACCAGAAATCTCCCGACTGCTGTTCAATCCACTCCTGGACGGCGAACTGGACATCTTCATCGTCCCCAAACCGGCGTTCATGCAGTGCAGCCTTGAGCGGGCGGAATAAAAAGTAGTCTCTAGGGGCCAGGTCTGGACTGTAGGGGGGTGGTTGAGCTCCTCGAATCCGCACTCGCGCAGGGCAGCTTGTGCAAATCTGGCCTTGTGGACAGGGGCATTGTCGCGGAGGAGCAAGACGGATGCACTTCTTTAACCCAGCAAGTTCCTCGGCGTAATATTGACCTGTGATGGTTCTTCCACGAGGCGCATAGTCCAACATCAACCAACATCAACACTCCCTCAAAATCCCAGAAGATGGTGGCCATGATCTTCCCGGCTGAGGGTTGGGTCCGGAACTTGATGAGGGTCGGAGAGCCCCTGTGCTTTCACGCCATGCTTTCGACCTTGGTCTTTGGATCCCAGTGATGGACTCACATTTCATCACCTGTCACGATGTGTGACTCGAATCCCGCCGGGTCTTAGTTGTACAGGAGCAGCAGCTCCTCCGAACTTTGACGACGTTGAAGTCGATCATGGGGCGTGAAGTTTCTAGGGACCCAACGGGCAGAGACCTTGGTTATGGCCAAATTGCCGTGGATAATGCTGATAACACTTTTATGTGATATTCCAAGTTCTCGCTCAATTTCTTCGACCTTTCCCCGTCGATTTTGAAGGATCATCCTCTCCACACGGGCCACATTGTCCTCGTTGGTCACGTCTGACGGGCGTCCTGGATGGGGGTCATCTTCAAGGGACTCACGACCATGGCGGAACTCCCTATTCCAGCGAGCAATGGTTGCATAGGTAGGGGCGGTGTCGGTGTACACTGCAACCATGCGTTCATGCATCTCTTTTGCATTCTTGCCTCCCTTGGTCAAAAATTTGATCACTGCGCTTTGCTCAACCTTCTCCATTGTTGAAAAATTTGTAACTGACGATCTGCGATCAGCTACTGCTTCTTAAATAGACGAGGCAGGAGCGTGCGGCTGCAGGTCCTTACTTGTCATAACTTGTCCTAACACTCCCACAGACATCCATCCCCCTTCCTCTGTTTTTCCCTACCGATTTGCAAAACTTATTGACCGCCCCTCATATTTGTGTTTAGAAGACTGTTGGAACATTCAACTGTCAACATGGTGGATTGTGAGTAGCGAGAGGTGTCCTGTGATGAAAAATAACGGATTGTATGCCTTCACCAGGAGGGAAAGTCAAATTCTGTGATAGCAACTACTGTAGGAAGGTCTAGAAGTGTAAAAAAAACCGCTAGACCTCGTAAAATGTCTCTAAGATAGGATCATATTATGGTTAGAATGTCACTGAAGGATAGGTTTAAGAGTGCTGCTGAGATATCTCGCGACTTCAGCTCCACGTCCGATGTCAACGTATCGCGCAAAACAGTTTCCCAGAGGTTACGAGGTTCTGGGTTGTTTGCTCGGGCATCACCAAAGAAACCTCTGATCTTCAAGAAAAATCGAAAACCCCGTCTTCGTTACGCTCCCGAACATGTCGTTTGGAGAGAAGAACAGTGGGCGCAGGTTCATTTTAGAGATGAATCGAGGTTTAATGTGATTGGTTCCGATGGCGGTATGTACATCCGACGAGAAGATGTGGCGAAAGGTTATCTCATGCATGTGTGAAGGAGACAGTGAAATATGGAGAAGGCAGTGTAATGGTATGGGAAGTGATCTCTGCTGCTGGCCCTAGTCCACTTATTCGCATACAAGGGACTGTCAATGATGAAATCTACAAGCAAATTCTTAGACAGCATGCCTTTCCACATCTCTGATCATCGTCAGTTCAACCTCCTATCTTCGTGCAGGACAACGTTCCTTGCCACACTGCGAAGAGAGTCAAAGATTTATTGAGTGATAAAGGGGTTGATCTCACAGACTGGCCACCTCAAAGTCCCGATCCCAACCCAATAGAAAACGTTTAGAAGATTATTGGAGATGGGGGCGCGGAGAACCACGGTGAACTCTGGGAATTATTGAAAAACGAATGGAACAATGTTACCCCATCATTTTGCAAGAAGTTAATTCAGTCCTGTGGTAACAGATGTCAGGAGGTCATTGCTAGTAAAGGGATATTCACAAAATATTAACAGTAAGGGTTTCTTTTTTGTTCTTGTTCCATTTTACATGGTTTTTCTGTGACCCTCAACTTTTGGCCGCTGCAATTTGGAAGATAGTTTGTTTATTTTCTCATAATTTACGAAATATTTAATCCATCCACTTGAAATTTTCACGAAAGATAGATATTAGATATATCAAAATATGTATATAATATATAGTCTTGACGTATTGTTAAGCTTCTATAATAAATATTCAAGTACACGTGTTCTTACTGACCCTTATATTATGGTCGCTGGTATATATATATATATATATATATATATATATATATATATATATATATATTATATTATCATTGTTCTCATAACTTTTAAGCAATTGTTCTTATATAAATCTTTAATATTCTAGCCTAGAAGATGGGTCCAGAGCCCGAAACGTTGGCAATATATGTTATATTCAGTACTTGATATCTTCTTTTCCTGCTGAAGATCCGGCTTGCTAGAAGCAGAAACATACACGTATATATATATATATATATATATATATATATATATATATATATATATATATATATATATATATATATATATGTATATATATATATATATATATATATATATATATATATATATATATATATATATATATATATATATATATATATATATATTATTTTCATTTTAACCTACCCTAAGCTATTTACATAATTTATTCCGTAAATGTGCGCATTTTTATCGAATGACACTTGCGTAGTTGAGCATATTGGTGTTCCTCAGCTGTTGACTAAGACCCCATATTTATCCTTCTTCTAGTATCATAGGTCACAGGAGTGATTATTTGTCCTAGAAAAGAATGGTCATTCCGATAATTAATCGGCTAAATGAGAATTCCAAGCAGGGTCGATAATGGTTACTTAGTAAGCCCCAAAATAAAGCAAGGCTATACAGATTGGCAATTCCCTGGAGTTAAAATTTATGAGAGGGTAAGTTTGATTCCAGTTTATTCCATATGAGTTATGAATTTTAAACATAATAAGAATGAATTGAGCAACCTTGTGAAATCCGAAAGGGTGATTTTATATGGAAAACTGAATGATTCCCAAGACAGGTATAAGTAATTTGAGGAGTTCCTGGTATTGATATTCAGAGATCCTTACCTAAGCTAAGTTTCATCGGTTGGTAGTTTTTTTATTAAAGAATATGGTTATCTAGGTACTAGTTTATTGGTAACTAGATCAGTGGGCAAGTGTTTTTGACTTAGAATTTGAAAGATGAGGAATTGGACAAATTACATCAATTATAGCAGGGGCTTATTTACAGTGAATAATGACCATGGCAGTGAAATTTGTGTAAGTGTGGTAATTCGTGGAAAGAGATAGATATGGTGTGGTTGTTTCAAATAAATGCGATTGGTAGATACGATGTTGGTGACGAATGTAGATGGTAGACATCAAATGCAGTCAAATTAATTAAAAGTATAATGAGAACATACCTACTTGGTTCTGCGCCCACTTATGGTTCAACTACGCTTAAGGAATTGTTAGTCGTCTGTGTTATTTATGGGGGATGGATGGTTTTTAATAGTAAGCTTGATTGAACAACCTGTGAGAGATGTCTTAAAACTGAAAATGGTAATAGGTTTGATATGGTTTCCTGCCGAGAATTTTGTTGGACTGCAGCATGGATTTTACAATAAATGGTTTTAATTTTGATAAGGTACTTGTCCATTAGGTTTATTTGATTACTATTTAATCCTACTATTTCTAGATGACGTTCGTGTGGATGGTATAAATTTAGAAGGATTTCGATGTTGTGCTACTTTTGTTTTAGGTGTGGTAAGGTATGTTGGTTCTGGTATCAGTTTTATGTTGTCTGCATGGATTATTTTTCATCTAGATGGGTCGCGAATGTCTACGATTTCAAAAAATCCCTTTCCTTCATGATTCTACTATCCTGATGATAAATCTAAGCTACTGAAGAGTTTAGCCCCAAGAGTTTACAAGGTGAGGTAGGGCCAACAAGGAACCTCACAAATTACGCACCCCGTTGCCTCTATGAAATCTTGAAATTGGGCACACAACTCGAACATTGAAATAATATGCTATCTTATAATAATTAATTAATGTAAAACAAAGCAAATACTTGTAAATAATGTTAAATCTTAATTTAATAATCTATTTATCATTGCAAAGCAGAATATTTTGTAATGATGCAAGTGAAATTGTTGTGTTCCCACTCAAATATACAAACATACACGCATTATGACACAGGGGGGAGCCGACGGTCTGGCAGCAGAAATAACAAAGACAGTGGAACACAGCTGTGTATACATGGAACGGAATCTGATAAGAGATGGAGACCGGCCCACCAGCCTTGACGTGAATCCGTGAAAGACGAAATCAATCTTGCTATGTATGTCGGCTTGATAAATACCGGCCTGGTTTCCAAATCCAAATACTTTCTTGGTGCTTACGTGCATACACTGAACATGCACATACCCTCTGATCCAGTAAGCTCCACCCAGCGGCTGGATCGGATAACACACGCACATACCCTCTGATCAGATAAGTTCCGCCCCGCGCTCGGATTGAAAAAGCAGAGCCACGTCCCTAAATTTGGGTTAGAATAAATAGGCTTTCAAAACATACGAGTCAGTATTATTAGTACCATAATTAAGTCAACCGTCAAGAGTCATTTAGTACCTCAATCTACGGTCCGTCCGCCCACAGTCCAACAGTCTGACAGAGAAGGAGAGATACAAGAAACACTGAGTTTATTAACACTGATAGCCAGTCACAAGGACGTGAGCACACAAACGAATCTGAAACTCACCTATTTCATTTGCCCTAACTGTAGCGCTAAGCCAAGATTAAAATCCTATAAACCGCCATTTTTTCCAATTCCCTCCTTCCGCCAAGTACTCTATCCGGTTACCGTATCCCAGCCGACAAGTGGATAACAAAACAGACATTTGGAGTCAGATTAAATTCTACAGTACCGCTGCCTTAGCCTCAATTACCAATGAATTAGATCAGCCCATTTACCTATAAATAAGTCCTCCTTAACCCCATAATTGGTGACCCCTTTTACCGAACAAAAGGTAACCAAAATTATGGACGCCTCGGACCAACAACAAGCAGAACAAGGAGGATCGGGTGTCACAAACACCATCACAACCAAGCCGACCATCTTTAATGAGACACCAGTATCAGGTTGGTTTAAAATAGTAGAGGTCCAATTTCATATATCAAGGATAAATAAGGAGGAAACAAAGTTTTTTTAACGCCCTGGTTGCACTATCTCCCAATACTGTGGACCGATTTCCAGCTACAGTCTTATCTGCCCAGAACTACCAACTTCTAAGGGCCGAGATAATTTAGCTGTTCGATAGAAACAAACCGGAGCTATTCGAAAGGCTCAGTGCCTCCTCCACGCACACTGGTCGACCTTCAATCAACCTGGAAGAACTACGAAGAACAATTCTACAGGTCGGAGTTGGGAAAGAACTCGTGAGGCAAAAATTTATTCAGTCCCTGCCATCAAACATCGCGCCCATCTTCGTCACCCAGAAGGAGGCGCCATGGCTGTTTTTCATCTCGTAGAGACAACATCGCGTTGTAACGGACTCCAACCCACCACTCCCTCTACAATAATTTCTTTACTATTTCGACAGATTTTTCCACAGAAATGGAAATCAAACGGGAATATTGTTCAAGTACACTAAAGGCTAGAAAACTAGAAAATAGTAAAGAAATTATCGTATAGGGACTGGTGGGTGGGAGTCCGTCTGAACGCGATGTTGTCTCCACGAGATGAAAAACAGCCATGGCGCCTTCCGGCCGGAACACCTCCTTATATAGTTACGGAGGAGGCGCCATCTGCCCGGTTGTTTTGGCTCCGGATATAAGTGATGTTTAGCGCGGCCGAGCGGAAAAAACTGATCATACCGTCCAACCCGTCCGCTTTTAGGTGCCATGGCACCTTTCCCCCTGACCGTGTTAAAGATGGCCACCATGTTGTCCGAGAATATTATTGCAGTGGGGACCAGTAGCAAGGTGGTCCATAGAGCAATAGATTCTCCGATGAAAATTCTTCCTGGCTCAACCAGGTCCATGGGCCAAGTCAATTTATAGTCACCACACGTGATGGCAAATCCATTGGTAAAGGCGTCACAGTGGAAACACTCAATGGCCGCCCTTTCCCGAATGACTCGGAACCATTTAGTGGTGACGAAGGGGAGGAGCAGACCGAGGATCCTTAGGCGTTGTAGACAACCTAATGCCATTTTATAGGGCACAGTGTCGTAGCGTAAATAATAATAATGAAACAAGTGATGCTAGTGTTACTTCTTTTCCTGGTATAAGTGATCTTGATGTAAATGATAGGGGTGATAATCAAATAAATAATGTGCAATATACGAAAAGGTCGCGTTCAGTGCCAACGGGTGTGTACCCTCATGGCAATCGTTCGAACTTTGTAACGCGTAGTAAAGACTATAGTGCGAATAATATGCAGAGAGGACTGCGATCTCTTCGCAAGAAACAGAGATCTCTGGTATGTTGATTGCATTTGTATTTCAGTGTGAGTACAAAATTCTGAAAGCCTTGATGTAGATGGCCGAAAGAGGTGAAAACATGAAAATGCAACCGTCCTCGAGGCTAACTTCACAAGCCCTATCGGAAAAATAGCACGAAAGGCCATTGCAAAGAACGACTGCTGGCATGCCGTCATTTTTATTTTAGGAGCCCATCTGGCGACTGCCTACTTGGGCATAAGTCACCGTACTCATAACAGCCTACAACTAGGCTATAATAAACAAATAACAAGTAAATAACAAATAACAAGGCTAAAAAGTCTATAGTCGAAAAAACAAAATAAGAAAAGAAGGCAAAAAAGTAACAAGAGGGAAGCGCGCTCCAGCTCCGGGGAAAGGCCTGCCTCACCCCGGCGCAGGAGCATGCGACCAACAACAAACAGTCGAATAAGGTGAAGAAGGCAAGCCTCCTCCAAAAAGTCATATAGTCCACAAGTCTGTGTGACTGAACCTGTCCCGAGTACAAGGGACAAACAGTAGCGACCCCGCTCGTCCCGGTCCTGGGACAGGTAACGTAACGAAGATCACTCAGACTGGGACATTCAACAAGAATGTGCTAAACAGTCTGCGAGACAACGCAATCGTCATAGTAATGTGCAGGGGAGTGCACCATCAAATGGCGGTGCGTCCCACGAGTGTGTCCAATTCGGAGACGACAGAAAGCAACCTGAAGCCGCCACGGCATTAGGGGAGATAGGTCAATGGGAACAGTCGCGGCGCAATGGCACGCAACTTTAAGTTCCTCTCGACCGTCTCCCATCTTCTTTGCCAAGCCACTCGGAGGGCAGCCCGTATTCCTGCCATATAATCGGTGTGAGAAAGAGCGAAACTCTTGTCTGGTCGCCCAGTCCTCGTGAACTCTTTAGCGCTCTCATCGGGGTGCTCATTTCCCGCATTTCGTACATGTCTAGGAACGCAGCAGAAGATAATCTCGACATCCGCTCGGCTCGTCAAAACCGTGGCGTCACGGATATTGCGAACCAGGGGATGCGGAGATTTCAATGCCCCGAGAGCACTCAGGGCGCTTTGTGAGTCGCTATAAATAACAGTCCGGTCTCCGAACCGGGCACGTCGCGTAATCTCCCGTACCGAGTGGGTGTATTGCCACCAGCTCGGCCGTGAAGACAGACACAGGGCCTGGCAGAGGCCCGCTGACTTCAAACAGAGGAACACGGCGTGGAAAACGATCCTTTCTTGGGACTTAGAGCCACTCGTATACACTGGCACGGTTCCAGTGTGACGAAAAGTGTGCTCCAAAAAGGCCGAACGCAATACTCCCGGTGCTGTAAAAGCTTTTTGGAGCAGAAACCTGCCGACAAATAATTGAAATGGGTACCCTTCAGGATGGCGTTCTGTGTACAACCACAGGCGCCATCGGCCCAAGAGATATACCGAGCTCGCGAAGGAGTTGCCTAGCATTATACCCAAAGGGCTTAGAGTATTACTGGCGTCTCTTGTGGCATAGACACCGTCGAGATCAGCTGCGGATGCAGTGAGAGCTGTTGGCGACTAAGGGAGGCGCCGGGCTCGTGCGTACACCGAATAATGCACTGTGCACGTCTCAGAGCGAGAGGCATCTCCCCAGCATCAACAAGTAGGAACTTAATGGGGGACGTGCAGAATGTATCCTTCGTCAAGCGAAGCCAGTGTGGTGGATCGAGTTCACCTTCCATAATACACGGTCGGCTGCGGATGAATAAAACTCAGATTCGTAGTCCAGTTACGAATGAACAAAGGATCGATAAAAAGAAACACAGTAGCCTTATCAGCGCATCAGACACTGAACGTCACGGAGCGGAGAATATCCATGACTCGGGTACAAGAGACCCTAAGACTGCGGATATGAGCCTCCTAGGAGAGGCGTGGGTCAAATACAATACCAAGGAAACGGTCCGGGTCAACCACTTCAAGGAGAACCCCATTTAGAAACAAGTTTTGGGTCAAGGTGGAGCGTGGATAGCGGCAGAAGTGCACCACTTCATTCTTTGCCAAGTAAAACCGAATCATATGCGCTTCGGCATGGCGAGAGACGTGGTTCACTGCCTGTTGGAGTCGACGCTCCAGAGTGGGCATCTAGGCTGCGCCAAAAGAGATCGAAAGGTCGTCCACGTAGAGCGTAGCAAGAACATCTTCCAGCAGCACCGAGGTGATGCCGTTGATGCTCAGGGCAAAGAGTGTGATACTGTGGACACTTCCCTGCGGGATACCCTCTTCCTGATCCATTGGGCTGGAGAGGGCTAGCCCCACTCGTACGCGGATTCGACGATCTAGTAAAAATTCAGATATAAAGATTGGGAGGCGTCCCCTCACACCCATTGTGTGGAGATTCTCCATGATACCGTATCGACATGCGATATCATGGGCCTTCTCCAAATCGAAAAACACCGTGGGTAGTGCTGTCTACGAATAAAGGACACGTAGAGGGCATTTTCTAGTCGGAGCAGAGCATACAACGTGGAATGGAACTTGCGGAGTCCGCACTGTGCAGAAGACAGATGGCCTCCGCAGTCCAGAAAAAAAGGCTAATCTAACATTAACCAATTTATCCATCAACTCTCACACGTAGGATGTTAGAGAGAATTGGACGGAAACCGGCCGGGGTAGAGTGATCACTCCCCAAGTTTCGAAAAGCGAGTAACAGTAGCGCTTCGCCAGGAGTATGGGAGGATACCCTATATGGCTCTACCCAGATCCTGCTGAAGAAATCTAAGAGAAAGGCAATGCCTCGCTCACCCAGGTGTCGAAGCATGGCGTTCCGGACTTTGTCTGGACTAGATGCGGTACCGAGTACGAAGTGAGAGCGAAACGCAACTCACTCAAAGTAAACCTGTCGTTGAAAGATTCTCCGCCTCTGGAGGTAAAGTCCAGTCTGCGGTCTTCCACAACATTGCGACGCGCATTGAATGCTGGAGAAGCAGCATTCTGACTAGAGGGTCTTCAAAGAGAACACCCTCACCGGAATGGCCGTACGCTTCCTGGAGGCAGAACTCCGGGCGCTGTTGGCCGGGAAATGCGCTGAAGGTGCTTTCCTCTTCGAGGACTTATCGGGGCAGGTTGAGCTCATCTCGCAAGTCTTTTCCTCTCTTCATCCCGATACATTAATTAGGCAGGCGGAACGGCTTTGGAGGCGGGGGGCCCTCCTATTGAGGATCCACTCCTATCGAGGATCCACTGCTTTTGAGTCACCCAGCCTAGCACTCGGTGGGGGGATAAGAGCCAAAACTCCTTTAATGCTGCCCTCCTTTCGGGAGGCAGCTATAAAACCCGCGGAAGATGTCCTTATTACCTGTGAATCTAACGAGTCAGTGTAGGCGCGCGTTTGTTCATGGAAAACGGTCACGTTGAAGGAAGTACGGTGAGCCCTAGCTTCAGCCGGGGCTGGATGCGAAAGCTTTATGCCACCAACTACCAGGGGAGCGCCCAGGGTGGGTAGAACCAGCAGAAGGATTCCGAATGGGCGCAGAAACGGCTGTGCTTGTAGGCCTAGAGGAGCCAGGAGCAGAGTGTGTCTTTATTAACATTGAGAAATAAGATGTCCCAGACAGCGCTTAGCGCGCCAGGATCAAGTCCTTAGCCTCGCGAAATGAGAGACGATGCTGTGCCTGAACGGCCAGGATTTTGTTCTCAAGGAGATATGCACCACATTGCTTCGAAAAAGCGGGGTGTGGCTCTCTGCAATTGACAAACTTGGCCACACATAATTTGGACTTATCGTGTGCGGCTTTGGAGCAACTTACACAGACTTCGGGTAACCCTGACTTTGCACGTCGACAGGAGCGATAATTATGGCCGAAGCGGTGTCGGTATTAGCACCTCCGCGACAATGGCACGAATATTTTCCCATGGTAGCGATACCAACCGGCACGCACAGACTCAGAGAGCTTGTCACAGTCAAACGTGACGAACAGTGTGGGGGTTGATCTCGAGGGCCCTCCCTGTTTTCTTATCACACTTTCGACTTTGACCGCTCGATGGTTGACCAGCTCAAAGATTATGTCATCTACGAAGTAGTCCACGAGTTCCCTTGAATAAACTACTTTCACGAAGTTCATTAAAGAGTGAAGTGTCACACTCACCGGCGTGCCATCAAGTGTCGGAAGGACACTAATCATGTCCGCCTCATAGAGATTCGATGCATTCGCCAAAAGGATTCCGTCCGAGAAACGGGTCACCTTCAGCTCTCTACCAATCACGCTAGCTAGAACCCTCCTCTGATGGATCATGTTGCTCTTACCCACCTGCTGCCATTATTGGGGTGAATAACGAGGAAACGTTTGAAGCTAGTTAGCTCGAAAACTCCAGATAACCTTTGAATGAGGGGCACCAACGTAATCGAGGCTCTGTCATGCGCACTTTTAGTCTTAGTCTGGTACTCTCCACCCAGAAGAGCAACGGGGCCGGACGTAGCGATTATGACTTGGTCAATTACCGAAACCCGCGAGTCGATTGGTCAATCACCGTTCCCGCGGCTCCCGCGGAAGGAGGGGAGCCCAGAGTCTTCTTTCTCTTTTGGGGGGCTTTTTCTTCTTAGGGGAGGGCGGGGAAAGAACCCGCTTCTCTCCTCCGCCGGTCGGAGCTCCTAGGCCAGATCGACTGGCCTCAGCAAGATCCTTCTCCGAAATGGAGAAGCTCTTGGCTGTCACATGAGCACCAACCGGGAAAGAAGGTCGCTCCTCTCCTTGTGACGCCTCGGGGAACCGAGCCGTTTGAGGAGGCTCTTGCATAGGGGCGGGCTCAGGTTTCGTGCTTGGCACCGAGCACGAGTTCGACCCCATGGAAGATCCTACGGTTTGGGGCTGGGTCACCTCAGGGACATTGTCCACCTCAGGGGGCCTCAATGTGGCCATCCCCCCCAAGACATCACGGAATCCCATTCGAGGACCCTTTCGTGTCGTTTTCGGCTGGCGAACCAGCACCATTCGAGGAGGTGAGGGGGGCACATACAATGACTCCGAACGCACGAGTACAGGACGTTAGGGGAACTGCCCGACGCGCCTTGCCATCCCTTGACCCTTTAAGGGGGTTGGCTATATCAAGGCACCCCCACCAGGAGCAGTCAATTTTGTGTCGCCTGCATGCTTTCTTGGCAGTCCCCTGGGAAAGTAAAAGGGGGACTGCCGCTAGTAAAAGGTAGTCGCCCAAGAGCGACTCCAAAGAAGGGGGTGAGGGGATGTCTCCTGCACCTGTAGGCATGGGAGAGGAGTAAACCTCCTCTCCGGTGGAAGAAATTTGGAGGGGCCCTGAGCATGCATAGGAGGGAGGGGACCTCTATTTTTTCGGTGGAGCTGCCCGAGGGCGGCTCAGACAATATTATCTGGGAAGTGGCTAGTTTTTTTTCCTCATCGGTCATGGTGGCCCTAAAGTTTTTACGGGACGCAAACGCCCATCACCCCATAGAGTAGTCGACATTTGAGGCCACTCCCCCCGCCTAGTGACCTGGCAACCCATCGGCCTGGCGGTTCCACCTTAGGCACAGCGTAAAATTGATAAGCAGTGAAAGGAGAAAGAGAAGGTATGTGAGGAAGGTATGAGTGAGGATGAGGCAGGTTGTTGAAAAGCCACCACCCCAAACCAGAGCTCATGGGTGAGGGAACTTGTCCCCTACCCCCAGCCCCGATTCCGGATAGTTGGGTGAGAGGAAGCTGATCGGTGTCTACCTTGTGAAAATCAAGACTGACTAGAGAAATTTGTGGGAGAGATTTCAGGGAAAGTGAGGACGTAGGGTAAAAACACAGGTTGTCAGGAAGAAGCAGAAGAGGCTAAGCTGGGACCGCACGGGGCGCTGAGTCCCGTCAGCCTGGCAGCCAGCAAAGCAAATCGCCGTGCCCCTTACGGGGTGGCATGCCGTCAGTATTCACCGTCACCGCGTTAAGAGAAAGTGCGAATATTTAATCATACGGGAGCAAGTTTATCCACAATTTGGGCTAATTTGATGCGAATGTGTGAAATACGTGATTCAAGTGTAAGCATTACAACGGTTAATGGTGGAAAAATAAACGTTATACGGCGAAATATACGCGGATATAGTGATTCCTTCGCCGGTCATTTAGGTGGTTATTTGTGGATATGGATATCACATTGCCATTATTAGGGATGGACTTTCCGGGGCACTTCAAACTTTTGGTGGATTGTGCGCGCGGCGTCCTTAGCAATAATCAAACTAAGCTCAAGTCAAAAGTAAAACAATCAGGGGAACCCGCAGTAGCACTAATCATTAATGAACTCTAGCATCCCCGCCCCCGCGCCCACTAATCCCGCCCTGCCGTCTCCTAACTCTGTGGGACATACAATTGAGACCGGCAGTGCCCCACCAACCTTCGCTCGATCACGGCCTCTTTCAATAGAGAAACTACAAGTTGCCGAGTCACATGGTCCAGAAGAACTCGCCGGGTGATTACAGGGTAGGGGGCAATTTTCGCGCACTTAATGTAATAACGAAGCCCAACAGGTATCTGTTACCGAGAATACAGAGTGTAGCAAGCCACCTTCATAGGGAAACAATTTTCTCCCGGTTGGATTTGGTTCGTCCTTACCATCAGATCCTGATGAACTGCGTTGGTAACTTCCTTTGGGTTGTGGGACTATATAAAATTACCCTTTGGCCCCAGGAATGAGAGATGCACCTTCCAGTGTCACATGGATAACCTGTTTCGATGATTAGAGTTCGTTTTTGTATATGTATAGACGACCTCCTGATATTTTCGACAATTTGAATGACCATTTATTTGTATCATTTAGATCAAATATTCAGAATCCTGGTCGAGAACAATCTACGAGTATCCCTGGAAAAGTGCGAGTTTGGGAAAAAAGAGATTGACTTTCTAGGACACCATATCTCGGCAACGGGAATTTGTCCACCATCTAAGAAAATTAAGGAAATTGAGGACAAGCCATTGCCAAAAGACTTCAAGGAACTGCGACGATATTTGGGCATGTTAGGCTACTATATTATATATATATATATATATATATATATATATATATATATATATATATATATATATATATATATATATATATATATATATATATATATATATATATATATATATATATATATATATATATATATATATATATATATATATATATATATATATATATATATATATATATATTGAAAAGTGAAAAACGATTTCGAGCGCTTTCGTCTTTATTCTTAAAGACTTTTTCAAGGAATGAACAGGAGGCTGGACATATATTGCATTAAATAGTGGAAGGGGGGATTAGACTACTCACCTTTGAACCTTAATTAGGAGCATAGGTGAGCGTTATCGCGATAACGATATCGGGTTATCGGTTATCCGATTTTTTTCGCGTTATCGATTCATCGGTGTCGCCGATACTTTATTTGAGATTTTGTGTATGTCGTGATAATGGGGTCTAGCATAAACAAACAAAGGCTAAGGTTGAAATTTGGGAATGCGTTAATGGAGATACATTCTAATATATTTCTCGAGATATAATTACTGCATTTTATGACTGGTTGTAAAGATTGTACATATGTAGAAAAGCGCAGATTGTTCACTGTGATTACGTACATTGATTGGTTTGATGTTGCTTAACCCGGACATCTGGTTCTTTTCTGGTTTGTCCATAATAACATTTTTGGCAGTTGTTGCAGCCTATCGAATAAACAATCCCAGGTCGGGGGGGCGGGGTGAATTTTTGACAAGGATGCGATAAATTCTAGTCTCGTACTTAGAAATAACATTTATGTTCAGAGGCCTAAGTAAACGAGGTAATTTAATGAAAATATAGTCATAGGGTAAAACTAATAAGTTTTTGGCCTGAAACTTAGGGATTATAACATTAGTTTGATAATAGGAACGCTTGGCGGACTTATAACAACTGTCGAGAAAGTACAAAGGGTAGCATAAATTTATCCCTATTTTATATATCTAGCGACTTCTTTGTCTAGGTATTCTGGTGAGACAATTCTAAGGGCACGCAAAAACATAGAGGAGAAAACAATTTGTTTGATATTATTATGGTGGTTAGAATAAAAATGTATATAAGAGTCTATGGTGGTGGGTTTTCTATATATTTCATATTTGAAACAATGGTTTGTCCGATTAATTAGAATATCTAGGAAAGGGAGTGTGCGATCTTTTTCAACTTCTAAAGGAAATTTAATCGAGGGCACTAAGGTGTTAATTATAGTAAGAAATGCATTAATATTTAAATTATTAGGTCAAAGGCAAAGGATTTCATCAACATATCGCATTTAAGCTAAAGGGGTTTCATTAATTTAGGAAAGTATTCTAGATTCGAAAATTCCATGTATAGGTTTGCGAGTACAGGGCACAAACAATTCCCCATTGCCATCGCAAAGGTTTGGCGATAAACTTTTCATTAAAGGTAAATTTGCAATTGTTGATGCAATGAGCAATGAGTTTAATGAGAGTAGAAGCGGGTAAGGGAGAGCAACTGTTTCGAGGTGTTCTTCAAGAGATCGGGTACGGGAACTTTAGTAAAGAGGAAACAAACATCGAAACTAACCAGCTAAAATTATCAAGGTAGGGGGGCTCATTAAGTTTACTAATGAGATGCATATTATTGATAATATGTGAATTGGAAATGGTCCCAACCAAAGGGCTTAGTAGAGAAGCTAACCATTTTGATAGAGTATAGGAAACACACCTAACAGAGCTAATGATGGGGCGCATTGGGTTTTCAGGTTTATGGGTTTTAATGACACCATAAAGGTAGGGAAGGGAAGCATTTGAAGATTTAAATTTGCTAATGAGGTCAGGAGTTCCTTGAAGTAGAGAGTGAACAGTTGAGTGAAATTCTCTGTTTATCTGGTCATTAGGATTCCTTCTAAGGGTCTCATAGGTGGAGGTTTCCGAAGGTAAGATATTCATCTTATCTAAATATAGGGATTTGTTAATCAGTACAATGGCGGCAGATTTATCGGCCTTACAAACACAATGTTCTTATTATTACTAAGGGAACTTATCGCTTTTTGAATAACTGCAGAAGAACGAAGAAGATCGAGTTTTCGATCGAGAAGCTCATGCTCAGCCAGTTCCTGGTGGCCACACCGAACTTGAAGTTAGCTTGTATTGAGAAACAAGCTTAACTATCTCTCGTCAGAGAAACTCCCTATCCTGGTGTGCAACAAAACTCAGCGATAGTCCTCGCCATTGAGGAATACCCCAAAGTGAAGTCCCTCAAGCACTCCTCTTCGTCAAAGGATTCACTCGTTTGCTCATCGCTCGTCAGTGAGAATTATTCCCAGATTAACCCGAAGATTGGAAGAAGCATACTTTCCCTGTCCTGTTGGTGAAATCATCTTACCAAGACAACGTGCTTAACGCCATCCGTCGCACGCACCGAATTCATATGTGGCTTTAAAAATACCCTCGCGCCAGATATACATCTAGAGTGGCAGTGAAGACGTCAACGCGCCTGCCCGAAAACAACATTCTTGAGTCTACATAAAAATTGAGGCCAATGTCAGTCTCAAACCCGATTCCCGTGTGTTTTTTTAAAGGTAAATAAATTTCATTATCTCTTTTTTTTAAGGTCAATTAGCGTTCAATATTAAAGTGAGCTTTGGGTCAACCATTACTGTATTTTCAATTGTGTAATTTAATAAGTCTCACTTAAACTTGTTTAATTCAAAACTGTGTAGCTTGTTTGTTAGATTCATTTTTTTTTCATGTTGCAATTAAAGTTCTATTTTCGTAGAAGTATTTTACTCAATCCTCGAAACGCTGAGCATGGCACTAGAAGCTCTCAAAGATAAAAAAAATAACGTAATAATAATCATTTTAAAATATAGCACTCTTAGAGAAAACTTAATTAAGAAGTTCTTGAAGTACGTAACTAACCTATACGTACGTACACCACCACTCGGTCCTTGCCATTCCACGACAAAGCTAATCTCTGCTATCAGTTAGTTTTATTTAGTTATATGTTCAATTAACTTTATTAAAACGCATTCAAGCCATTATTACTGTTGTGTAGTATTCTAACTCGGGTATGGGAAGAGGGGAGGGGGTTAGTGTTATACCTACAAACTGTATCCACCGTTCCACCTCCGGTTCTTCAATTCTGTTGTCAGTTTCGGTTAGTTATTGTTCCATAATCGGGATTAGAGATAACATCTAGTAAGATCCATTATTGGTACGATTTACATTTTAGCACTTTTTCTTTAACTTGCCTTTTTTCCTCTATAATTTTCACTTTTGAGTCAATATGTTTATGTATAACTTTCTACCTTGTTTCCTTGTTCTAGAATCTAGATTGTACGAAGTTTAAGTATCGTTGGTTCAGTTTTCTTCGTTTGTTATCTTCAAGTATATCAGTAATATTTTCTCCTAATTTATCTAACATTTTCTCTTCCATCTTGCGTACCCTGTTTTCTAGTATCTAGTTTATCCATAGGTGGGCATTATCGCGATAACGATATCGGGTTATCCGATATTTTTTTCCGCGTTATCGATTAATCGGTATCACTGATATTTTTGGTTCTAAACTAGCGATAATCGATAATTTCAGTTGAATTTTAGGTTCCAGTTTAGCACAGGGGCGAGCTGAGGGTGCCTTGGAGGCGGAAATATGTAGGTCCGAGTTGTGAGGAGGATCCTCAAAACCTATGAGGAGATGAAGGAGAGCCTCACCAGGTAAGAAACTAAGAAACAGTATTCAAATATTTTTACTACTGTATTATAAAATAATGCTATATATAGTCAATAATCAATATTGTATTCTAATTTTGGATTTATCGATTATCGATTTATTTGTTATCTATGAGTTTATCCCTTACATGTTGATACTTTTATGTAGGTTTTTTATGTTTTAATCTTTCGATTATTCTTGCGTTTGTAATAAGGTACATTGTTTTGTTTATACCTACTGTCGTATTTGATTTTGTTTTTTGTATGCAGTGCATTACTGCAACTGGATATAGCAGTACTGATTGCAATAAGCATTGTGAAAGACAGATAGAGAGAAAGAGAGAGAGAGAGAGAGAGAGAGAGAGAGAGAGAGAGAGAGAGAGAGAGAGAGAGAAGAGAGAGAGAGATAGAGAGAGAAAGAGAGGGAGAGAGAGAGAGAGGAGAGAGAGACTCGTAAGACGGAAGGAACCCGCGATCGGCTTCTTTTGAGATCACTTCCGTTTGGCCTAATCGTAACAACAAGAGGTTCAGCGAGATGGCATGAAGTTTTAAATTCGCTTCAGGCGCCCCCTATATAGATAAAACAAAATCCCCCTTCGGGTGCCTCTGTAACTTTCACTTCCGGAGCTCTGTATGTATAGTAAAACATTGGCCTCGGTAAATTAGTATTCTGAAAAGAGGAGACGTCGCATAAGGTAAGGCCTGCAGGCTCTGATTGCTGGTCGAGCGTAGGCGGACATTAAGTCGGGATAATTGTTAAATATTTACTAAAACATCCATTGCCCTCTCAATAATTCTTTACTTAAACTAATCCCGGCCATATTTTTTTGTAATATGAGCCAGTACCCTGATCGCTTGCATTATACTTACGAGTCTCTATTTTGTTTCCCTTTAAAGCTTCTTTCTCTCGGCCTACTATACCCCAAGAGCCCGAATAGAAGAAAATAAAATAAAGAAACAAACGAGAAAATATCTGTCGATCTCAGCTCCCTCTCCGGCAAATACTCCCTCGATCCCTACTTTCGAGGCTGACTGTGGTTACTGGAATACTGGTTATATTTTCCGTCATAACTTCGAACAGGCCGAGTACTAAACGGCCTTAAGTGCAAACCCAACCCGTGCTGTTGAAAAGTACTCGAGCTCAGTGCTCCTCGTGCTCCTCTCGAGCAGCCGAATCTTTGGGTGGCAGATCCACCTGGAATTGTTGTCGGTCGTGTGCGGCCGATTGTATATACCTTGATTTATCTTACATGTCCATTATTTTATTTTTTATTTATCTTTCATGTCCAGTATTTTATTTGTGTTTGTACAGTAGTAAAATTTATTTTGTTTGATATACAGAACCTTCTAGATAGTTGAATGAATTCTGTCAAGTAAAATTAGTCACTATTAGAGATTTATCGGAACCAAAAGGTAAATTGCATTTTTAGAAGCAATGCTCAACTACAGAGTTGCCCTGCGTGTTATCCACCAACATTTCGAGACATGGAAAGCAAACGAAATTCAGAAGATCTAACCTGACCTACGATATATAGCAATGCCTCTGGGCATTGCTATAGATATATATATATATATATATATATATATATATATATATATATATATATATATATATATATATATATATATATATATATACACTCATTAAACTAGTCTCACATTTTATGGGGTTTAGTTCTGGCTAACAGAAAACTGTGGAGAAACAATATACTTGCATAAGCTACTTACAATCAAATTTTGTTTATTTTATAGATTTTTTTATGTTTTTTCTTTTTGTCGCTGTGCCACTTAAGAAGATTGACAGCATCTCTTGTTCCGAGGCACTCATTACGATTTCATCCCGTGTTGGGCTGCCGAAAGAGATATTCTTGGATCGTGGCCGCCAATTTACGTCCCAATTGATGGAATATGTGATGTGGGAAAGGTTAAATGGCAGTCTCAAAGCCATTGCGAAGAAACTATGTGCCAAGCGGCCAAGGGAATGGCACATATTTCTTCCGGTAGCTCTCTTTGCGTATAGAGAAATTCTCCATCGCACCTTGGGTTTCGCTTCGTTTGAATTACTATACGGAAGAAATGTATGAGGCTCCTTGAGCATATTGAAGGAATTATATGCGAACCAAGAACGGGATCAGGAAATCCAATCCATGTACTCATATCTGCTTAGGTTACGACAGAGGTTGGAGAAATGCGCCGAAATCGAGTACCAAAATGCTGATATTAACCTGGATAAATATAAAACTTACTTCGACTACAAATCTGAAGATAGAAAATTTAAGGCAGATCAGGAAGTCTTGTTGCTCCCAACAGAAAACAACAAATTATTAAGCCAATGGAAGGGCTCGTATCAAGTGATCGAAAAACGCGAACCAGTCGACTATTTGATTGAAATGCCAACAGGAAGAAAGCTTTCCCACGTAAATCTCCTCAAGAAATATCAGCGGCGCGCATGGACTAACCAAATTGTGGGTATAGATGAAGAATCGTCTATGGAGTCTAATTATTCTATGGACTCCCTAAGTCTAGTGCAAGTCGCCTGCATAGAGCAAGACGCAAGACACTGAATATCCCTTACACGTCTTACCAGACGCACTCGAACCCTCGTGGACCGAATTAAAGGTGAGCGACCACCTGCCGCCTCCTAATAAAAATCAACTGCAGTCCCTCCTGAAGCAATTCGGTGACGTCATCTCGGAAATTCCAGTTTGTGTAGCTCAATTCGAACACAACATTCAACTGATCACTTAAGAACCCATCCGATCTAAGCCGTAGCCGCTGCCCATACACCTGAGAGAAGCATTCAATGCTGAGGTTGACAAGCTGTTAAATTAGAAAATAATAGAGCCGTCAAAATCTGATTACTGCTCCCCGCTTGTTATGGATAAGAAAAAGATGGATCATACTGAATGTACATCGAATTTAGGAAATTAAATTCGGTAACAATATTCGACACAGAGCCGATCCCTCTTATCGACCAGAATCTTCCACTTTTTGAGAAAGCCAAATTCATAACCAAGCTAGATTTATGCAATGCCTATTATAAAATTACACTATGAGAAGAGGTCGAGAAATACACAGCTTTCCCAACTGAAAAGAGGTTGATGCAATTTCGACGACTCCCTTTTGGCCTCGTCACTGCATGCAGTAATTATAAACGGATGGAGGATATCAGATGGATTGCCAAATATATCCTTTTACTTTAATAATATTTATGTGGCTGCGACTGAGTGTAATCAGTACCTGAATGCTATTCAAGAACTTCTACAAAGACTCTGAAAACATAATCTAACCATTGGCCACAGTAAGTGTCACTTCGCCTACAATACAATCGACTATTTTGGCTTCCGAATTGGAGATTACCAGCTATGTAGCTCTCCGGGAGGATAAAATTCAAGCCATTGTTAAAATGCCTCTTCCCGCGAGCAAGAAGCAATTAAGATCTTTTATAGGTTCCGCGTCCTTTTACGGTCATTTTATTCGTAATTTTGCCTCACTGTCCGCTCCTTTGTGCGAACTTTTGAAAAAAAAATCTCCCGAGCTCCTTGTATGAAAACCACTGACGTTTAAGTGTTCCGATCAACTAAAAGGGAAACTTGCGTATGCATCCATATTAGGCTTGCCTAACCCTGAAGAGCCATTTGACATACAAAAAGATGCCAGCAACAAGGGAATAGGCTATGTTTTCGTTCAATACTGAAAAACGATGAGAGCTTTCCAATTGCGTATGCAAGTCGGAAATTGTTACCACGAGAAAAGAACTGCACTCTGATTGAACGAGAGTCCCTCGCGATAATCTGGGTTATCGAAAAGTTTTAAATGTTTCTATTAGGGAAAGAATTTATAATAGAAACTCCTACCTCCGAAGTGTAAAAAACAATAATGGTCGTCTAATGCGCTGGAGTTTGTTTTTACAAGAATTCGAATTCAGGATCTTGTGTATTAAAAGTTCGGAAACTGTATAGCCGTTAACTTAAGCCGGAATCCATTGAATTCTCCTTCGAGCTGATCCTAATTTAAAGTAAATTTTTCTAATTTCAAGATTGATTTTTTTTTTATGTACATATGCCCATGTAATATATACAATTAAATTTAAGGAATTATGTTCCCTTTTGATTTATTTTCTCTGTACTGATTGTGTTAATATTATTGCTTATGGATTTGAGGCAGGTGAGCCTCCTTCGAAAAAGGTATTCATTGATAATTGTGGTTTTTGTCTATTGTTTTCTTTTGTAGTATGTACTCTCCAGTCTCTATATTTGGGAATTTTACTCACGAATATTTTGTCATGCATTTTTTTGTTTCTAAATTACGATGTCACTCCTACCCAGAAGTTCCATCTTGAGGGGGAGGAGATGTCAGAGAAAGAGAGAGAGAGAGAGAGAGAGAGAGAGAGAGAGAGAGAGAGAGAGAGAGGAGAGAGAGAGAGAGAGAGAGAGAGAGAGAGAGAGAGAGAGAGAGAGAGAGAGAGAGAGAGAGAGAGACGTAGAACGGAAAGAACTCGCAATCGGCTTCTTTTGAGGTCACTTCCGTTTGATAACACGGCCTATAGCGAGCCTAATCGTAACAACGAGAGGTTCCGCGAGATGTTGTGCAGTATTAAATTCACTTCTGGCAACCTCTATATAGATAAAACGAAATCCCCCTTCTGGCGCCTCTGTAACTTTCACTTCCGGGGCTCTGTATATATAGTAAAGCATTAGCTTGATTAAATTAATATTCTGCTGAGAGTTGACATCGCATAAGGTAAGGCCTGTAGGCTCCGATTGCTGGCTGAGCGAGGTGGGAATTAAGATGGAATAAATATTAAATATTTACTAAAACATCCATTGCCCTCTCAATAATTCTTTACTTAAAGTAGGCTCGGTCATATTTTTTGTAATAAGACCCAGTGCCCTGATCGCTAGCATTATCCTTATGAGTGTCTATTTTGTCTCCCTTTAAAGCTTCTTTCTCTCGACCTCCCATACCCCAAGAACCTGAAGACAAGAAAAGAGAAAAATAAATAAACGAGAAAAGATCTGTCGATCTCAGCTTCCTCCCCGGCAAATACTCCCTCGATCCCTACTTTCGAGGTTGTCTATGGTTGCTGGATACAGGTTGTATTTTCCGTCATAACTCCGAACAGGTCGAGTACTAAACAGTCATTTGCGGCTGAGTGTGTATACCTTGATTTATCTTACATTTCCATTATTTATTTTAAAGTTTATTTCGTTTCGCCCATTTTGATATACATAACCTTCTAGATAGTTGAATTAATTATGCCAAGTATAATTAGTCACTCTTAGAGATTTATTAGAACCCAAAGTTCAATTGCATTATTGGAGGCAAGGCTCAATTGCAGAGTTGCCCTGCGTGTTATCCGCCAACCGTTACCAGACACGGAAAGCAAACGGAGGTCAGAAGATCTAACCTGACTTACGACACCTTGTATAGCTCATATTTGTTTTTTTTCAAATTCTGTATCTGTTGGTAGTTATTTCCATTCATAAGACTGTACATTCGGTTTAGTAGGACTATCTCGTTCATTCGATTACTACATCTGCTAGTAAGCGTCTTCTTATAGGTAATATCTTAAATTTGTTTATGTTTGTTTGTTTTGTAGTGCAACTATCCAAAGTGGAATGGGTTTGACAATGAGGCCTCACACATGAGCATCATGTGAATCCTATATGGGCTTGTAACAGGCACGCTCACAACTATCCACATGCAAATAATCTAAAATAAGTATAGCAGTTTTCATAAATGATAATAACTCTTTGTGTAAATAATATGTAACATCTCTGTAAAATAATAATGTATAGCATTTGTAACAAAAAACCTATAACAATAGTCTATGTAAATAATATATATGTTGCTTGCAAAAGCCAAGGCGAGAAGAATGAATTCGAGACATTTACACGTTAGCAAACCTGTGCCCATATACTCACACATACAAGGTAAAACGAAGTAAAGCGTTTTCCACAGTCACGCTATAGGTCAGCTGTTCAACAAGCTTGGTAGCAGGGTCTGAGCAGAAAACACGATAGTAGCGGCCTTTATTCGCTAGCGAGAAACCGCGAAACGCAAAGTTGCATCTTTTTTAATTCGAGATAAAATGAATTTCTATCTCCATATACACACAAATTAACACTGAGTAGAGGAGGTTTCGCCCAAACAAAATCATTGCCTAATGGTAAGCCACGCCCACGGGTGCGCCATCGTATATATACCTTGGTTAGTCTGAGGGAGGCCAACTTGCAGTAATTCAGTCAATCAGAGTCACGGGAACTTTGACAATTACAGGCACAGTCAGTCGTAGTAGGGGTCGCAGTCAGTTAAGATACCAACTCAAAACAAGGAATAGGCTCGCCTAAATACACGACACGCCCGTTTTCGCGTTCATCTTAAGTCAAAGCAACCCAATGTCTACGCCCCCAAATAAAGGGTCTGAAATTCCGCCATTTGAGATTTCTTTTTCTACTGGTAATCCCTATCGATCGTTCTTAACCACCCTGCCTGACCTCAAACCGAGGAAGAGTATTATCTTTGCTCGAACAATTGGAGTCAGGTTCAGGTCAGCACCAGGTTGCCGTGTGGCCCTGTAACGATATCGTCAGTGTTAAGCAACATCGGTTCGGATTAGTACTTGGATGGTCTACCCCGAGGCCGTAGAGAACCTCACAACTGCATTCCCCTCAAAGAACAACCCTTACAACTAGTGACGTACCCATATTAAATCCCCCACAACCTAACGCTACCAACCTCATCTACCTAATGATAATAATAATAATACCACTCAAAACACCTATTATGTCTTCTATTTTCTTTCGCATTCATTTATTATTTTAACTTCTTCCACAGCCATTCTTTTTGCATTTGGGAATTACCGTATGGGAGTTTCACTAGTCGAGTCAAATCATACACGTACTGTATATTAATACTGAATGGATTGTTCGGTAATGGGATATTCGCCGTATAATTTGTATAATCCGTACTGTTGGTCGTTATAAAAGTTGTTTTCTTCAAGCTGTTCTTATGGGTGTACGGGTTACCAATTATAGCGGGGTTAAAAGGCGGTTATGCTCTTATGGATGTATCATATTACCACTTACAGATGATTGAAGTCCAAGTTAGGGGTAATGAGTTTCTTCAATGCAATGTAGCGCGTTTGAGGATAATTGGTTACTGAGCGCTAAACTTGGGCTACTCCATTTGGGGATGACTATCCTTTCGTTTGATTTTTAGCGTTGTAGGCTCGGTAAGAGGCTCGGTTGATTTCCAGTAGGAAAAGGAAATCGCGGAAGGCGGATTCTCGGACTCTTTATTGGACGGAGACTCGGTAGGCCTAGGTGAAATGAATTCGTTTGTTGTCTATCAGATATTTGAGCCTGGCCTTCTAATGTCGGGTTCTCCTTTTGGCCTACGCTTCCTCTTCTCGAGCTGACAGTTGAGCTTGTTATTGATGACGGAACTGATTTGTGTTCTCGGGTCTATTTTTGGATGTTATTTATCGCCTAGAAAAATGTAGGCGTGGCCCACGGTTGGCTGATCATGCGGTTTGGGTGGAGCTTACTTGAATGGAAAGTTTTTATTCATATGTAGAAGGGGATAGAGAGAAATGAGCAGGGAGTTTTGATTCAGGTCTCTGTTAGATAATTTTATCTTGGGGACATAAATAATTTTAAGAAATAAGATTTCGTGTTTCACGGCTCTGTGACAATAAACAAAGGCCCAACGTCTTTCCTGGTTCTCAGCTTGATGTGTGCAAAGATAGCGCGCGAAGCGCCTTTTGGTCGTGTGAGTGTGTATGCGTGTGATCGTGTGAAAGCATCTCGGATTCATGTTTGCTTATATAGCCTTTACAAAAATACAGTATGTGCATATATTATTTACATGGTTCTGTGGTACTGTGAACCAATCATAGAATTCCATAAGACTTCAAACTGCTCGTTTTTGAGGAGGTTGTTTTGAGTCAGATGCAATTCCATAATGTGCTTCCCGCATCACAGGTTGAAGTCTTATGAAATTCTATGATTGGTTCACAGTACCACAGTTCAATGACAAAATGTTATTCAATTTCCGTATATTAATTGCTGGTGCATAGTTATGTGCGTGTCAATTTTATTTTAAGACTTCATAGGACTTACATGCCACTCATTTGTGAGGCTTCGCTGTTGATCTTAATTCACCTTGCAATGGGACACTACAGGACTCCCCTCCGAGAAAACTAAGTTTTACAAATTATATTGACGTAAGAGTCTTTCAATAATTTATAAACCTTAAAAATGAGCGTCTATTATATAATTTTTATGTGCATTTTTCATGAATTTGGGTTTCCATGGATTTCGGGCAAGGTTCCAGTAATCTATTGTATGTACCAAATATAGTTTATCTAAATCGGGTGTGTGTACCACACGACTTCTCTTTACTAAATATAAACACTGACACCGGACTGAAATTATACATATAATGGCGCGAGTTTAAAGTAACTTATCATCAGGCACTCGATTTCTTAGAAATACCAAAATGTGGGCTCTTTGGCAAACGTAAGCTGTCTACCTGATCGCGTGTAAACTTTCGGCTTGTTACTATTCCTTAAGATAGTGGAGAAAATTTCACTTCACTATTTTCCTTATCGAGATTCCTTGTTGAATTTTCTGTTTCTCGTCCCGACATAATTAAGATCCTTCTTCCGTTTTTCGGAACTCCGTTTGGAGATAAGGTCAATCGTCCTAAAGAGAAGAGCCGTTCCACGGGATCTGACGACGGAAGGCTGGTGTTGTATTTAATAAATAACTTTTTTAGGTTTGGATATCTATCTAAACGTTCAAGTGTTTTATTTGAATCTTGGAAGTAACTGAACAATTCTAAATCTGTGGCTGATCGTGTTTGAATGGGTTTTGTAAATCCAAAGTAATCGTCACTGTCCGACACACCACTGGATGATTCAGCTTCGGGCCCCTCTGCTAAATTCTCAATCACTTGAATCATAATATTTTTAACAGAGTCTTGGTGGCTTGAACTGTCCTATGAAATACTGATATCTATCCAGCGGAGTTTGAAGAATGGATGGCTTGTTGATGCAATGACGGCATATTTAACGCTGGCTTCATTTGCCAAGGTCAAATAAGATTGGTAGCGCTTTCCAAAGCCATTAGTTATTGCACTTAGAAGAGGTTGGCAAAATTTCAGAGAACGTGACTGAAGGCTCTTCAGATTTTTCTGCACAACGAACAAGGTAGGGAGAGATTCTCGATAAAAACAACTTTGTCCCTCCTGTAGGCGATCAATTGCCACTGCAATATGAGCCACAACTGAGACATACTCCCCAAGAAATGAAATTTTGTGACTTCTGAACACTAGAAGTTCAAGGGACGTCATAAGTTGAGCAGTTGATAAAAGTTTTGATAATCTCTGGTGATTTTGGACGACCGCTTTTGTTCCATAATGCTGAGCATTTCCCCATCCCAGCATGATTGATATTTTCAAAAGAAAATATTTGCAGTGCTTGTTTTGCATCAGTTGTGGCAACGAGACTGAGTGTGTGTGAAGCACCAGCGCACATGCTTAGATAGGCTGAAACTGCATGGGTCAGACGAAAGGTCTTCTTCCTGATCTAAGGCACTTCTCATTGAGAAATTATTCGTGTCGTGCTCACCCTGATCTTCTTCACCTACCTGGATTCCATCTTTTTAATCTGTGAACACATTTCCAGCAATGAGTGCAAATTCCTTAAACGCTTTAACAAAATTTGAGCCGTTATCAGTGACGGTGCTCGTGACTTTTGCAGGAGGATATCGTATTCATTAATGGTATTCTCCATATGTTCAGCAATCTTGATGTAATTATGTTCTCTTTTGAAGCGACAACATGCCAATACTCCCCTGTGACGGACAAGAGCAGCTTCCTCAAGCTAAAAAAAAATGAAATAAGTCTAATGTTTGTCTCATAAAGATTTCCACGAATTTTATATATTAATATAATCGAGATAAATTCCACCAACAAATAGGTCTGCTTTCAGCCAAGAGCTCATAACTCCATAAATGAAAAGACATTTTAAATTTCATAAAGAGCAAAATCTTAACATACTCAATGAACTGTAACGCCTAATAAACTACTGTGACGAGTTGACCAAATATCTGCAGTAAGACATAAGTAAGAGGTGCTGTCTATTTTATTTTTCAGTAGAACTCTTGTCACTTTCTCTTCTTCTATAAGATTTCGGCCTTGCGTCCGCCTTGAAATGACGTCAACTGAAGAATTTAGACCTGCGGTAGTGGAATGTGTGATTATTGTGAGTGAAATAAGAATATATGGTATGCATATAAAATTTTATATATAAAATGTAGTTATATGAATATCCTATAGCTATATAAGACTGGTACATCAAATCATAAATATATTATTAGTTCTTCATATTCAGAATTACATAGTAAAATATTGACTTTCAGTATTGTTAGGAATATATACATTATCAAGCTTTATTTCCTACATTTTTGACGAGCAGGCATGCTAGTTTTGACATAATGATATACAAGTATTGCTACTATAACGAAATGTATCGTTATAAGAATTCATCTAATAACTACATATAATCGATCAATAATTGTACTAATTATTCTTGAAAAATTTGTATTCGATAATATCTTTAAGTAAATGATAGTGCACTTTAAGAATATATGTATGTGGATTCTCATGAAATTAATGCAATATACTAACCTCTGTTGTTTGTATATGGCTTCCTTTATTTAACTTCGTTATGTAGCCTACATAATGACCAATGATCGGAACGTCTTAGTATTCGATCGTTATAGGAGCTTAACCTGTACTACTAATACTATAATTGTAAACAACATTTATAACTCATAACTCAACTTTAATTAATCTCACAAAGACTGGCTGCTCCATGGTTGATATGGGATGGGCTCCTTGTATGATAAAATCTGCAATCAACCTATCAACAACAGATTGTTTGACTTTCTTAATATTCATCGCAGAACACTACGGCAATGTCTTTACTTTAACACCGCTGAATGAAGAACCATCGTCTAATACCTAACATTTTCTTTTTGAATCTTTTCTATGAGCTGTCACGTAGTTATCCGCTCTTTGCACCAAAACAGGATCCTTTCTCTGTTGATAAATGTACATGATCAGTTAATTGAAAGACATTTGTTCTCATTGCCATAATTCACGTTAAATTCAATCAGAATATCTCTAAATAAAGGTGTTGCAAAAGGAAGCAGTTAGTTTCGTGCATGGTAAACCTACGCAACTTAACATTATCGTTAGCTACTAGCAATTTTGCCATTTTTAAAATAAGAAAATGTGAAACTTGTCAATTCAATTAAGTATCATATAATTAGCTTTAATAAATTCTTACCTTCAGATGAATGCGTAGATTGGAAGTAGCATTGCTCGCTGCAGAGATTTCACCACTGCATGATGTACATACACACTTCACTTTTTTCCGTCTGAAGATTTCCCTCTAAAAAAATTTACCATCTAGTAAAGGATGACTAATTACATGATTCTTTATCTTCCTCGTCTTTATTATTGTCTAATCTTTCTATTTCACACTCTTTCGAAGAAGCTGAAGTTGCCATACAGCAGTTGAAATAACGCTGAGCGCTCTCACTATACCATCGAACACAACTGTGACTATCTGTTAACTGAATTTGAATGATGCAAGCAATCTTCCCTAAGCTGCTCACCCAGGCAACCGTTTGTATCATACAAGTTGCGACAAGCTAAAACATGCATTACACGTTCTTAACAGCTATATAAACCTATTATCAGTAAATTATTTGCAAAAAGAATTTAAATACTTTCAAAAGTTTTATATACATGATCTCAAATGTATTTACTAAACAATTTTAAATACATAAATGTATTTAAATACTGCCCACCTCTGGCTAATGATACATACAGATCTGCACATGTTCTTAAGTTCACATCCTCATCTTGTAGAACTTTGCATATTCTGCGAAAATTCTGCAAAATCTCATTCCAAAAATTCAACATAAAAACGAATTCTAGCTCTTGCATCTTATCTGCAATATTATTTGCCTCTCTTCTAGCGTCTCCATTTTGTGACTGGTCTTCGCCTATATATTCTAATTCTTCTAAAAATTTAAGGAAACATTTTAAAATTCCTGCTCTTGCCATAGCATGTGCCCCCCCATCTTGTATCAGAGAGGGAATTTAAGACACTTTCATTTTAATTACGATCTTTAAGAATTTTCCAACGGCTGGTTGAGGCTGAAAAAAATATATATAGTAATTGCACTGTAGAGAAGAAATTAACAGCCTCTTGACAGCAGTCAACAGCACTTCGGCCAACCGAATTTAGTGAATGAGTTGCACAAGGTACATAATATTTAGAAACTTGTTTGGTTGTTTCTCTTTTTTTTGCTGCATCCCATTATAATCGCCAGACATGTTAGCAGGATCGAAATAAGTCTGACCCCTATATTTTGAAAAATTTAGCTTACAAGCTTCAGATAGGTACTGCAACCCCTGATTTGCCATTTTCTCGTTGGTGTGGCCTTCTATTTTCAGAAAGGTTAAAAGGCATTCAATAGGCTGTCCATCCTTTAAATACCTAATTACAAAACTCAAGGAATCGCTATGTGATAAATTGGGTTTTGAATCAATGAACAAACTAAAGTAACCAGAAGATTTTGACAAGTAAAAAGGATTACCTTTGCCAGAATTTCTATATTTCTTAATGTTACCTGCTGAAAATGATCAAATTGACTTATGAGTTCAAGTAGTCTTGAAAAAATCCCTATTTTGCAATGATCCAAACCTTTCTTCTGTTCCTCGAAAAGTCAAACCACGTTTAGCTAGCGTACAAATAACAGCTATTACACGCCTCAATACATGTTCCTAGTAATAACACTCTTCCTGACTTTGTTTCTTTAACTGTGACGTCAGCCCCGGCCTTTGTCTGCGAGTTAAATACTTATGTTAGCAATGAGTATCGATGAATAGTGCTTTTCTCAATTTTATCAATAACAATAGTATTTCGCCAGTCACTGAACCCTTCTCTTGTAACAAAATTTGAGATTTATTTATGAATAAACAGTTACAAACTAAACAATAAACTGATACTGTCAATAGTGCATACAGTAACCACTCTCTCTTGTATTTCTCACCATTGGCTTTTGTCCCAATAAAAAGTTTCTTTAAACAGTACCTTACTGGTTTGACATTAATACAATGCCGGTAAGACTTGTCAAATGGCCCATTGTGGTGTTGACAGTTACCAGGATTCACAAGCGATCAAATAGGCCACATCATCAGCAGAGAAATCAAGCCACAATACTGGATCTTTTGCTAAATTGTGATTTTCTTCATCTTTTATAGATAGAACTAGGCAATGGCTTCGCCACTCTTCCCTACGGGAGGAGCTTGCGCTTCACTACTAAGATTAAAATTTAAAACCTAATAAAACACAACCATGGTTAAATTTTCGTAAATTTTCTGAACTTCGCCAATTATAATAATTTCTGAAAGGAACTTTAAACTAAATTTCCCCCCTTTCAAAATATCACCTTGCTAAAATATAGTTATAGAAGAAGATGTATAAAAATATATTTTCTGAACTTCACCATTTTGTAATTTGGGGGGTTTTAAATAATTTACAAAATTTCGATACGAATATTTATTTCTGAACTTCACCATTTTGTTTTTTGATATTATAAAAGAATTATTACAAATAACTTTGATAAAAAAAACATAAGTCATAACCAAATTAAGATGAAATTATTATTCAAATACTAAAAAAAATCACCTTCTTAAATTATAGAGTTAGTGATAATTTCACCGCTATCGCCATGATCCACTAAACTTCCATTTTCAGATATTTTTTGAGCCTTAGAATGTATTGTAAAGTAACTTGAATCAACAGTGGCACTAGAGGCAGGTATCCGTATCAAGAGAATTTACAGGCAAAGTGAGATCAGTTATGAGAAATGTGCTAGATAAACCTGCTTGTAACCCCTAATATTTGGATTCTGAAGTGATCAAAGTGGTATTTACCGTATTTGCCGTATTTGTGTCGACTGCTGACGACGGGGATTGGTTTTGATCCGGAATCTGTATATCATGCTGTGGAATTTGTATGAAGAAATCAGTCAGCTTCGCAGTTTTGCGTTCAATTCCAAAGACTTCTCCTGTATCTTGTTTGATAGTTTTCGTTTTTTCGCACAACTTAACTGAATCCGTTTGATCTTGGTTCTTGGGTTCTTTTAAATATAGAAATAAAAAATATTTTGTTTGAATTATTATGCGGCGATCAACACAGCTACACATATCATAGGCAGAACTGACAATTTTATTCCCAGCTTACTGCTAAATATTCTGCTTTAATTAATAAACAGATTTTGTTTCAGAATCGTATTTTCAAGCTCTTAAAACTGTATAGAGGAAATAAAGATATCGCAGTTTCTGAGAAAAAAACATCAAACACACAAAAATGTATTTTTTGTCATATTTTCATAAAATTGTCAAAAAACCTATAAAATAAAACTAAAGATGATATTTTGATAGAATTGCTTAACTTTGTAGGCCATGAAAAGATGAATAGAATGCACTTTGAATCATGGCTCTATGATGAAAAACGACGGAGCTGTAACGATTTGAATATACCCCCTAAAAGCTGGGTATTTTTTTTTTTAAATACAGAATATTTCGTTTTCTATCGCGAAATCGGAAAAATTCCCATGAAAAAAATTAGGGTTTTTTTTTCAATTATCTATAAGTGTACCAAATTTCAGCATTCTAGCTTCAAAAATAAAACAGTTATAAGGGAGGGGGAACTTCCCTAATGCTGGAGTACTCATTACCAAAATTAGGCGGTCTCCTCATTTTTTTTTTTTGGGTGGGGGGGGGTGGAGTTTTGATATTTTTAAGTGCGCTTATATTTCACCTCTCTATAAGTGTGTATAAATTCCATCACTCTAGCTATAATAAGAAAGTTAGAATTTTTACCGAAGCCATCCCCATAAAAATATCCACGTTAAACCCATTCAAAATATACAAGATGTACTTACATTTTAATAGATTAAACAGCCAGAGCTGAATGTACTATTGTAAAGCAAGAATATGGTAATAAATGCAGATTCAATTAACATCAGTGACAGTTGGCAAAACTTGTATAACTACCAATCTGCGAGCAGAGTGTACTTTATTTTTCAGGATAAAATTGACACTGAAGAGAACGCTTTAAAAACAGAACTTATTTATTTTTCATTAAATTTTGAAAATGGCTATAAATTGAATTAATTTAATAATTTAAATGATAAATTCGAATGCCCTAAACATGTGCTTATTTTGCTTATAGAGTTAATCTGCCACTGGATGAAGATCAATACCTACCGTATATTGGGAGCTGTCCGTCACTAATTGATATGGTAAGTCGTCGGGTAGCGGATGACATAGCTTGACTGAGTTTGCCAAAGCTACTTTAGTGGCATTAAATACTTCCCGTGCAGCATCATCCCAGATGAGCTCACGAGTCTTGCGTTTAAGTCGTACGAGTTCAGTTAAAGGCACTGCAATTGCAGCCAAATTCGGTAGCATTCTTCTGTAGTAGCCTAGCATTTCAGGTATCGACGAGGTCTTTTATAGTCTGTTGGTAATGGCATATCGCTTATCTCTTTTATCTTATTAGCTAGCGAGCATATTCCTGTAGCCAAAATACGATGGCCCAAGAAATCAATTTCCTCTTCCATGAACTCGCACTTTTCACAGCTATGCGTAGAATGTTTCCAGCCCGGATTTTGAATACTTGGTCTAAATGATCTAAATGGTCATTCATACTATCTGAAAATATAGAATGTCGTCGATATACACAAAGACAAACTCCAATCCACGAAATAAATTTTTCATGTATCGCTGGAAAGTGCAACTTTCATTTCTGAGGCCAAAGGGCAACTTCAGAAACTCCCACAGCCCTAATGGTGTTAGCACAGTAGTCTTCATTGGAATCTGAAGGTATGCTCGAACCAGGTCTAACCAGGAGAAAACTGCTTTATTATGAAGATTATTTGCAATACTCTGAATTTTTGGTAAATGATATCTGTCCGGCTTCGTAGTCACGTTAAGTGAGCGAAAATTGCCAACCACTCTGTAATCGCCTAAGTGAGGCCCAAGGCGATTTTGACGAGAGCACCACCCTCTATTTCAATAGAGCCTCGAATGTTGCTCTGGCAACCTGTAATTTATCCATTGAAAGAGGCCTCAGTCACGTGAAAGTTGGCGGAAGACTGCCGGTTTAAATTGTGTATACTACGGAGTTAGACAGTGGAGAGCTGGCAGCAACAACCGTGTGGCTATACAAGTACTGGTATATTTTTAACACTGCCATACAACTGGGCAGAAGATGTGGTAAATCACAAATTATTAGCGATATTACTGGTTCATTGGACTATTTCACTTTGGAAACGAGCCTTCTCTTATTGTCCATGAGGATGCCGCGCGCACATTCCACTAAGAAATTAAGGTGTCCCAGAAAATCGTCTCCCAATAATGGCGATGTAGCTTCCGCAACAACGAATGTCCATCTAAGTGAGCAACGCAGGCTATGAATAACTATTCCCACCTTTAATTCACCGTGTACCTTTATTTTCCCTCCATTGGCAGTTGGAATGTCCATGCTGGAATCACGAATTTCACACAAATGCACCAAATTGACTGGAATTATGGATATACTTGTACCTGTATTGATTAGGAATTTGCATTTCTTACTATTTAATTTTGCATGGACAGTGAGCAATGTTGGCATGCTGGCAGTCGCATTCACAGCGGCATACCCTTTAAGCTTTCCGAGGGGGGCGGCGAGGATGGTTGCTATTGCACGTCTTTACTCCTCTTTGGCCACCTGCACGATGGTTTGAAAAGTTTTGCACTCCCACCGAAATGCAGATGTGACCGACACACTACATGCCTTTGATTATTGCAAAAAGGTCGTAGTCC
Organism: Ceratothoa steindachneri; assembly: GCA_963969495.1. Taxonomy (NCBI): domain Eukaryota; kingdom Metazoa; phylum Arthropoda; class Malacostraca; order Isopoda; family Cymothoidae; genus Ceratothoa; species Ceratothoa steindachneri. The sequence goes on along the minus strand of OZ018322.1, from coordinate 129,494,790 downwards.
AACTGGTATATTTTTTGCACTATCATCGTAATTTTTACGCGCCACAATGTTTGAACGGCTGTCATAAGGGTACGCACCCATGGGCACTGAATGCACACTGTTCGAATATTGTATATGGCTAACTTGATTAACACTCCTATCATTCAAACTTAACGCTCCCATATTAGGAAACGAGTTAGCACCATTTTCATTTTCGACAGTACTATTTATACTGAAGCATTTTGCTCTATAGAAGGTTAAATCTTTATGGGTGGCGTTGATAGGTGCGATATTTGGAGGCACGAACTGAATCAACTTGTGCCTCACAAGTTCTTCACCAATTCCTACTTGTAGTTCTGTTTTCCGCAATTCTTCTAGATTAATTGATGGTCGTCCGGTGAGTGGAGAGGAAGCTTCGAACTTCTCGAATAGTTCTAGTTTGGTCCTCTCGAAAAGTCAAATTACTTCTGACTTAAGAAACTGATAACTGGAACGACAAAACTGTACCTTGAAGATGGTCGACGGTCTCAGGAGGTAGAGTAGCCAGGATGTGAAAGAATTTTGTGTCTTCCCGACTTATTCTGGAAATGCGAAATTGAGCTTCCACTATCTTGGACCATCCCGCTACTGCTGTTTCATTAAAAATAGGAGGCTTGATGGTGATTACGTTGGCGACCTTTGCATACTCTATGCTCCGCTTATTGCTCGTTTTGCGATGTGAGTCCACCTTCCGATCACTCTTCTCGTTCGAACAAAGGGGTCACTAGTTATGGGTGTACGGGGTTACACGTTATTGCGGGTTTAAAAGGGGGTTGTGCTCTTATAGGTGTATGATATTACCACTTACAGATGATTGAAAGCCGAGTCATGGGGTACGAGTTTCTTCAATGCAATGTAATGCATTTGGGGGTAATTGGTTACTGAGCGCTAAACTTGGGCTGACTCTATTTTGGAGTGACTATCCTCTCGATTGATTTTTGTCGTTATTGGCTAGGTAAGATGATCGGTTGATTTCCAGAAGGAAGATGAAATCGCAGAAGGCGGATTCTCGGACTCTTTATTGGACGGAGACTCGGTAGGCCTAGGCGCAATGAATTCGTTTATTTTATATCGGATATTTGAGGCTGGCCTACTAATGTTGGGGTCTAATTTGGGCCTACTCTTCTTCTTCTCGAGCTGACAGTTGACCTTGTTACTGATGACGGATCTCCTTACTGATCTTGGCTACACTTTTGGATGTTATTTATCGTCTAGAAAAATGTAGGCGTGGCCCACGGTTGGCCAATCATGCGTTTTGGGCGGAGCTTACTTAAATAAAAAGTTTATTCGTGTGTACAAGGGCATACAGATAAAATGAGCAGGGACTTTTGATTCAGGTGTCTGTTAGTTAATTTTATCTTGGGGACCGAAATAATTTTAGGAAATAAGATTTCGTGTTTCATGGCTCTGTGATAATAAACAAAGGCCCAATGTCTTCCTAGTTTTTCAGCTTGGTGTGTTTGATAAATATATCTGCACAGCTGTTTCGGCATCTCTAGAATTTTTGCCGCGGCCCGAATGGTCAGCAAAGATAGCGCGAGAAGCGCCTTTTGGTTGTGTGTGTGTGTGTGTGTGTGTGTGTGTATTCATGTGACCGTTTGAAACGTTCCGAATTCATTTTTGCCTATATAGCCTTTACAAGAACACAGTATTTGCATATATTATTTACATGGTTCCATGAAAAAATGATATAAAATTTCAGTAGACAAATTGCAGGTGCATAATTATGTGCGTACCCATTTCATTATTTCGTAGGACTCACATAGGTTCTAGGGCAACTCATACCCGGACGACTGATACCTGGATAACTCATAACGGACAACTCGTACTTGGATAAATGATATATAGGACAACTCGTATTAAGGCAAACTCATACGAGGTGTAATGAGGAAAGAAAAAATGAAGTAAATTTTAATGTAAATACATATGTACTTTTACCATTTACAAGTAAAATTGAAACTTAGTGGGGATTGTATCCGACAGCTTTTAAGAAAGAAATTTTCTGGCAAAGATCAAATTTTCAATTAAAGTTATTAGTCGATTGTTGCACTCTTTGTACATCTGTTTTGAATTTATTTTCGTTCCCAGGTCAAAATCAATTTTCTTCTTCTGCGCCAAAATTGCCTCCAACTTTAGTGCGTTTATCATTTTCCAGGTATTTGGATATTATTCTGGCCATTCTATTTCTGGATCGTTCAAGGGTTCTGGTCCTTTCTTGTTCTGTTTTGAATTCCCGGTAAAATATTTTCAAATTTTCAGTCCATCTGTATTATGCAATCGTTTTATACAGGGTTCTCGTAATCGCCTCTTCATCCGTTTTTCTTAAATGGTATGTTAAATGATGAAGTTCTTCCTCGACTTCCTTCAGAATGAATTCTCTAGTTTTCGTGGGGGGATATATTATTCACGCCTGTTTTTATATTTTTGCCAATCTGCCTTTCCATAGGCTTTTTCTTATATCAGCTGGGATTTGAATTCGATTCCTTTTGATGGTGATTAGAATTCCTGTGTGATCACTAAATGGGATCATGTAGTAATTAAATGTTTTATTATTCCCAGCTAGGCAAATGTCTCGTTTCGTGGCCGTTCTTTATGTTATATAGGTAGGAAAAACAGAGCCGAGTCGTTGGTCAATGTGTCTGTCCAACAGAATTTCTAGAAATCGCCCGGCCCCGTTGGACGATCTGTGACTTGATTGCTTGCACCAAGCGTTAATATCCCCGAAGAAGATAGTGGGACTTCTTCCCTTAAACAACTTGGTAAAGTTGAAGACGGAGAGAAAGTCCCGCCTTGGTGGTTGATATGTGGTAGTAATTATTAATTCCCCAAAGTCCATGGTTATTTTCACTCTCATATACAATTTTGATAATACTTGTCTTTTCTTGTATTTTATATTTCCCTTGATGGCTATATCCTTTCCATCCCATCTTTCTTGGATACTGCTGGTGGCTAATACTTGGTAGTTCCACGTTTTAATCGTCTCATTTTTTTTGTATTGATGCCATGTCTAGATTTTGCTATTATATCGGCATATTTCTCTTCACCCTGTCTCTCTCATCACGCAGAGTGGATGTTCCTAATGCGTCTCCGTCATAAGTCCTGGTTCTGCGCCTCCTCCCCGCATAGTCCCTTTTCGCTGAGGTTGAGAGTGATTTTGTCCATCCACCTTCACTACGGGCTTTCTCTCTTCCTTCTCCCCTGAACCTCCATTATCATGACCCTCCTCCCAAATATTCTCTAGCTCTTCTCTTCACATGTCCCTACCATTGCAGTCTTCTTTTATATGCTTTCTTCGATATTTGTCCAACTTTCTTTGCTCCTTTTATCTTTTCATTCCTGATTTTATCCAACTTTGTCACTCGAATACATCCAGCTCATCATCCTTATCTCTGGCACATCCAATTTCTTTTTCTGCGCCTTCTTCAAGCTCATTTGACGGTCACATAGCGCCCCTGGTATCTTCTTCCAGTCTTTTCAGCCACACGGCACCTATGATTAATTTCTGCAGCCAAATGACCATCCTCTGCTACCATCGATCCTAGATATCTAAACTTGCTCACTCTCTTCAGTTCATCTCCTTGCATCTTAACTATCGAGTCTTGATCTTCATTGAACATCAGCTACTCCGTATTCTTCCTGCTGATCTTGAGCCCTCTATCTTCCCATGCTTTTCTATAACTTGCCTCAATGCAAATATTGCATCATTCGCTCTTCTCTCTAGCATAAAGCTAAACTGCTACTCTCCTATAAATGTTTTCTGGTCCATACGTTCGTGTTAATTTGTAGAATCCTAAGTTTTCCGTCAAATATTTTGCTTCTTTTTGATTTATTTCTTTTTTCCTTTATTCACTTTATATTTCCCCTGCCTAGTGCTTGTTTGGTCTCTCTGGGCTTAGATCTGGCCATGCTTCTTTTTTATGTTTTTATTTGTAATTTTGCTTGTCTCTGCAAGATTTCTCGTTTTTGTTTGGGGCCTGGAGCCTTTCTTTATTTTTCTTTTCGTTTTTTCTGGTGATTCTTCCTCGGATTCTGCGCTCGTTGTATTTTTGTTGTTTGTTTGTTTCTCTGACTTAGAAGGTGGGTTACAAAAACTCTGTCATATATCCCTGCAAAGTTCTGGTTGTTGGGAACTTCATTGTAGACAGTGCAATATTTTTTAGCACTTAATTTAGTTCTGTCGCGTAGCTGCCTGGTTGTTCAAAATTTATTATGTGTGCAAGCATGATACAAGTCTTAATCTTCACGTGTGTTTCTGGGTTGACGTTAATTTGTTGATTGATTCTTGAGTTCTGTTTTATATCACTTGCGAATGGAAAAAAAATGGGCCTCACTTCAAACTTCCTTAGCTCCCCTTCTTTCTTTTTTAGTATATCCTTTGTTTTGGGTTATGCTAGGGCCATTGTCCTATGGAGTCCATTTCAACGCAGGCATTTTTTTTAAAGGTCGAGGTGCATTACCTCCAGTAATGGTTTGCTTTAGAGCACTATGAACATTCTACACATATATTACGTTTTTCATTTAAATGTATTTGAAGCAGATCTGGATATTAATGGATTACTCACTCTTGATTCTATTATACTTCCTTGGATTCTGATCTAATAGAGAAAAAGTTCGCCAGTAGCTGCTTTATTCGCTATTTCTGTACTTTCAAATATGATCTTAAAGACATGCGTGTGCTGGTTAAAATTTGATTATTTCCTTTAATTTAGCCCATGTATGCTTTTCTTCAATTTCCATTTTCAGTTCCTCGCGTAGGCCACACTGCAGTGTGAAGTCGCTTCTTCCGTTATTATAATTTTTGAAATACTGACTTTATAATGAACGTACAATAATTTAATTTTAATAATTATTCCTAATTAAGTAAAAAAAAAAACGAATGAAAAATAAATAAATATATTAATCTCATACCTTTTTTGCCCTAATATATATATATATATATATATATATATATATATATATATATATATATATATATATATATATATATATATATATATATGATGAATTAAACCATATTCTCCGAAGACAATTTAATTCAGAACAGTTTTGGTGTATCTCACACCCTTTTTCAACTGATACTGGATAGAAAATATAAGAAAAGTGCTTACAAACATAACACGGGGTCAGGTCGTGAAAGATCCCCTCTTTTTCCCCCAATCCCCTACTTGTGGCTAATCAGGAAGGGGGGTTAGGCCTAAACATATTGAAGGGCTGACATTTTACTATTTTGTTTATTTTCTTTCGTATTACAGGATTAAAAGAAAATTGACCCTCAGATAGATTTAAATTAGGAACTGACGATATCAAGCTCGATTCTACGATTCTTCTCTTAACATAGTTAGCCGATTTAAATACCATTTTACTTCCATTGAAATCGATCGAATGATTCAAGTCTCTAACATGGCAAAATATTCCACTGCTTTGGCTGCCCACTCTAATATCTCTTTTGTGTTCATACAATCTCTTGTCTAAATTTCTCCCTGTTTCCCCTATATAAACTTTATGGCAATCGTTGCATGATATTGCATATACTCCTATGTTATGATGTTCTTTGGGTTTCCTGGCAATCATCAATTGGTTTAAGGAATAATTATATTTAAAGGCTAGATTAATACACGCTTTTCCAAATATGTAATTTTACTGGAGAAACTTCCAGTGGTAATGACAATCCATGAGGCAGAAACATTCATGCATGATGGGGCACCTTGTCACAAAGCTAAAATTGGGACAAAATGGCTTACTGACAATAAATTGAATATTTTTGATTGGCGTGGTAATAGCCCATATCTCAATCCCATAGAAAATTTATGGCTAATAATTAAAAATAAGGTGTAAGGCCAAGACACTGGCTCCGTCGAAAAATTAAAAGAGGTCATCATGAAGGTATGGTGCACCGAAATATCCGTGGAAGTTTGTCAAACTTGATCAAATCCATGCCGAAGCGTCTACAACAAGTTATCAAATCCAAAGGAAAGATGACAAAATACTAATATACATAATGTAGGTCAATATTAAACATGTTTTTTATGTTAAAAATACAAATTTCGAGGGTTATCGGATACTTTTCGCGGGCACTATATATATATATATATATATATATATATATATATATATATATATATATATATATATATATATATATATATATATATATATATATATATATATATATATATATATATATATATATATATATATATATATATATCATACCGAATAAAGGCAAAGAAATTAATAAAATTCTCTGGTATCACTGAATTAAACTGTGTTAGAGATATGACTATGGCAGTGTTAAGAAAATGGAGCTTAAATAATCGTGTCTGAGAGGATGGTTGGTTGTATAATTAATAAATTTGGTTGATTAGATGTTATGTAAATAATAGGGGTATTATGGGTATTACAGACTGTTGAACAGATCTTCTGGGTATGTAAAGACTACAAAATATCTAAATCATGCCTGTTGGAGCACGAATCCAAAACGGAAAACTATCTGACTTGGGTCGAGCGGTGGAGGTATGGGGGTGATGGGAGGGATTAAATTATACCCTATTAGGAAGCAACAATCTTCATAAAAACAACTCTTAAAGTGCAAGGGAAACTGATTTATATGTAATTAAAACATTTATATTTAATTAATATACATATATATATATATATATATATATATATATATATATATATATATATATATATATATATATATATATATATTTTTCGTATCAATTCCGAATGTTTATATCCAATTCAAAAATATCTCTGTAATTAACAAAATTTAATGAATTGTTTTTGCTAACATAATTTCTGTAAATCTAACCCGTCTTGTTTTCTTATCTAATATTCTGGTGATTCTTGAAGTAATTCCATTGGTCAATACCACTTAATGCTTGTAATTATCTCTTGTTCAATATGATACATTTATTTTCGTAGCGTTGATAATTTTTCCATGGAGAAGTTAAGCTACACTCCATACGGTCAGCTCTTGGAAGGAACATAGTCAACTGTTGTTCTGATATAATATACAACCTCGCTCAAACTCGTCACTTTTTCAGCGAGGCAAATATCTTAGCTATTTAGACCAGTCACGCGGTACACCAGAGAGGCTTAAATTTTTTCGGGGAGTTTTTTTGTGATTGAAAAGTGATCTAATAGTTTAATTGTTAATAGGAATAAAATTAAAGGTGCCCTGAAGGTATCGCCTAACATAGGTGGGCGTTATCGCGATAACGATATCGGGTTAACGGTTATCCGATTTTTCGCGTTATCGATTCATCGGTATCGCCGATACTTTTGGTTCCAAACTAGCGATAATCGATAATTTGAGTTTTGGGTTCCAGTTGTGCATAGGGGCGAGCCACGCCTGCCTTGGAGGCAGAAATAGGTAGGTCCGAGCTGGGAAGGAGGATACTCAAAACCTATGAAGGAGATGAAGGAGAGCCTCACCAGGTAAGAAACTAAGAAACATTATTCAAATATTCTTACTATTGTATTATAAAATAACGCTATATATAGTCAATAATCAATATTGTTTTATAATCTTAAATTTATTGGTTATCACCTTATCGCTAGTTATCGATTATCGGTTATTGCCGATAAGGTTATCGTTATAGATGTATCGGTTATAGTGATACATATTTTCGTTATCACGCCCACCACTGTCGCCTAATTAGTACTGAATGCAAGTATCTTATCAATTTGCTCGTTCTTTGCTCAATATAAGGTATCTTAAAAGGATGAACATTTTCTCTGGCAAGGTCTTCTTATTTTTCAAATTGTGTAATTTCTCTAAAAAATCATTTTGTGACAAGAGAGTTTGCTGAGACGCAACGGAGAAAAACATTTGAACAGGTTGTCAACTCTTTTGGCACTAAGAGTTTCTGAGAAGAAAACACTCTTGGCTTGTGTGTCTAGTCCTGAGCTAACGGGAGCGTCGCAAAATCCGCCGGCGAGATACAAGAGAGTTGCATACACGAGATCGACGAAATGCGAGAAAGAGCGTCCGGTATGACGTTTGAAGAACCAGGAACACAGCAGCTGTCGCTCGTAAGCTGCAGGATGAAGTCTAAATGGCGAAAATCTACTTCGGAGTGCATTGAAAATGTACTGCGAGCTGAACAAGCACCAGCCAAAGGTTTGTGGTCAGTAAATTTGGTGAATTCACGCCCTTCCAAATAAGGACGGAAGTGGAAGAATGCAAAGTATATATCGAAAAGCTTCTGTGAGTCCGTACATCTTTTGAGAGTCAGTAAGCAAGCAAGAAAAGAAAGCAAAGTGTTGCCAAGAGTCACTTATTTTCTGCTTCAAGGTTTCAGCTATATAAGTTGAAGATGCATTTGTGGCAACGCTAATAGGAGTTCCAGAACAGGGATGAGCCAAGCAAGTAGCGGAAGTAATGGCCTCTTTCCTGTGAGAAAAGGCCTCGCACTCCTTAGAGGAAAACGGAAGTGAAGAGTTTCTTTTCTTAGACTTTGATAGCAGAGCGTTCAAGGGATGCATGATCATAGCACAGCCAGGAATGTATCTGTGGTCCAAAAATAACCATTCCACAGAATATACTCAATTACTTGAGCATAGAGGGTTTAGGGCAATCCCCAATATCTGTGACTTTGTCCTCGATAGGACGAATTTCGCCTTTAGAAACATAGTCTCCAAGGAAGGAGAGTTGCGAGACACTTAGAAGTGTTTAGTACAACACCAAACAATTCAAGGCGAGAAAAGACAGCGAAGGTGAGAAATATGTTCCTCTAAAAACAAAAATGCTATCACGAGGTCGTATATATATATATATATATATATATATATATATATATATATATATATATATATATATATATATATATTAAAGGACGAAAGGAAGACCCCTTAGAACTTGACCCATAAAACGTTGGAAAATCTGGCCCTTGTTGCGAATAGCATATGACATACGAATCATTTTACATGATCCAAAAGGGCGTGGTTATAACCGTCTTTTAGACGTAATCAGTGGATTAATGAATTATTACTATTGTTCCTACATAACCGCATTTGCATCGACGTTTTTTTTTCATTTAAAAAAATAGAGGCGTGAAGAGCCGTGAGAATAATCACATTTTTCTTTTCTGTTAAAGTAAAACGCCAACTCCTACAAAAGGGTTCTTTAAAATTCTCTTTTTAGAGAAATGGGTTGTTGCCCAATTATATGGGATGCTCTCCTGAAGAGAGTTGAGGAATTCCAAGAGACTTTTATAGCGGATTAAGAAATTCTTAATCTCATAATTAGGGACTAAGATGAGCCTAGAAGTAGTTCGCTCAATAGAGCGAACCCTGCAGGCTAAAACAAAATACACTAAGCTATCTGAATGACTCCCGTCACTGAAGTTACCCCCACCTCTAATTTGGGCTTACGAGGGATTAAGATAACCCTAGGGGTATGCTGCTGAAGAAAAAAAGGAACCAAAATTATGACGTCGTCATACTAAGCCACAAAATAAGTCGCAAAATAGACCACAAAATACGCTCTGAACGGGTCCCACCACTACTGAGGTAGTATACTATCGAGTATCTATCAGATTTAAACACACTTGGAAAATAAAGTAAAAAACCAGCATACATTAATCACTTAAATAATTAAAGAACGCATTTGAAGAAGCGTGCCGAAATATCCATACAGAGATTTTTAGTCCTTTTCCAATCATTCAACCAAAGAGCGCAGTGGCGCATCAGTGTCAACGAGAGATTACTCATCTATTTTGTAGGTTTGCCTCGAACAACTTTAATGGCTCCAGCCGCTCGTGGCCTTTCCCGCAAATCCATGTTCGGTTGTCCAGGCTGATAATGAGGGTTCGAGAAGGCCCCTCTCACTCTGCCTGTTTGGGAGAAATCCGGGTATATATGCACCCTCCCAAGGATTACCCACAGATTCGGTTAGACGACGCTTCCCCGAAAGGAGTTCGATTAAACGACACTCTCTCCCGAGGATTGGAGAAGCCGTCCTCCGAAGTTCTCCTGCTGACCTCTTGAGGACAAGAGGCCCGCATCTCGCTCGATCCGAGTTTGGAGAAAGTAGCACCACACCCTTCGGGTTCTCGGCTACCCCAGTGAGTAATCAAGGTCTCTAAGACCCCCCTCCCCCCTCTCCCCCCACACCACCCCCAAGTTCGCCCCACTTTACTCTCGAGGTTCAAAGGAACTAAATCGTTCACTACCCTATATCTCCCATTATAACCATTTAATAACCCTGGTTATCCAATTAGTATTCGGAACTTAATTCCGTCTTATTCATGTATCCATATTTATTTTGTGCCTTTTATTTAGTGTGTATTAAAATCTATTTTTGTCGTTGTGTTTGGAATATTCCTTGGTCACGCAGCTGCAGCTAACTATTCAAATCGCACTCTTAGAACAATAACAGTTGTTGCCTTGCTTAGCCTACCTTAGAGCCTGTGTGCGTATATTCCCGTACACTTGGCCATACTTCGACCCCTTTTAAAAGAAAAGAAAATCATCTGAATCTGTTAATGGGTTCGCGTGTTACAAGTTTAAGAAAAAATGTATACATAGTTTCTTAACCCAATGCTTGTGTTCTTAAGCATGGATTTCTTTTTGGTCCCTCGGCTTGTTTTGAAACGGCTTTATACCCTATTTCACGCTTGTTCAGGTCTAATTAAAAGTATGAGATGAAGAACATACCGAAGAAGAAAACAATGGATCAACACAAAAATATTTCATTAGTAAACACCAACAGGGCCACGTTGCACGAAACTAGGCTCCATAGAAAAGTGGTGAAATAAGTATAATTGAAAAGTGTCAAAAGGTAAATAGATTGAATAGTCACAATAGGAGACTATTGGGGGTATCATGCCACAGAGGGCGCTTTTTTCACTAAATCCAAACCAATGAGTCCACTGTAGGCCAGGCACTTTTAACAGGACACCCAGCGCATCACTAACTTTTCCGTAGGTGACCTTGTTAATTGCTCTGAAGGCTCTACTCTCCCCCAGCCCTACCCTCTCTCACACAAAGGCCTTTTCACGGACGATCAAAGGAGTTATTCAATTTTGCGACGCGGTGGAATGTTGAGGGGCAAACTTCAGTTTTTGAGCCGAGGTGGGCGCAGTTGAAGATGGCTCGTGTGTTAAGGCACACAATATCTTTCAATAGATATTGTATATGGTATTAGATTGGCAAAAAGTATTTTTCACTTTTCTTATCAAAAGCAATATTAAAGTATTAAATAATAACTTTAATTAATGGTTGCCATTATTAAACAGCGTTCTCCCTAACGCTTAGCATGGCGGTGAATACTTGATTTGTATTTCAAATAATAAGCTAGTTTTTATCAAATATAAGTATTGATATGTGTCTCCACCTCATTCATATAACTTTTTCCGTCGTCATTATAGTGATCAAATAATAATCTGATAATGCAATATATTGATGATAAGAGAAAAATTCCTAAGATTGTTCAATTCTCGTTTCCATGGTTACACGTGCCATGTGTGGATTTACCCATTGGTGTGAAGAATTCATCAAACTTCCTGCATTGACTGGTAAAAATTTCTCGCAATTTAACGCTTAAAATGACTTTATAAAGTGTGTCTCACATAAAACCAAACAAAATATAATAAATAGAAATGAATACCTAGTTTTAATATTTAATGTTCCGTTTTCTAGTTTGTGGGGCATCCTGTATATTACCAGACCTTTTAAATGATTAATCGACACGATTTACGGTATCCTAGAAAGCTCCGTTATACGTTATATTCAAAACGTTATTAATTTCATGACGTAATACTATTTAAACAGTTTTGTTCTAGAAGCTTTTATACACCATATTTAAAAAGGCATTTAATCCATTACTCGCGGCTACATGAAGTTGATAAAGTTTTACCAAAATTATAATTTTATCTCATTTCAGGGTTGCTAGAAGATATCTAAGCTCAATTTATGGAAACCACAATGCTAACAGGTTGTTTTATGTTCTCCAAATGAGAACGTTGGCGGGTGCAGGTACCACCTATTAATGAGTGAAAATTAAACAATGCATATAAACGAATCCTCTTCATTTGTAAGGAAAAGTTGTGGTACAAAATGAATAAAATTGACAACTTATAATAATAAGTTTCCAGTTAAAACAAAAATACTCTTAGAAAATGTTTTTTGATTACATAACATCACATCTCTCTACTTATTGTTAGTACATTTAGCTGCATTTTTTGTGGAGCCTTTTAGTACACTTCGCACTTCAGTTCTTCATGCAAAGTACACATCTTCGCTGCGTACAATCTAAAATAGTGGTTGATCCTGTCGTACCCGCTTGGTTTGGAGGGGCTACGGATGGTCCACCACGTCGTGCTCGATAAGAAACACGTCTTACTAGTGAACGAGCAACCTCTCTCCTGACCTGTAGATGAGCCATTGTACTATCATCTACAGTCAGTGTCTTTTAACAATAAAAAGACACTGTTCAACTGTTATGAATTTTTAGACGTAACTATATTGACGTAATTACAAAATCTGAATACATTATTTTGATTAGAGCACATTATTTACACTAACTAAAATTAGTTAAAAACAATGGTAATTTGTGTATAAGCGTTACGGAGGTTATACCTGAAAATATTATGGTACATCATAAATTTCAATAACATGAATTAGCCACCATTCTCGAAACACACTCAGATCCTTCTAGGATGGACATCAGACAGTAAATAAACGCGTTTATACATATTGGTACGTTGCCACAATAATATCGAACAGATTAGAACAAGTTTCTACACGATCTATTCGGATGTGTAAAATAGGATATATTTTGCTACCACCGACCGCCAACGTTCCCATTTTGGGAACACTAATTACAACTTAATGTTTCAAGTGCTTTTAAAACTTAGTTTTATAAAAGTTATTGATCATTTATTGGATCAATGTTTCCAAATTTGACTTTAATATGTATTTCTTCCATTTCCATCATCCACGTCCATTTACAATCCAAATAGTGAAAAAATGTAAAAATGGCAATTTTTGACAAAATTTAAATTAGGATTGAAATTTTTATGAATATTGGTTCTTTTATCTTTCCAAAACAAAACTAAAGCCATAAAACACTCCAGATTATTGTTGTACTGGTTATGATTTAACTTTTTATGCATGTTCCCAAAATGGGAACCTTGGCTGTTGGCAAGGAATGGGTTAATTCCTGAGAAAATCATTCTGAAACAGTTTACAGTATTCTAGAAAACTCTTTTATGCATCATATTCAAAATGTCATTAATTTTCTAAGAAAATAATACTGGAATAGTTTACTGGGTTTCGGTAAGGTTGGAACGAAAGCAATGTGGGATTTTAGGGGTATATTATAAATTAAAAGAAACCTCATGACTATGGAAATATTTAATCATAAACATAACCTCCATTGCATTTCATCTGTTAACAAACTTATAAATGCCACACTTGTAAAATTCTTTATGTGTTGATGCAAAATATGAATCAAACTCTCTTTCAACCTCTTCTCTTGATGTCACCCTAAGAACACCCAAATGGTTCTGTGATCCCCTAAACAAGTGATAATCAGAAGGAGCAAAGTTTAGGAGAAAATGGAGGATGAAGCGAGATCCTCCAAGAGATATTTGGTCATTTGACCTGTGTGAGGACGGGCATTATCGTGATCGGGGGTGACACCCCTTCTCTTGACTAAGGAGGGTCACCTTTGGCCCAAAGCAGCTTTCAAACGACAAAGTTGATTACAGTAGAGATTAGCATTTATTGTTTGATTGTCATCTAACAGTTCCTAATGGACACTTCCTCCAATATTCCACCATGCACTCAACATGATCTTTTTAGATGAAGTCCTCTTCTCGATTATTGGAAAATTCTGCTTCCTCGACTGATCCACGAACGGCGGCGTTAAACGTCACGATAAAGGATCCACTTTTCATCACCAGTAACAAGCCTACCCGAAAATGGTGCCTGAAGGTGTCGTGAAAGTAGTGACTCACAAGACCTTCCTTTGGGTTACGTTAAATTGTTCTGCAAGTTCCCTAAAGGTTGTAGCGGGATTTTCTGTGACACCACTTCCAACTCCTCGGAATCAAGTTCTTTGGGACGACCTTCTTTTTGTCCGTCTTCTCGACTAAAATCCCCACTCTGCAAACTCGAAAAACACCTCCTGTAATTTTTTTTCATTTACTGCACCATCCCTATAAGTGCTCTGAATGGATTTTGCCGCTGTACTTGCATTGACACCTTTATGAAACTCATAATGTGAACATTAGATGAGAGGAGAAATGAGTGAATACCAAAGAAGATTAGGAACAATATTTTTATAATCAGAAAGGAAAATGTATTCATTGTAGCATTCCTAAACGATAACTCGGGGCACAACTTTAATAAATACTATTTAAAATTTTATTCTATAAAATCGGAAATTACTTTCATTCCCACTTTATAAATTTATTTCATATGCCATATTCCAAACGACATTATTTAAAAGGATAATCGAAGATAAATTATATGAGTGGGATGATAGAGAAGGCACAATGGGAGAAGAACAAAATGGATTCAGGAAGGTTAAGAAAACAGAAGAAATGCAATATTTCATGCGCGAAAATTCATTAAAAATTAATATTGTTTTTATTTCGTTGAATTCCATAATAAATTTACTATTTTGTATTCCCTCATTATACGAGTATAGGGTTATACATATTTTTACATTTCGTGAATCTAATATTGATTTTATGGTATTTCTGCCGATTACTTAAATTGTATTATTTAGGTATTTTATACACATAAAAATGCATTTCTTTTTCATGTTGCAACTATTTGTTATTTTTTATAAATTTTGATATTTTAGGATCTGAAAATAAGCTACGAGGCTCGAAACGTTCCCACGTAAATAAAGAGTATGCGGACAAAGTACCAAAGGACAAAGAGTCGAATGGACAAAGTATCGAATGGATAAAAATTCTAAAATTTCGCACCTCTATACCCAAAACAATAAGCTCCCCCACCCCAGAAAATAGGAAATGCTTGCGATAGAGAATTAAAATTGAGAGGAAAAACCTCTGAAGCTTGGGATAATCGCATTGGACATTTATGCTGTGAGATTTCGGCGAAAAAATTTGGCAAATTCATACACCTGCGTTGAAAGCGCTAATCCGTTTTAGAATTCTACCTCGAGTAATAAACATTCTAAATCATTAATAAGTCAAGCTTGGGCTTGGCAGATAAGATAAAATCCGATTACAAACTTGTCAGATAAAGCTCTTAAGGATATAAGGATTTTCGCGCCAAAGTAGTAGAATCCGTTGTCACACTAAAAATCTTCCAATACGGATTAAAAGACAATAATGAGCTTCCGATAAGATCCATGTTAATGAGTTTTATTTCAAACTGATAATTTATCAGGAATTTTCCTAAATTCCCTTCGATTACAGCCATGGGATTTTCGCTCAGATTCACCATACCCCAAATTTAACTCTAAATCACTTCACAAAACTTCAATCTCCTTTGTATACGTTTGACTAAAAATAAAGGGTGTTCCAATAACTTGGACAGATTTTAAATGTGAGTTAAGTTTAAGCGTCCAATGATTTTTTTCTTTTCCTTTCAGATTTAACAACTTCAGTCTTTGGGAATTTCAACCATGGAAAGATTAACAATCGAACAACGTGTTAAAGTTATCGAAGCCTATTACGAAAATGGACGTTCAAACAAAACGCATTTCGGGCACTTCGCGATTTCTTTAGTCCACATAATCGACCAACCGAGAGTGCAATTGGGAAAATTGTTTGTAAATTCAAACAAACGGGGTCGGTGGCAGATATGAAAACGCCATTGCGTGCTCGTTTACGCCGTTCAGCTAAAAACATTGCTGCAGTGCTCGAGAATGTGACCGAAGATCCAGACACCTCTATTCTTCATCGCGCGCAGGAATTGAACCTCTCCACAGCAATGTTACATCGGATTTAACAAAAGATTTATCTCTACACGTTTACAAAATTCAATTAACACAAGAACTAAAGACTGCTGACCATTTGAAACGCCGTACATTCGTCAATTGGGTGCACGAGCAAAGACAAGCCGATGATGATTTTTCACAAAAAAATCTTTAGTGATGAAGCCACTTTTCATCTTGGTGGATTCGTTAATAAGCAGAATTGTCACATTTAGGCTGATGAAAATCCCAGGAAAATTGTTGAAAAGCCACTGCATCCACAAAAGGTCACTGTTTGGTGCGCATTTTTTACTAGCGGAATCATTGGGACGTATTTCTTCGAAAATGATGCCGGAAATTCTGTTAAGGTGAAAGGCGAGCGATACCGTGCCATGATAACCAACTTTTTATGGCCTGAATTGAATTCTATGGATGTCGAAGATTCGTGGTTTCAACAGGACGGCGCCACATGCCACACAGCCAGTGCAACAATGGCTATATTGAATGAGAAGTTCCCAGGTCGCATCATCTCTCGAAACAGCGAGGTCAATTGGCCACCACCATCGTGTGACTTGACATCTTTAGATTTCTTCCTTTGGGGTCATCTCAAAAGCAAGGTCTATTCCAACAAGCCAACAACAATTCAACAGCTGAATGATGAGATAATAAGGCATATTGGTGATATCGAAGAGCAACTATGCAGAGACGTCATCAAAATTTTTGACCATCGAGGGGAGGTGTGCCGCCGAAGCCTTGGCGGACATTTAGGCGATATTATTTTTCACACATAATTGCCATGACTCAAATAGTGAAATCAATAAATTTTCACCAATAACTCTGTTTTATTTACTGGTAACTTCGATCCGTCTTACTGGAACACCCTTTATATATATATATATATATATATATATATATATATATATATATATATATATATATATATATATATTTAATTGCAGTAGAAAGGATACGACCATCAGTGACATTCTTATTTATTCCAAGCAACGTTTCGGATTACCCCATCCATCATTAGGCTAAAGGGATAAACACAATTTGTGAAACGAACAAATGTTAACATAAACTAGATACAAATCAAAAGCAAAATAATTTAGATAGTGAACCTATAAAATTAAAAGTATTAATAATTGCAAGTACATATACAGATAAGGAGAGGAACAAATTCATACCTGCTGTCAGCGAGTCAGGGGAATGACTAAGAAATTTACCAAAAATGGGACACGATTATGTGTAGTTTGTTGTCGGTAGAATATTAACAGGTCTGAAGCTGGTTGGTTGTGGCTATTACCGATAATGGGTGGCAGGTCAAGTCTGAATTTAACGTGGGCGAATGTGTTTTTATGAAGAGAGATTCCAGAATTCTCAAAATTATTGATGTTTGCATCAACCTTACACTTTATAATGTGATCTCTGATTGGCGAGACTTCCTTACTAGTGAGAGACTTTCCTGTTCGGCAACTAATGTCAAGGTGTGCATAAACCCTCGAGTGTAACGAGCGAATAGTACTGCCAATATATGTTCCCTGGGAACATCCAGGGCAAGAAAATTGTATACAATACTATTGCGCAAATAAGCCGGGGTTAAATCCTTGGTGCGGAAGAAATTACCTATTTTTAAATTGTTAATGAAGGTTATTCGGAAATGTATTTGTGGAAAAAAACTCTGAAGAACTTTTCGGTACCCTCTTGAAGCTTCTTGATTCAGAGGACCTAGATCATGTCATTCCCCTGACTCGCTGACAGCAGGTATGAATTTGTTCCTCTCCTTATCTGTATATGTACTTGCAATTATTAATACTTTTAATTTTATAGGTTCACTATCTAAATTACTTTGCTTTTGATTTGTATCTAGTTTATGATAACATTTGTTCGTCTCACAAATTGTGTTTATCCCTTTAGCCTGATGATGGATGGGGTAATCCGAAACGTTGCTTGGAATAAATAAGAATGTCCCTGATGGTCGTTTTCGTCCTACTGCAATTAAAACTACACCTTATTATAAGCAACCTTGTTGAATATATATATATATATATATATATATATATATATATATATATATATATATATATATATATAAAAATCGGCAACCACATATTCATTCTATCTCTCTCACTATCCAAATACTTTATGTGGAAGGTGAACCTGAAAATGACAGATTTAACGAACACAAACCACATGCCTCAACTCCATTACTCATGCCTTCTATGACTTAGCCTTCAGACTGGAGATCTAGGCCTTTAAAATGTCCTATTTGTTTTATTCATATTATTAACGCTTTCAGGTTACCTATCATAAGGGGGGGGGGGCTATTACGATAGCTAACGTACCCTGAATAAGTAAAATTTTTTTACAGTAAATTGCAGATTTGATAAACACAGTTTTTCTCTACAAAATGCGAGCAGAGAACTGTGATCCAACGTTTCTTTGCCCACACTCTTTGTCATCTCGTAAATTAATTACTACTAATCTCGCAATTTATTAATTTAATCTTAGCTGATTTGTATTCATTAAAGAATTCCAATAAATTTATCGAGCTCGACTTGTGTCCCCAAATAACTGTTATTAATTAGTTTTGGTTAAAAGTTTCTACACTGCACTCTAATTATATTGATTGAGATATTTCCCCGCTACTGACCTTAAATTAATTTGTCTATAATTACTGGTTTCGTGTTTATTGAAAATGGTTTTCATACTGGCAGATATAAAAACGGATACCTCTTTTAAAAGAGTTTATTGATACCTATGGGCTCTGGCAGCCTAGACATAGACTATCAAAGTAATACACATTTTTTTTTTTAACAAACAAAGTTATCCAATGAGATCCAGAATCATGGCCCCTGTCCAGATTAATGATATAAGCCGCTGACAGTACTAAAGGTAAACATAGATCAGTGTCTCTTGCAGAAGATCCATGAAAAACTCGTTTTGTAGTTTTATCTCGATACAATAGTTCTTCTATTTCTACTACGTTCATTTTATTAAGAATAAACTATCTCAATAACAGACTGAAACTCTGCATATATAACAAGGGATACCGATTCTATTAATGGATATATAAACTGTAACTGTATTGATAATGTTCCCTGTTGTATAAGATTGGAGCATTCTCTAAGACAAGTAGTACTCTTGTCCTGATTTAGGTTAATAATGGGTGTTCCAATAACTTGGACCCATTTTAAATGTGAGTTAAGTTTAAGCGTCTAAAAATATATTCTTTTCCTTTCAGATTTAACAACTTCAGTCTTTGGGAATTTCAACCATGGAAAGATTAACAATCGAACAACGTGTTAAAGTTATCGAAGCCTATTACGAAAATGGACGTTCAAACGGAAACGTATTTCGGGCACTTCGCGATTTTTGGGGTCAACATAATCGACCAACCGACAGTGCAATTGGGAAAATTGTTCGTAAATTCAAACAAACGGGGTCGGTGGCAGATATGAAAACGCCATTGCATGCTCGTTTACGCCGTTCAGCTAAAAACATTGCTGCAGTGCGCGAGAATGTGGCCGAAGATCAAGACACCTTTATTCGTCATCGCGCGCAGGAATTGAACCTCTCCACCTCAACGTTATATCGAATTTTGACAAAAGATTTGTCTCTACATGCTTACAAAATTCAATTGAGACAAGAACTGAAGACTGCTGACAATTTGAAGCCCCGTACATTCGTCAATTGGGTGCACGAGCAAAGACAAGCCGATGATGATTTTTCACAAAAAATCATCTTTAGTGATGAAGCCCATTTCATCTTGGTGGATTCGTTAATAAGCAGAATTGTCACATTTAGGCTGATGAAAATCCCAGGAAGATTGTTAAAAAGCCACTGCATCCACAAAAGGTCACTGTTTGGTGTGCATTTTTTGCTAGCGGAATCATTGGGCCGTATTTCTTCGAAAATGATGCCGGGAATTCTGTTACGGTGAAGGCAAGCGATACTGTGCCATGATAACCAACTTTTTATGGCCTGAATTGAATTCTATGGATGTCGAAGATTCGTGGTTTCGACAGGACGGCGCCACATGCCACACAGCCAATGCAACAATGGCTTTATTGAATGAGAAGTTCCCAGGTCGCATCATCTCTCGAAACAGCGAGGTCAATTGGCCACCACGATCGTGTGACTTGACGCCTTTAGATTTCTTCCTTTGGGGTCATCTCAAAAGTAAGGTCTATGCTAACAAGACAACAACAATTCAACAGCTGAAGGATGAGATAATAAGGCATATTGGTGAGATCGAGGAGCAACTATGCAGAGACGTCATCAAAAATTTGGACCATCGAATGGATGTGTACCGCCGAAGCCTTGGCGGACATTTAGTCGATATTATTTTTCACACAACCATGCCATGGTTGTTGAAATTAAGACTTTACCGTTTGTATATTGCATTACCGAGAAGAAAGATGAGAAAATTTATTCCACCATTTTTAATTCCTTGCATACATATCAAATAAATCCTCTTTCAATAACCGTTGATTTTGAACGCTCAGCCATCAATCAAATAAATAAAGTTTTTCCTCAAGCTTCAATCTATGTTTGTTTCTTTCATTTTGGGCAGTGTTTGTGGAGAAAAATACAAACCTTAGGCTTGAAAACCTAGTATAGCGACCGCAATAATTATAAAACAGTCGCAAGCGCTGGCTTTTGTTGCTCCTAGTGATGTTAAACATAACATAACATAACATAACATAATTTCACGGATGACAAAAGCCACAAGGGCCTATCAAAGGTCATCCGCATCCGTCAAAACCCACCCACAAAAAGCACCATCGCCAGGGGAAGACAAAATCAAAGTCCCCCACAACATAATATAACAGATGGCAAAAGCCACAAGGGCCCATCATAGGTCATCCGAGTCAAACGGCCTCTTTTTTAAGGCACCCAAACTCCCAAGAAAACTACATCCAGAGGATTGCGTCCAGAAACAAGGGTATCACCAATAAAGGCTTGTCAAGAACTAAATCATGTAGTTATAGATATATGCAAACAATATTAATAGATACAAAACTTAGGAACCATCACAACCTTCCCTCCCCATAAACTCATCCAACCTACTCTTAAATACATTTAAATTTGGACTACCTACTACCCTCCGCAGCAATTTGTTCCAGATATCCACCACTCTATTGGTGAAAAAATATTTTCTTAAATCCAACCTACACCCTTGCTATTTAATTTTCAAGTGGTGACCTCTAGTCCGATTTCCATCATCTGACTCAAAAAACTTGCTAACATCCAATTTTTCTATCCCCCCAAAATTTTTAAACAGCTAAATCATATCCCCTCTCACACACCTCCTTTCGAACGAGAACATATTTAATACCCTCAGTCTATCTATATATTCAAGGTGCCTCAGGGAAGGAATAATCTTTGTTGCCCTCTGTTGCACTGACTCGAGAAGGGGTTAATATCGTGTCTAAAATGTGGGGACCATGCCTGTATACAGTACTCTAGATGTGGCCTAACATAAGAGTTATAGAGTTTAAGAATAACCTCCTTACTTTTGTAACTGATATTTCTCTTAATGAAACCTAGCACTTCATTTGCCCTATTTCTTGCTTCAATACACTGTTTAGAAAACCTTAATGACTTATGTATTACTACTCCTAGATCTTTCTCATCCTCTACTGAGCTCAGCCAATGCCCATCCATTTCATATTTAAATTCTCTATTATCTTTTCCCATGTTAATAACTTTGCACTTATCAAGGTTAAAAGTCATTTGCCACTTATGTGACCAGGATAACAATTTATTTAAATCCCCCTGCACTTGAAAATTATCATCAATATCTTTAACTACAGCTACTAATTTGGTATCATTCGCAAAAAATGACACTTTATTATTAACTGCCTCCCCAAGATCGTTTATATAGATGACAAATAATAATGGACCGAGAACTGATCCCTGAGGAACCCCACTGATAACATCCCTCCACTCTGACTTTACACCATTTAGCACTACCCTTTGCTTCCTATCTTTCAGCCACTCAGCTATCCAATTTGAAACACCCCCACATATCCAAATTATTTTTAATTTATGAACTAGTCTTCTATGTGGTACCTTATCAAATGCTTTACTAAAATCCAAGTAAATTACATCTACATTCTCTTCCTTATCTACTTGATTTGTTACGAACTCCAGAAAGTCTAGTAAATTAGTCAAACATGATCTACCTGATCTAAACCCATGCTGAGCATCGCTGATTAACCCCTCCCTCTCTAGATGTTGGCAAATCCCTTTTTTAACTATTTTCTCAAGAAAGAATTTTACAAACTACAGGAGTTAGGCTCACCGGTCTAAAGTTATTTGGATCCTTTTTACTACCCTTCTTGAAAATGGGGACTACATTCGGTCTCTTCCAATCATCGGGTATTTCTGCATATTCCAGTGACCTAGTATATAACTTGTCCAGAGCTATTGAGATACTTTGTACCCCTTCTTTAAGTATCCTAGAATGAATATTATCAGGGCCGGAGGCCATGGTAGCATCTAACTCACCTATTAGTCCTTTTATAGTCCTCTAATCCACACTAATGGTAGTAAACACCTCTTTCCCTGACCCAAGAGTACTATACATAAGACTATTTAGTTTCTCCTTTGTAAATACTGATGCAAAATGACCATTTAGTACCTCAACTATTTCCCCATCAGTTTCTCTCACAACCCCTTTATATTTGATAGGTCCTATTTTAACTCTGCCAGACTTGTTATTAATTTATAGTAACTAAAGAACTTTCTAGGATCCTTGTTGCTATCCTGAGCCAATTTAATTTCTGACACCCTTTTGTTCTTTATAATCTTATTTAACTCATTCCTCGCCATTCGATACTTACTTAAATTTTGAATATTATTTTGTACCTTTAATTTTTTGTATGCCCTTTTCTTCTCTGAAATTTTTCTAGCTATCTCCTGATTCCAACATAATGGTTTCCTACTTTTGTTCCTAATGGCCTTCATTGGGATACATTGCTCTAGGACTACATTTATTATATGCTTGAATTATCCCACATCCCATAAGCATTTTTACCTCTGATTCTACATCCCAGTCTACCAAATTTAGCAAGCTTCCAAGTTTTACATAATCTCCCTTATGAAAATTTGGAACTTTTACAGCATTCTCGGTTATTTTACCCTTCTCAATTCCCAAGTTAAAACGAACTATCTGATGGTCACTATTTCCCAATGCTTCCCCAACAGTCAATTCTTGAACTAAATGATCACTGTTAGAAAGTACTAAATCTAATATATTGTCCCCCCTCGTTGGCTCATTAACAAATTGATTCAAAAAATTATCCTCAAAGCATTCTATGAACCTGCCACTTGTTCTATCCCTACCTATCATATTTTCCCAGTCCACAGAGTTTAAGTTGAAGTCCCCAATAATAACTGCATCTGTTTCACATCCCTTACTTATTTCCCTTATCATTAGTTCATCTATATCATCAGTGTGCCCAGGTGGTCTGTAAAAAGCTCCCAAATGCACCATTCTATTTTTACTGAACCTAATATCTATCCAAAGTGACTCAACTCCATCCTGCTTTATTGAAGTAGTTAAACTTGAAACAATGATGTTTTTTATATAGATAATTATTCCTTCACCAATCCTACCTGTCCTTTAACTAATGTACATATTATAACTCTGTAAATCAAATTCACTTATAGTGTCACTAAATTCTACTTCATTAACCCATGATTCAGTAACACATAATATATCTATATCCTCATCGCTAATATAACTAAATAGCTCATCCTTCTTGTTTCTAAGACTACGAGCATTTGGGTAGAAACAATTTAACCCCCCTATCCCTGAAGCACCTCTTCCAACCTGAATGTCCTGATCTCTATCGCCTTGGAACCTATTTCTGTTATCTGCTAAGTCCATTCCTCTTTTAAGTACTATAATGTCCTCTCATAATTCCCTGACCAATATTTGTATCTAGTTTCCCGCCCGCAAAGACCTAATAACCCGATCATACTCCTCCCACAACACATCTACCCCCCTCCTACTCAAATGCAGTCCATTCATCGCATACATTTCTTTCATTCCAACAAACCTATCCCACACATCCACAAACATAACACCTTCCTTCCATCTCACACATCCTCCTTACATAATAATTCAGCCCAATCGCATGAGACATCCATTCTACCCCAACATCCATTCTTGGAAGCACACCTGTTACAACACCTTTAATTCTACTTTATTTCTCCTTTTCAATCAATCTCTTGTACCCCTCACGTAATTCACATGCACCCACTTTCTTCACATCATTCACTCCTACATGTGTAATCACAACCGCATACCTTGCACAGCCAGACACCAGCTCCTCATACCTATCAGACAGATCTCTCAGTCCAGCACCCGGCAAACACACCCTCAAACCATTCAATCTACTTGCATTCAACTTCCTATCTAAATATCTAACTCGCGAATCACCCATCACAAGCACTTCAGTCAGACTCCTATTCCTAACCCCCACAAACCTAACTCCATCCCCACTCCTATTCTCATTCAAACTACCAGTCACTCTACCTCCACCCCCACCCCCATTAGTCATATCACTTCCAGTTACTTCCTCTCTTAGGGCACTGAATCTATTAGTCAAGCTAATAGGTTCTGTGTCCCTCTGACTCACACACCTATTCTCCCACTGGCTAACCACCTCAACAGAGGCAACCCTATTTCACAAAGAACAGGAGAAGCCTCCCTAGCTTCACGTTTTCTAACCACTCTCTACTGCCCCCCATCCTATTTCTAACTAATCTAAGGGGGCTAACTTCCCTATCCCTAGAACTATCATATCCTACCTCCTCCACCGGCCCTCTACCTTCACCTGAAACATCTAACTGGCCTACCTCACCACCTAACCTATTCCCAGCCCTAGGCCTAACACTAAGCTCCATCCTGAGCTCAGAAACTAACCCCTCCAGCCTACATATCCTGCCTAAATCCGGCATTCTCATCCCCACTAGATCTACAATGCATTCACGCAGCCCACATACAACACATGCATACCCCTCACCAACTACACCATAACCAATGCATACATTCCGACACTCATGCTCACTTTCATCCCCGAACTCCATCACTTATTCAAACAAAGAAAGAACTTAAGTAGTAATAAGAAAAAAGAGCAACTTAGCTTTCGCTGATTCTGTGGTGAAAAACTGTAGAAAAAATCCGAAAAATGAATCACCAGACCAAAACGAGATTTAAGGCACAACACAAGTCCAAATCAGTCGCTAATTAAACTGTCAACATAGAAACGAGGTTTGAAAAAAATAATGGAATCTTTTGATGAAAAACTGATGAAATCTTTGGAGAGTTTTTACAGTATTTTGAAGCTATATGGTTAGGTATTATTCGGAGGGGAAAGATGAGAAAGGCAGTATTTGATATGGACTTGTGGTCAGTTTAGGGAAGAGTTGCGAATGATTTGCCAAGAACGAACATTTCAGTTGAAGGGTGTCATAATGAATTTCACAAAAAATTAATGGTTTGTCACCCTACACAAGATAAACTTTTGAGAAAACTACGCCTGGAGCAAGCCAACACTGAAATGATTTTAGAGCAACTGCAGCAAGGTAAAGATGTCCAAAGGAAAAACAAAGAATATGCTATCGTAAACGAACGACTGAAATGCATTTTTGATCGATACAACGTCACTTCTGAAATAGAATATCTTAAAGCCATTGCTTACAACCTTTAGTTATATTTTTATTGTTTTAGGTGTCTTGCAAAAGTAAAATTTATTTTTTATTTTTAATAAAATTTCAATTTCTTAATTTTTTCCAATATTTACATTAATTGGAAGCATTGTAATCCTCATACATATGTAAACATATTTATATTTTTATTTCATTGCAACTGTATTATTTTTCAAATAAATATTTCAACTCTTAATATTTGTTTATTTCATAAGTGTCAGAAAATCATCATTTATGTCGAACTTTCTTCAAAGTCATTTATTTTTTAAAAAATCACAGATTACAGCAATGTTCCACAATCATTCTATATTTTGTCCATTCGATCTATATTTGTCCTTCGATACTCTGTCCTACAACCAAATAAAGGGCTCACATACGATGTTGTGTGGACTTCTCATAGCGAACAACTTCATAGTGAATATATATATATATATATATATATATATATATATATATATATATATATATATATATATATATATATATATATATATATATATATATATATAGTATAAAAGAAAGAAAACAGTAGTTTTTAAAGGTAAGGGAAATGTTTTTAAACGTTCAGCAATGTTTTTAGCTGAACGGCGTAAACGAGCACGCAATGGCGTTTTCATATCTGCCACCGACCCCGTTTGTTTGAATTTACGAACAATTTTCCCAATTTCACTCTCGGTTGGTCGATTATGTTGACCAAAAAAATCGCGAAGTGCCCGAAATGCGTTTCTGTTTGAACGTCCATTTTCGTAATAGGCTTCGATAACTTTAACACGTTGTTCGATTGTTAATCTTTCCATGGTTGAAATTGCCAAAGACTGAAGTTGTTAAATCTGAAAGAAAAAGAAAAAAATCATTAGACGCTTAAACTTAACTCACATTTAAATTTGGTCCAATTTATTGGAACACACTTATATATATATATATATATATATATATATATATATATATATATATATATATATATATATATATATATATATATATATATATATATATATATATATATATATATATATATATATATATATATATATATATATATATATATATATATATATATATATATATATATATATATATATATATATATATATATATATATATATATATATATATATATATATATATATATATATATATATATATATTGACAGGGGGGCTGCAAAATTATGAACATATGCGATACAAAATCGACCAATCACATTGATGATCCCTGGTTAAAGCTGCACGTTAAAGGTTTGTTTATTCATTTGGATGATGAAGGCTTCGGCCATTCACAGTCTCCGGTGGGTTGCAGGATGATGGGGGTGTTGTTAAGCGTTTCATGAGTTTGAGTGACGCCATGTGAGTTGGTATGTTTTTCAATTGCTCCGTCTTGTAGGTGAGCGGTCAGTCGCCCCAATAGGGTTGTGAAGGTCACACCAATGTATGTACTTGGAATTGCGGTGTTCGCAATCACCGACTTCGCACGAATATTCGTACACAACATTAGTCTCCTGGAGTTTGCTCGTCGGAGGGAGACAGCTGTTCTTCAATATGTAATTACTTATTCTCTTCGTCTTGTTATATATTATCAGGTTGATATCTGTATTAGGGTTGGTTGGAGTGACGTTTCGGTGTAAAAGGACTTTGAGAGCCATTTCATTTCCACGATAGCCTCTGTTCATAGTGACTTTATAATAAAGGTCGATGGTATTATTCTTCGCTGTAGAGCGAGCCCCAATGCCCGCGGCCAAGTCCATTTGTTTTCTTTATAGCGGCGTCGATAGTTTCCTGTGAGTAGCTATTATTAGCTAGAGTGCGAGAAACCCTCTTCAGGTCGAGATCGATATCCATCCCAATGAATAAACCAACAATTAACGTGCAGCTTCAACCAGAGACCATCCTTCGAACAGCCCGGTGTCTTCGTAGTGACCGTCACTAATACCAACTAACATTATTTGTACTTTAATTTTATTTTAATGTGATTGGTCGATTTTGTATCGCGCATCTTTGTTTTGTTTTGTGGGGAAGGGGTGAGTATGTGAGTGTGAGAGATAGTGGTGTATTCGAATAGTGGGGTTTGGGAATAGTGGTGAAAATAAGGAAGTTTTAGGGATGTAAGATTTGCAAAGGTGCCTTGAGATCAGGCTAATCTCTTCCATTGTTTGTTTTTTATATATGTATATATATGTAGACAAGTGTGTATGTGTGTATATATATATATATATATATATATATATATATATATATATATATATATATATATATATATATATATATGTATATATATATATATATATATATATATATATATATATATGTATATATATATATATATATATATATATTATATATATATATATATATATATATATATATATATATGTATATATATATATATATATGTATGTATATATATATATATATATATATATATATATATATATATATATATATATATATATATATATATATATATATATATATATATATATATATATATATATATATATATATAGAAGGAAAAAACAAACAACTTTATTGTGGATTTCGGTGATCCATAAAAAGATACATTACAATTTTGAAGTAAAAAATTTCGATATTACTTATCCAAAAGGCACCAAAAGATTATATTTACGTTAAGATCCACCTTGACAGGCTCCAGTGGCTTTTAGTCGTCCTTCCTTTTCTTATGTTCTTATGTTCTAACTAAAATTACCACTATCTTACAGCTAATACTTATTCACCTATTTAAATGAACTGTCAATCTACTAATATTTAATATTGCCGGATTAATGCAATGGGTAATATTTCTCATGTGAGTAGTAATTTCAGAAAGATACCTACAGTCTGAGTGAAAAATACTAGACACAATTTTATTTGAGCTGCTTTCTAACCTATTTAAATAACAATTACAAGTTTTCTTGTCATCTGCATAAATAAAATGATTCTTTTTTGCATTACCTATTATACAACCTACTTTAATTTTGCCTAACTATGGATAAATCATTTATATACATACAGGATAGGTAAGGAGAAAGAATTCCTCCCTGTCGAAAACCATTACTTACGGTAAAGAAGTCAGATATGGTATTTGACCATCTTACACACATTTTTTGAGTAGCATACCAGTAACTAATTATTCTTATAATATATGATGGAACCTTAAATTTACTTAACTTATCTATTAAAACTCTGTGATTTACTCTGTCAAAAACCTTTGACGCATCCAAAAAGCAGGAATATATATTGCTATTAAGACTATTATGCGATGGTTACGAACATTTAATTTTCCGGACGTTTCGGTCATTAACGATGACCATCTTCAGCGAATTTTAAATACAAAGAATAATTTTTATAAGAATAACTAAACACAGCAATAAAACCCCCAAAAAACAAAACAAGACAGGAATCGAAAATGATAACCGAAAGCAAGAAGTTAAAATGAAATATATAATCCTAAACCGTTGAAAGCAAATGGATAAAAATCTATCAATAAGAATTTGATTAATATCGTAAAAATAACTAAATTAAATAATAATCCCATGAGTATAAAATATGTATAATAAACGAATTAAATTCTTATTGGAATACAAAAATTATAAACTATAGCAATAAAGTCGAAAGCAAGGGATTTCTATCGTTACTTTTTGTATTTCGAAAAACTGTGCCACCAACTTAATCCCCTCCCTATATTAAAATCAGGGTCTAATTTCATAGATGATATTAAGTATTTAGCCAATAGATTCTATAATAAATATAACAGCTTTAAAGTTTTCTGCCCTGTATTCAGTTTCAAAGATTTTAATATCCTGTCCAACCTACGTAAGGATCTTTCTATCGTGATATCCAAACCGGGCGGATTATATTTCTAAAATGCCTGCAACTGGATAAAGATCCATTTAAATATATCTTGAAAATTGAAGACCAAATAAACAACTTTTTACGTTCTCTAAAAAAAGAAAAATATTCTCTGTGACTTTTACAACCAACTGTTTGCTTCTGGTACATCGCCAGGTATTATCTATGGTTTACCAAAAACTCACAAAGTAGGATTACCTCTCCGTCCAATATTATCTGTCATTAACATCCCTAGCTTCAATTTAGCCAAGTTTCTAGTCCCTATAATTGAACCTCTCACTCGCAACAAATTCACTTTGAAAGATTCATTCGAATTTGTCAGATACGTTTCTCAATTAGATTTAAACCACTCGTTTATGACTTCAATCGATGTAGAGAATTTTTATTTACAAATGTACCTGTCATGAAAACTTGCAAAATCATAACTGATACCCTTTTTCAATCAAATGATAGCATTTTCAGTGTAACCAAGTCTCTTTTTTTCTACTTTATTAAAATTGTCCGTTGAAAATACAGTGTTCTTTTTTAATGAGATTTTGTACATTCAACACGATGGAATGGCCATGGGCTCTCCATTAGGTCCCAGCTTTGCTAATGCTTTTTTATCCTACCACGAAAAAAAACTGGTTAAGGGACTGTCCCGTTGAATATAAACCGTTAGTGTTTAAAAGATTTATGGACGACTGCTTCCTTATTTTTAAACACAAAGACCATGCCCCATTATTTTTAAATTATTTAAATCAACAACACCCTAATATTAAATTTTCCATGGAGACAGAATTAAACAATATTATCTCTTTTCTGGATGTCACCGTTTCAAAAGTTGGTTCTAAATTTAACACCTCAATTTACAGGAAGCCCACTACCACCAAAATTGGCACCCACTTCTTTAGTTGCACTCCTACTAATTTTAAACATTCCGCCATCATAAACATTATACACAGAGCTCACACAATCAGTTCAAATTGGTTTCACTTTCATTCTAAAGTAGAATATCTTAGGAGCTTTTTTTATTCGAATTTTTTCACAGACCTCACCTTTTTGACAGACTTACTTCCAATTTCTTAGCCAAAAAGTTATCTCGCAAAACCCAACAAATAACTGTCCCTAAACAAAAAATATTCTTAAAACTGCCTTACCTCCCACTTGATAACACCAAATTCAACAAAGCTTTACTCTTGACTCTTAATAAATACTTTCCTTGATGTAAGTTTCTCCTAATTAATTCTAATCCTCTTGGTGCTTATACTTTCCTTCGACACAAAGAATCGCTCCCATTATGCCTGCGTTCCCCCCTTATTTATGAATTCACTTGTGCGACCTGCCAAAGTCGCTATGTAGGCCAAACAAGTCTACAATTAAGATGTAGGATCGCCAAGCATATCGGAGTATCATACAGAACCAACATTCCCATCTCCAAACCCGAACACTCCTCTATACGAGAACATTCACTACAACTTAACCACCGCTTGACCCTGATTCCTTTAGTATACTCTCTTCTGCCTCCTCTTCTCTAAGTTTAAAAATTCTTGAATCACTTTACATTAAACAAATAAACCTAGAACTCAATGATTATTCTTCATCCCTCAAATTATTCAATATATAGACAAACGTACAACCAATCAGATCCCCCTTAATAGTTTTCCTTCTGCCTAGTTCTGTCCGTAATATCAGTTGTTACTCCCAGCTACAACGAAATAAGGTTAGTGGTCGTGCAGATAAATTTTTATTTTATTTGTTTGTCCCGTTTATATCCAAATGATCTAGTTTACAAATGTCTTTTCCTTAATTTAATGTTTTAGTTGTCCTCTTCGGCCCCTCCATTATTGCTTATTTAATATTTAAACTTTCGTGCGTTAGTTTACTCATATTTATTGAACGTTCAATCACTTAAATTTGAACTTTATTGAATTACTTGCTTTGCTCCATCTATTAATATCCGCTTCGATTACATAGCCCCTGATCTAACTTATTTTGGATTGTTCGCCCTGCCCTTATAATTTTCTTTCTTGCTATAGTTTATATTGAATTTCTTGTATTCCGCTTAAAATTTAATTAATGTTTATTATTCAAATTTGCTGCTCATGGGATTATTCAATCATTTTTTTTGTCACTCTTATAAATCGATTTCTTCATCCCTTGCTTTTGACTTTATTGCTATAGTTTATGATTTTTGTATTCCAATAAGAATTTAATTCATGGGATTATTATTTAATTTAGTTATTTTTACGATATTAATCAAATTCTTATCAATAGATTTTCACCCATTTGCTTTCAACCGTTTAGGATTATATATTTAATTTTAACTTCTTGCTTTCGGTTATCATTTTCGATTCTTGTCCTTTTTTTCTTTTTTTTATTGCTGTGTTTAGTTATTCTTATAAAAATAATTCTTTGTATTTAGAATTCGCAGAAGATGGTCATCGTTAATAACCGAAACGTCCGGAAAATTAAATGTTCGTAACCATCGCATATGTCTTCATAATCCTACTACGAATAAGGTTCCCAAGGAACGACTCCATCACCAATATATATATATATATATATATATATATATATATATATATATATATATATATATATATATATATAAGGCGTTCAAACCTTTGGATTCTTGTACTATTTTAGCTTTTTTTAATGTTAACTTGACGTGTAGTTTGGTTGTTTAGATTCATTTTATGTGTTTTTTGTTTCTACATCAATTCTTACGTGTATCTTATTTGGTTTTGTAAATGTTTTTGCTATATTCATTTTTGGTTGCTAGTATTCGTGTTTTGTGTGTTCTGTGATTCGTACTTAACTATTTTCTTTTTTTATTCTTCATTGTCTTCACTAGGTAGTTGTGGTCTTCTTTGGTTTTGAAGTGAAATCGGTTTGGTTCGTCGTTATCGGTTGCTTTTCATCATCGGGACAATTGCGTCTCCAAGCTTGCTGACGCTGCTTGGGAATCTTTCGCGGCTGGGACCTTGTTGGTTTTCTACGATGAGTGCTCTAATTTCCTCGTTGCTATTCATTGTAGTTTTCTCTTTCATATCTGACGCTCTTTCCTTAAAGATCGTATTGAGCGGTTTGATATCCACCGTTCTGTGCAGATCCATTTGCTTCCTCCTATTCCTCCTTCGTGTATTGGTAATGAGATGCATACACTTATTTTGTATCTTCTGCATTTCTTTTTTTGCTGTTTTAGAGACTCCGAACAGAGATGCTGAGGGATAGATAAGGGTGGGTCTAACTAGCGTCAGATACAGTTTCTTTTTATTCTTTTGGCTGAGGTTTCTGAAGTTGTAGAGGGTTCTGACTGCCGAATATGCTTTTTGGATCTGTTCTGTGAGGTACTTCTTGTACTCGTTAGAAGTGACCTTCATCCCGAATACATTGCACTCGTTTGTGTAGGGATAACGCAGATCCCGCACTCTCACATCTGCTGTTTTTTTTTCTTCCTAATGAGACGATCTTGAATTTGTCGCCTTTAGTTCTGATTTTCCATTTTGATTTATAAACATTGATTTTTCTTATTTCCTCGGCAGTCATTTGAGCTTGCAAAGGCGCGTTTCTATATCCACTATCTATGAGCTGACTTATGTCATCGACGAACTGGATGTTCAGGCTAGTGGGGTAGCTTGGCTGTATATATATATATATATATCGAGTATAAGGTTGGACTGAGGCACCCGCCTTGAGGCAATTCTATCTGTAGATTAAAGGTGGGACCGTCCGTGCGCCTTATACTGATGTAGGTCGACCTTTCCATGATATAAACACAGAGCATTTTTTCAGGTTTTGCGCTCAAACTAGGCTGGAGGATCTTGTATTGCATGCCCCTTAGCCATACCTTATCGAATGCCTTTGACACGTCCCTGCATACTATGTCGATATAGCTCCTATTTTTTTCGCTGGAGCAATCTTTTCCCTGATAACATTTATTGCCATCTCGGTGCTTCTCTTCTTTCTGAAGCCGTATTGCTGTTCGTTGTAGAGCAAATTTTCCTCCAAGTGTTCGACGAGTTTTCTGTTCAGTAGTTTCTCTAAGAGTTTCCCTCCAATTTCCAGAAGGGATATTGGGCGATAACTCTCCTTCCTCGTCGTTGGCTCTCCAGGTTTGGCAATAAAGATCATTTTTGCTGTTTGTATGCGTCGGGGAAGTACCCTACATTTAGGCAGGCATTAAAGATGTTGAGTAAACCTTTCCGCACGCATCTCGGTGGTTTGACGAAGTTTAGCTTTGTCAAACCTGACCGTCCTGGAGCTTTTTGCTTAAAGGAGTGGAGCGCACTTTCAAGTTCTTCTAGCGTCACTCTTTCTTCTTCTCCTTCCTCCCTGTTCACTTGATGGTTAGGATGCGTCCTCTCAATGATTTCGTTCAGCTCATCTATAATCTGATTTTCAAAATCTATGTCGAAGTCTTCATTTTCTTCTTCACTGATTCTGAAAATTTGTTCCTAGTATTGCCTGAGAATCTACTCCATTTCATTTTCCTCTGATTTAATTTCACCTTGGTCGTCTTAAAATTCCATCTTTTTCTTCTGGGGCTTTACTTTCATTTTCCTGATTTTCGCCCAGAATTCTTTCTAGTTCTTCGATAGCTTCATTCCATTTCTTCTCTTGTTGTTCGTAAATTAGAATTTTTAGTTCTTCCTTTATCTCTCCCATACGGTACATTATATCACGGGATGTTCCTGTGTTGATGCTCACCTGATACAAACCTTTCAGTTCACGGTGTAAACCTTTCATACCATCGGTCCATTTGAATGTTGAGATCGTTCTGTATGTACTTTTGGGAATCGACTCTCTGTCAGCCTCGATCATCTGGGTCTCTATCCGCTTCATTTCTTCGTCTATTTCCTCGAGCGTCGCTTCGTCGAGGTTTGCTGGGATGTATTTCTTAGCATTCGCTCGTAATTATTCCAATTCGCCCTGCTGTAATTCTTCCTTGTATGTGATGGTATCAATATAGGGTTAGCGTTGATATAAAAATTAATCCCTATATGGTCGCTACAAGGTATCATTTCATGGCTCATGTGATAGTTAAAGGGTAAGAGGAAGTCGGCCAAGCAGATGTCCGGCTTGGTGGCGCTCCTTTCCGTGATGAAGGTCGGACGATGCTCCTATGCAGAAGAGTATTCAAACATCTGCCTAAACCGTTGCTTCGAGTATATCGAGACTCGGCACATCGTACGTTCAGGTCCCGATAAATATCGTAGGGACCCTTTGCCCGAGTATACTCGCAGTAGTGTGGTTCGGTAAATAGTCTCGTCTTAGGGGTTGGTATCCTGTGGCAACGACCATCTTCCCCAGGCTTATTTCTACCTCTATGGCGAGGTAGGATTCTTCCAAGTTCCTGAGTCGCTTGAATTTTATTCCCTTCTTAATCGCAATGGCTGCTCCGTCGTATCGTTCTTGAAAGTGGTTCACTGTCAACACGTCATAGGTCCATATCTTGATTATGTCCCTATCCGTGTCAGCATCGATTTGTTAGAAAATATTACCGTAGTGCACTCTTTTCGTGGTCTATCCGTCGGTGTTGATACTCAAGATTCTTAAGCTGTCTCTTTGCATTATGAGGACTAATCTACCGCTTCTTCAGCCTGGGGTCTCTGTTAGAGACCTTTTGAGGAGCAAGGTATGGATTTTTATTCGTTTCTTTATGGATTACTTCCATGCCCTTGTTCCTCTTTGGTAATTGTTTTCTGGGTGGGCTGGGAGTCTTCGATTTACTCCTGGGGGCCCTCTGAGATCTCGTTCTGGGTTCTGCCTCTTTCTCTTCTACTTTGGGTTGCGAGTCGCTTGAAGACTCTTGTTCGGAATCATCTGAATCTTCCTCAGATGTTGCCTGCTTTTCTTCTTTTCGTGGTCTTTTGGATGAGGCTGTGCTCATATTGAGTATTTTTAGTGAGTCCTGGGATTTAGGTACTTTGATTGTAAGCGGGTTGTTTCCCTGTAGTAGTGAATTGAGTTCACTCTCGTAGCTTCCTGGGCTTCCCATGTTAGCGATATGGGTCGGATGACGCATGTGAGTATATTCGAGCTCAACTCGGAATTGAGTTGCATTGTAGGTTGATTTAAGGTTGTTTGGTTGGGTATTGATGCTGCGGTCACATAACTCTGGGTACTAGGGCTCGAGCTTCTTCTTCCTTCTTTTTTATTATCTCTTTTCTTCTGGGGCAATTTAGTGCCAAAGTTCGGTGGTCACCGTTACAATTTAGGCACTTTTTGGTCTTGGAGGCACAGTCTTTAAACCTATGACCCTCTTGCCCGCATTTAGAGCATAGCTTTTTGTCCTTGTTGGATCAAGAGTGGCTTGTATTATTTCCAGTTTATAACAGGAAAAACGATTTGGATGCTATGGATTTTTTCCTGTTCGATGTTTTCAGATGGGATCCTCATGCTGAAAGCTAGAAGCCTATCTCTTTTTGTTTTCTGTGCCATTTCGGTGGTCTGGAAGGCGATTTTAAACACATGGGTGGGGTTAGTAAACTTAATTAATTCCTTAATCTTCGCCCATGTGTTTTGTGCCTTAATCTCTTTCTTAATTTACTCAGTATTTCTTTCCCTAATCCAGCCTTCGATCTTGCGGCAGATGACGCTCCCATTGGCTGCCATCTAGGTGGGAATTCTTGCCGCAAGACCGATCCTTTTTAGGGCTACCGTTCCTCGGGTGGACAGTATTTCGTCTATGTCCTTCGTTTCCGAGCATAGGGCTATGTAACCGTTGGTTACGTCGATCAAACGGATCAGTGCAGCCTTTAAGTTACTCAAATAGAACCAGGCACACCTGAGCTTTGGCCGAAACTGCACGGCCGGGAAGCCTTCTGATTGGGACTCTCTTCATTGTATCCATCTCCCCAGAAGGGGGGTGGGGTCCTTGTTCCAAGTTGGTCCTCTTCTTTTTTTCTAGTATTCTTTCTCGAATTGTGTTATGTGTCTGAGTTTAATGTGAGTGGTGTTATGTGCTTAGGTGAGTGAGATGTAAATTCAGAATAGGGGGTGTTCCCCACCGCAGTGCGGCCCCGTGCTTCCGTGAACCAGTACTGCAATTGATGGGGTAATGGATGATGGAGGGATGGGCCTGGGAAAGGATCCTCCCAAGGGGTGAATTATGGCGGACTTGATGATGGATGAAGGCCGAATCAACTTCCTTCATCCGTGGCGTGCCGCCCCTTGGGTTTTTTTAAAAAATTCGCGACTGCATCCTCCATAGCATAGATACGGTTGCTTGTCCCTCTATGATTCTACTGGCTCCCCCTCCTAATCGCATACATTTTTCAGGAAAGTTTACAATCTACCGATCATATGACGTCGCATACAAAAATCTATCCCTCAGTTCTTCGTTTTTGTTCTTCGCTAAAGGTTAACATTATTTGTGTTTAAGCAATCAATAATTTCAAAGATCCCTTACATAACCTGATCAATTAATGCTTACGTTTCATTGATTTGTCAGTGTAAGTCCGCCCACATTTTGCAGTATCAATTACAATTGTTCTCTATTTTGATTACAATTATAATTTCTTGTGATGATAGCTATTATGTTCTAGCTCTATTTTATCGAACCAGATGATAGGTAGTGTACCCGAAATGTGGTTATGATTAAATGAGAACACTGTCACCTGTCTAAATCTCGGATTCATCTTTAACTTAAAAATACTTGTAAGACTCCTTAGAAGCAAACCGATTGAATATTATATATATATATATATATATATATATATATATATATATATATATATATATATATATATATATATATATATATATATATATACAAGGTGTCCCAGAAAAAAGTTAACCGTACTTTGAATTAGTATAACTCAAAACCTATTGGAGATTTTTGCGTCTTGTAAAACAAAACAAATTTAGCAACAATTTATCTGTCGATTTTGGGATTTCATTAAATTCCCTTTTACGGCATTGATACACTAATGGGTTTAATGGAGGCTATCAAAATTATGTTTGCGCAAGGAAGTAAAATAATGAAACTTCGAAGTTTAAAATCAACAAATATATTTAAATTCATTTTTAACAAAACACCTCTTCATATGGGTAATAGAAATTCATTTTTTAATTTTCTAAGCACCGTTTCCTTCCACATGTCTTCCATTTCTTTCCAAGCACAGTTACGTCTTTGATCGCATTTATTCAACAACTTTTTTGATTAACTTGTGATTTTCCTTAAGTCTATTGACTTCACGTGTGATACTATCTCTTAACTGGTTGATGCTTTGTGGTGGAGTAGAATACACTTTATTCTTTAGATCTTCCCATAAGAAATAATCGCACGGTGTTAAGTCAGGGAATCTTGAGGGCCATTTAATTGCATGATTTAGCGTGACAATGCGGTTGTCAAACGTTTGTCTTAGTTTTGTTCTTACAGCAAGCTCTCTATGAGCTGGTGCGCCGTCCTGAATACACCAAAGTCTATTGAATTGATTGCCGTAAATCTGGCGGAGTTCCGGGAAGATCCTTTCGTTAATCATGCTCAGGTAGGCAGCACCATTCAAGTTAATCTCGTAAAACAATGGGCCGACAAGATAGCTATTCCCGCATATTCCGATCCACAGAGACACTTTCTGCTGACAAATACGTGTGTCAAAGTTGAATGCTG
Source organism: Ceratothoa steindachneri (assembly GCA_963969495.1). Taxonomy (NCBI): domain Eukaryota; kingdom Metazoa; phylum Arthropoda; class Malacostraca; order Isopoda; family Cymothoidae; genus Ceratothoa; species Ceratothoa steindachneri. The sequence continues at coordinate 129,456,697 of OZ018322.1, read as the reverse complement.
GGGGAGGGGGGTTTAGCGGCGCATATTGCCGAATGTTATAGCTATTTACCTTTCCATTCATGAAAAAGGCTGCCTCGACACCAATCACAATGTTTTCCAAGAAACGAGCAGGTTTATGGAGAAGCCATTCGACAAATTGTCTACGACGAGGAAAATCAGTTTCAAGAAGCTGGTGTCTTGCATGCATCTTATAGGGATGCCATTTTAAGTAATGTTTAATAATGCGGTTAAATAATGACTTTGACAATTGTAACCCATTCTTTCTGACTGATACATGTGGATTTTGAAGAAGTGTCATCTGAACATTTTCGATATTTTCTGTTGTTTATATGCTTCTAATACGACCCGAACGACCTTTATTTAGATTTAAGCATGTTCCTTCATGTTGGTATTTGCCAACGTTTTTCCAAAGTGTTAACTTGCTTAGTGGGTGCCTGCCTGAAAACGTTGTTCAAATGAATCTTGTACTTGTTTAAGACTGCCAGTCTTAATAAAGTTTGTGACTACAAATACGCGTTGATCTTTTGTTAACTGCATGATTAAAAAGGTTCTATGGAAGTAAACTTTTACACAGAAACGCTTTTATTTGCTTAGTAAGCAATAATGACGAGACCATACCACAGCGTGGCTGAAAAACCACTGTAAAATGGCCTAAGCTATGCTTGGAGAATCGCACAGTGTCCTAGGCTACCTAGGCTCCCTATGTTTCTCTTGAAAGTGCACGGTGGCATAGCCTTCGTTTCATTATTTTACTTCCTTGAGCAAACATTTTTGATAGCCTCCACTAAACCCGTTAGTGTATAAATATTATAAAAGAGAATTTAATGAAATTTCCAGAATCGACAGATAAATAGTTGGTAAATATCTACTTTCTGCAAGACCAAAAATTCGCGAATAGTTTTTGAGTTATGCTAATTCAAAGTACAGTTAACTTTTTTCTGGGAGCTTCGGCTCCTTCGCCCACGCCTAGTGGTGGGCAAAGTAGCTCGAAGAAGGTGGATCCTAGAAGAGAGGGCCCCCCGCCTCCAAAGCCGCAACACCCACCTAAGGTTTCGAGGCGGAGGGACGAAAATACTCGCATGGCTACGCCAACCTCCGCAAAATAAGTCCTCGAAGGCGAAAGCGTCTTCAGCGCATTGTCCGGCCAACAGCACCCGGGGTTCTGCATTTGGGAAGCGTACGGCCATTCCCGTGAAGGGGCTTCTGTTCGAAGAGGGCCCCCGCGTCTACTCCAATCTAGGCCTGGAGGGCATATTCCTTCAAGGAAATTGCCGTGGACTCCGGGCCAACTGGGAGGAGCTGCGGAGGCTCGTCTCGTCCCGTTCCCCGTTAGCTATTTTTCTGCAGGAGACCATGCTAGGCGCGTGCCCCCTGCCCGCCCTGCCGGGGTATAAGGGTTTGTGACACCACCACCACGAGATGGCCGGGCTGGAGGATGCGCGTTTTACACCCGGCATGATGTCTCCGTTCTTCCTTTCCCTTTAGATACCTCCTTTCAAGCAGTGGCTGTGCAGCTTCACCTGGATAGGAGGTATACTATCATTTCTGCGTACATTCCACCGTCAGCTGACTTCGACGCGGGGGACTTTCGCCGCGTCGTGGCACGGTTGCCAAGGCCCTTTCTCTTGCTTGGAGATCTAAACGGCAGACATCCTCTCTGGGGAGATTACACCATAAATCCCAGGGGACAAGTCCTTGCCGATCTGATCGAAGAGCTTGTGATGGGTGTCCTAAATGTGGATGAGTTTACGCATCCCTGCCCCAAAACCGCTTCATTTTCTTGCATTTATTTATCTTTGTGCTCTTCGGATGCACAGCCTGATTCTGATTGGGGGTGGTCGATGACCTCCATGGTAGTGATCCCTTTCCCATTCAAATATCATTTTCAGAGCAACTGCCGCCTGAGAGCCCACCTCGGTGGTGCTTGGCGCGGGGCCCGCATCTCAGGAAATGACTGAATTCTCTATCTCAGTCGAGGAGTTTAGCTCGGTAGATGAGGCTGTTGAGTTCTTCTCCGGCAACCTCATCGCCGCGGGGCTGACTACTTTTCCCAGAACGTCTGGCCGTTTTGCACGCCGACCACTGCCGTGGTGGTCGGCTGAGTATGAGACGGCCCTCAAACAGAAGCGTTATGCCTACATGCGCTATAAGCGCCACCCGAACGATTTCACTGTCGCTGAATTTCGTCGGGCTAGGGCAAGGTTGCGATATATTTCGAAGCACGCCCGTCGCTCTTCTTGGCACACATACTTGTCTTCACTTAACGGAAAGACCCCTATAGCAGATGTGTGGAAGCGAGTCAAAAAGATTCAGGACAAGTTCTCGCAGGACCCCCCTTCCGTTCTCGAGGAGAATGGGACCGCAATCTCGGACCACGCGTCCGTGGCGGAATCCATCGCGACCGCTTTCTCCGCATTTTCTAGCCGTGATGCTGCTCCGCCAGCATTCAATGCACGTCATGATATCGCAGAAGGCCCCCGACTAGACTTGACCTCCAGAGGCGGATAACCCTTCAAAGACAGGTTTACTGTGAGTGAGTTGCGTTCCGCTCTAGCTGCATGCGCGGACACTGCCCATGGTCCTGACGATGTGTCGTACACCATGTTTCGACACCTGGGCGAGCGAGGCATGGCCTTTCTGTTAGATTTGTTCAACAGGATCTGGGTGGAAGGTCTTCTCCCAGACTCCTGGCGAATTGCTACTGTGTTGGCCTTTCGCAAACCGTAGAGAGCTCACTCTACTCCGGCCGGTTTCCGCCCAATCTCTCTAACCTCTTGTGTGTCCAAGTTGATGGAGAAATTGGTAAATGTTAGATTAGCCTTTTTACTGGACAGCGAAGGCCATCTGTCTCCCGCACAGTGCGGCTTCCGTAAGTTCCACTCTACGTCGGATGTTCTTCTCCAAATGGAAAATGCCGTCTGCACTGCCTTCCTTCGTAAACAGCATAACACCACGGTGTTTTTCAAATTGGAAAAAAGCCTATGATACCGCATGGCGATACGGTATCATGGAGACTCTCCACACGATGGGGGCGAGGGGACGCCTCCCAATGTTTATATCTAAATTTTTGCGAGATCGTCGATTCCGCGTACGGTTGGGGGAGCCCTCTCCGGCCCAATGGAGCAGGAAGAGGGTGTCCCGCAGGGAAGTGTCCTCAGTGTAACACTCTTTTCCCTGAGCATCAACGGCATCACCTCGCAGCTTCCAGAAGATGTTTTCGCTACGCTCTACGTGGACGGCCTTTCGATCTCTTATGGTGCAGAGCAGATGCCAACTCTGGAGCGTCGACTCCAACAGGCATTGAACCACGTCTCTCGCTATGCCGAAGCGCACAGGTTTCGGTTTTCTTTGGCCAAGACTAAGGTGGTGCAGTTTTGCCGCCATCCACAGCTCCACCCCAACCCAGATTCGTTTCTTAATGGGGTTCCCCTCGAAGTGGTTGAATCGCACCGTTTCCTTGGTCTTGTATTTTACTGACGTCTCACATGGGATGCTCATATTCGCAGCCTTAGGGTCTCTTGTACACGCGCCATGGATATTTTCCATTCCGTGACGTTCAGCGTTTGGGACGCTGATAGGGCTACTGCCTTACTTTTTTTAACGATCCTTTGTTCGTCGAAGCTCGACTACGGATGCAAATTTTTTGCATCCGCAGCCGAGCGTTTATTACGGAAGGTGGATTTGATCCACCACACCGGCCTTCGCCTGGCGATTGGTGCCTTTCGCACTTCCCCCAGACTTTTAGTCGATGCTGGGGAGATGCCACTTGCTCTAGCCGTGCACAGTGCATTATTTGCCTGTACGCGCGAGCCTGACCCCTCCCTCAGTCGCCAACAGCTCTCACTGCATCCGCAGCTGATTTCGACGATGCCTATGCCGCCAAGAGACACCAGTCATACCCTAATCCCTTTGGGTTTAGTGTCAGGTATAGCTTTTGTGCCGGTGACGTCCCTGGTTCTGCCCAGGACGATACCCTGGAGGTTATCACATTTGGCTATTTGTAGCCACACCTCTGCTCCCAAAGCTTGTACAGCACCGGGAGTATTTCGTTCGACCTTTTTGGAGTACACCTCGTGTCACGCTGGAACCATTCCAGTGTATACGGATGGCTCCAAGTCCCAAGATGGGGTCGGCTTCCACGCCGTATTCCCTCTGTTTGAAGTCAGTGGGGCGCTGCCAGGCGCTGCGTCTCTCTTCACGGCCGAGCTGGTGGCAATAGATCACTCGGTACGGGAGATTACGCGACGTGCCCGGTTCTAAGATCGGATTGTGATCTATAGCCACTCACAAAGCGCCCTGAATGCTCTCGGGGCATTTGAATCCCCGCCTCTCTTAGTTGGCGATATTCGTGACGCCACGGTTTTGGCGAGCCGGGCAAATGTCGAGATTATCTTCTGCTGGTTTCCTGGACATGTAGGAATTGCGAGGAACAAGCGCGCTGATGAGGGCGCCAAAGTGTCCGCGAGAACTCTGCGACCGGACCAGCGTTTCTCTCTTCATCACACCGACTACATGGCAGGAATACGTGCAGCTCTTCGGACTGCTTGGCAAAGAAGATGGGAGACGTTCGAAGGGAACTTAAAGTTGCGTGCAATTGCGCTGCGACTGTTCCCATGGATCTATCTCCCAATGCTGCGACGGCTTCAGGTCGCTTTCTGTCGTCTCCGAATCGGGCACACTCGTGTGACGCATCGCCATTTGATGGAGCGCTCGCATGCGCCCTATGGGGACGACCGCGTCGTCCCCCAGACTGTTCGGCACATTCTTGTCGAATGTCCCAGTCTGGGTGATCTTCGCGCACGTTACCTGTCCCGGTACCGGGATGGGCGGGGTCGCTACCTCCTGTCCCTTGTACTCTAGATGAGTTCGTGCACATTGACTGGTCTATTTATAGACCTTTGGGGGAGGCTGGCCTTTTTCCCTTTATTTAACTAGGTTTATTTTTCTTTGTTATTGTTGTTTTCTTTGTAGGTCCCACGCTCCTGCGCCGGGGTGAGGGGGACCTCCCCCCGACGCCGGAGATTGCTTCCTAATTTTTACGATCTTCCCTTTTTATCATTGTTGTGTTTTCTTATTCTTATTTTAAAGAGGCCAAGTGCTAGGCTGTAGTGATTCCGGCGAGTTATGCCCAAGTGGGCAGTCGCCAGATAGGCTCATAAAAAAAAGTTATTAAATACTCCCATTCATGAGGTGGGTTAGTAAACTTTTGAGCAAAACTTCAACACCCAACACCCCTAACACCCCTGTTCTCCTTTATGAGAACAAGAACCTTTGTATTACACCCCCTTTTTCTCAAAAACTTTCTTAATATGCCTTTCTTTTAACTTCTATCATGTTTATTTTTTCATATATGGCAACAATTCATTATTGTCCCCCTTCCTTCATGTAGCTTTTAAAATAAAATAAATAATGACTCATGTAGATTTGGCATACATTTCATTGAAAGAACTGAAAGACAAAGAATCGATCATGGATAATGACTGCAATATAAAACTGAATTAATTGTACACAATATTAAAGTCATTCATTTCTTGCAGGTGTTTAAGAATCCCACTTTAATATACAGCTATGATATGTAAGACAATCGCAAAATGGCCCAAATTTATGTTAGGGATCATAACGCAGTTTCTTCTTCTAACTATAAGAGAACGGGGGGCTGTAGTTTGGACACTGGAAGAAATTGAAAGTGTGGTAATAAGTCATTCAGAGATTCTCACTGCAGTCCATAGCTACTTAAGAAAAACGGACTATTTTTGGAATTGGTTTATAGAAAATGAAAGGTAAGTTTAAAAAGAGAAGAAAGAAACCAATTGGTAATTGTTCTATTTAGTTTACATGGTAAGATCGTTATGATTAATTCATGATTGAAAATCGTCGCGTTAATGACGATTCTTGTTGAGAGCACTGTATAGAAAGCAGTTATAGGATTTTATTAGGTGTATTGCATTCAAGTAATCTGTTGTATATTATCCTAACTGAATTGGAAGATAACTTTACGTTTAACTGAGATAAAGATGATTAGATAAAACTACAGAACAATCTACCAACTAGTTGGATAGAAATAAATAATTAATTTGTCTATGGTTTTTCAAATGCATGTGCCTTCACAGGATATGACAGTCTGCCAACTAAGGAAAGCCCTGAGAAAAGATAACACGAAAAAGGAGATACATCCGGAAACTCTCCCCAATTCCAAACTCTCTCCAACCTCCAACCTCTAATCCCCTAATAAAGTTACTTTTGTATCTTGGCGGAGAATATGAGTTACTGAATGATTGAATTTTTCCAATTCACACCAATCTCTGTGACTGGTCATTCTTTTTTCTCGTTTTTCTAAAAATTCTGGTGACCTTTGTAAGATCAGGGAATGGAAATGGTTCAACTACCTGATCATGGTTCTCAAAGAACCCTCTTTCTACGCATTCAGTTCTCGTCAGCCCCAGTTATAAAAACCTGGATTTGTTTAATTTTTTTAATTTAATTTTTCCCTCAGTCAATTAGCAACGGTGCTGAATCTTGCTGAGAGGTGGGAAGAAACTGCTGGTTTCGGCTCAGGAAGAGAAATTGAAAGCCTTGCGATGAGGGTTGAGGAAATGGAGGTAGATATTTCAAATCTCGATTCACCCTTAATTTATTATCTTAGCTTTTAATGCGCGGGCGAATAGTGAACACTATAATAAATAAAGTTCATAATTCCTTTCACAGCTAGAATATGGAACTCCTTGCCCCCTACTTTTTTTCCTCAATCTTATAATCTGCCTCTCTTTAAGAGGCATGTCCACCATCTCCTGAGGCGACAAATCCATTAAAACTTCTTTTTTTTATTTTCCCATGTTGGCTTGTTCTATTTTGGTTGTCTACCCTTTTCTCAAAGTCTAAGCTTGATTTGAGCATCTCTTTTGCTCTCCCTTTTCTTCAGTATTTCAAAATACAGTTACATGATTGAAGACAAATTTTAGCGCGCGTAGTGCACACGATGGTAATTAAATGGAGATTAAATTGTTGTTTTTTTTTAAGAGAACGAGGTTTTATTTTTAATTATAAGTACTTTTGCTGTTGTTGCTTTTTTTCTTTCCTATTTTGTATATAAGAAATTTCTTCGGTCAAACTTTGTCAGTGTCTGTGCAACTGAAGGATGTAGCGTAATCCACTGATTTTTTTTCTGTACTTGTGATGATTAAAAAAAAAAAAAATCGTACTCTTAAAAACACCTTTCATTTGCATTTGTCCGCTGAGTAAACATAACTATTCTTGCAATTATGAGGTAAGTAGACAGCTATTCTTGTAATTATGAGGTGAATAAACTGCAATTATTGTATTTATGAGGTAAGTAGACAGCTATTCTTATAATTATGAGGTGAATAGACTGCAATTATTGTAATTATAAGGTGAGTAGACAGCTATTATTATAATTATGAGGTGAATAGACTGCTATTCTTGTAATTATGAGGTGAGTAGACAGATATTCTTGTAATTATGAGGTGAATAGATAGCAATTGTTGTAATTATGAGGAGATTAGACAGCTATTCTTGTAATTATGAGGTGAATAGACAGCTATTCTTGTAATTATGAGGCGAATATACAGCTATTCTTGTAATTATTAGGCGAATAGACAACTCTTCCTGTAATTATAGAGTAAGTAGGCATTGCTATCCTTGCAGATTATGAGGTGAGTAGACAGTAATTCTTGTAATTATCAGTTGAGTAGACATAGCTATTCTTTAAATTTTGTGGTGTGTAGAAATAACTATTATTTTAATTATGAGGTGAGTAGAGAGCTATTATTGTAATTATCAGATGAGTAGATATAGTTATTCTTGTAATTATCAGGTGAGTATGCAGCTATTCTTGTAATTATAAGGTGAGAAGACCCAGCTATTCTCGTAATTATAAGGTGAGTAGACATAGCTATTCCTTCAATTATGAGGTGAGTTGACAATTATTATGGAAATTATGAGGTTAGTAGACATAGCTATTCTTATAATTATAAATAATTACAAGAATAATTTTAAATAAGTATCAGGTGAGTGGGCATAACTATTTTTGTAATTATGTCATTCTTCCTATAACAGAGACACTTGAATCACGACATGAAGCAAAGCGTTGAAGTGGCCAACGAAAATCATAGAAAGGAATTTGAGTCTTTATTTCGTCAAGTGAGAACTTTACAAGATAGAGTTACTGACGTTTCTGAAGGCGCGGACGCAATGGAATTAAGTTATAACAAATCATTAAGTAAACTGATAGGATTTTCTCAAGCAATAACAGAGAACGCCAATATTTCCATCGAAAAAATTAAAAACGAAACAAGTTACCACTGCCCCGCTGATACTGACTGTCTTCCAAAGGTATTTCTTGAAAATCCTTTTTATTACAAGTGGGAAAAAATCTTGAATATTTTAGAACCATTCCCGAACCTCATGGGAAAGATTAATAAGCGTCCCATTAATTTCAATTATTTAAAAGTCACATACGAAAGCAATGAGGAATATTCCCTCCACAAAACCTGCTGGTGAAAACGAATAGTAAACAAAAACAAAACTAGTTACAAATGGATAAGATGAGTCAAATATTGAGGCCAACTGTTTTACGCATCTTCAGGGTACTGTCAGAAACATGTTAAAATTCCACTAAACAATTTGGTACAAAGAGCAGAGACATTCAAGTCCTACATAATAGTCCTTATTTTTATATCCAACTGCAACGGAACGCCTTCATTTTCAAAGCATTTAATTTTCAACAAATTCGATGGCGCAGAAGATTTGTTTGGGCACAAATTGTCTTTTTTTTAATACTTTTGTTTAATATTTCCGAGAAAGAGGGGGAGTGGGTACCAAGAGACATGAATGATAGTGTGTATGTATAATACGTATGTATGAAGAGGGAGTGTGAGAGAGCGTACTTGGGTATTCCGCAAAAGTTTCCAGAGGATTTCATATGTGGCACCCACCCTTCCCCCACGTCCTACCCGGATTAGAAAGAATATGGCAATTTTCCTCCTTATTCGGGCGTAATGCGAAGAGGAAAAGAATAGACAACCTTTCTTTAATACCAAATGAAGGTGTGGTAACGGGAAGGTATTTTTAAAGTAGATAAAGATTGAAGATTGTTTTGTATTTCCCATTTTTATAGAGCTTTTTTTTACATATATTATTAACATTAAATTTGAAGACGTTTATCTTTTAAGTGGCAATTGTTAAAGGCATTGAAAATTATAATCCGTAAAATTGCCAAGAATTCGAATTTCAGAATACGATTTGCCACATCTTTGATGTTCCTGAATTCTTCCTACTTCAAAAATTAAGGCTAAATGCTTTGTTACAATTCATCATGGGGGCTTATCTTAATTCGGTTGTTTATTAGTTCTCTTTATTTTATGAATCGTGTTCACAGTCAATTTTAACATATTTTTTTTAAGAAAACTGAGTCAGTGTACACCGATGATATAAAAGTACTTTTCTCACCATACCAACAGGAAGAGGTCAATGTCATCACTCAACGTCTGTCTAGCCTAGAAAACGTGAATTCAGGTATGATTTTGTTACAATTTGATATTCGAAGTAATTATTCAAAGTATTCTTGAACTTATATCTCATTCTACTGGCAGCCACTAACAGTCCACTAGTAAAATGTATATTATCTTTTCAGCCGGAGTTAAGACTCAGCAATACTAATTAATAAAAGTATATAAGTTTGTTAGGCGGTCAAATTTCTGGATCAATTGGGCTGATATTTGGTAGAGGGACAGTTTGTCCAATTATTAATGTGACATTTTTCAAAATGTTTAGACAAAATTAAGTTAACTACGATATAATTACTTACATAAATATTTTTTTTAGAAATCCTAGAATAGTCTTGCATGGTGCCGCTAAGCTAGGCTGGGTTGTGGAGCTAAGTAATAATACTTTTCCTCATATATTAGATTGGAAAATTAATTAGGCGATAAAAAAATAAAATAGCCACAGTTAAATTTCGGAATATGCCCGCCCTCGATTTTTGTGGGCTCTTTATTATATCTCTACTTTTTAAAAATAGAAATATAACAAAAGATAGAGTATATCTTGAGTATATCTTCGATATATTCTATGTAGCATTTTCACTCATTAAGGCAGGCAAATTTCTAATTATGATGTTAGGACGAAAATTAGATTGGTCACATCTTGGCAGCCCCATTGTTAATTGAAATTACATCATAGTGTTTTATATATCATTTTGAAGGGATTTTGTTTCTGAATTAAAATATGATATGAGCATTTTATATTAATAAATTTTACAGAAATATGATTGATTTAAATAGCATTCTGAAGTCAAGCAACACGGTATAAAAACTAGACTCCTAACGACATCTAGCATTCGCCATTTGAATTCGAATCTAATGTTAGGTTTTTGAGTTAGGAATATTACGAGTTTATTTAAAAATTGCGGGGTGTGTTGGGGTGCAACCCCCATAATTGAAGGGGTATGGGGGCGAAGCCCCCATTCACCCCCATAACGAAATTACCTATAAAATTATATATAATGCATTATGATGCGATTGCAATTACCTGAGAAAAAACTCCTCCCCTCCAAAAACACTTTTTGGGAATTTTCCCAGGAAAAAACATTGTCTATATTAAAAACCAATTGTTTTTAAACACACACACACACACACACACACACATATATATATATATATATATATATATATATATATATATATATATATATATGAAAAAAGCTCACAAAGTGCACGTAAGTCAAAGTTATGCAGATACACTCACGCTCGGAATCGTTTTTCACTTGTCCTCTCTGGGTGTATCTGCATATATATATATATATATATATATATATATATATATATATATATATATATATATATATATATATATATATATATATATAATGAAAAAAACTCACAAAGTGGCACATGAGGAAAGCAATAATATGAAAATTAACCGACAGGAAAATGAAAAGATGAATCCAAGCACTTTCGAACTATATGTGCAAGTTCATTTTCAAGGAATAGCATGAAAATGGAGAAGATAACCTTATATAAGGTACAAAGATACGAAGGGAACGCCCATCACATAGTACAAACCATTGTTCTTTTTATTGGTATTTTTCTGTCTTGTTTTTTTCGTTTTTCCATTGGTTTGTACTATGTGATGGGCCTTCCCTTCGTATCTTTGTACCCTATATAAGGTTGTCTTCTCCATTTTCATGCTATTCCTTGAAAATGAACTTGCACATATAGTTCGAAAGTGCTTGGATTCATCTTTTCATTTTCCTGTCGGTTATATATATATATATATATATATATATATATATATATATATATATATATATATATATATATATATATATATATATATATATATATATATATATATATATATATATATATATATATATATATATATATATATATATATATATATATATATATATATATATATATTATCCAAAAAGTCGAGGGCGAGCATATTCCGAAATTTAACCGTAGCCATTTGATAATGCGAATATTTTGGTGATATCTATCACTAAAAATTTAATGAATAAATAAATATATGTATAAAGCTAAATAAGGTGAGAAACGGCTACATTTGAGAATTTTGTCACCCTGTTTTGAAACAAAACCCTGTCGACAATAAGCTTGTTACGCCGCAATAAGGAGAAATCTTTCACCAAATTAAATTTATTTTATTGGTAAATGTCCTATCCATTTTATTTATAACTAAATATACCCAAAATACCCCATCTTTAATCAATAATATAATAAATTAAACTGAAAATTGTGATTTTTACGACATGGGCCAAATAGTTATAATAATATTTATATGTCCCTCTATCACACTATTGAACTAATTAAATAGGCCTAAGTTTCAGGCATTTTTCCTCAAAGAAAGTCTGAAAATGAAGCAATTGTTTGCTTTATCTTACCTACTTTGTTTTCGTTTTTTTTATATATATTCGAGCCAATTAAAAAAATATAACATAATATACGTGTTAGTATTATCAGGTCAATAATAATAACTAAATAAGAGAAGCCTGTATTGGTTGGTAGCTTCCTTCCATCGTGCCATCATATTAATTAAGCTATCAGACCCTCAAAGAAAGCACACCTCGGCTAAATAATGGAAAATGTCTTCCCACTTTGAATTGTTAAAATGAATTAGTGATCCATAATCAGGATCTGCATCTGACTCAAAATCTAATCAACTTTTCCTCCGTCCAAGTCTCACAAAATTCAATCGAAATCCTTCGATGGAGAAATCCTGTGACAAATCTGTTGGCGTAGATAAACGAATAATTTCCAGTGCGCGAATCGTTCTCAAAATTTGAAAATCTGATACAAATGGAACTAGAATGATTAATTTCACGGGACTTTGGCTGAGTGCATACGCATCATAAGGTTGATATTCGTCTTTGTTGTCAGTGGACAGAAAAGCAATGACAGGGAGAGTTGAAGTAAATTCACGCGATGAGAGTGTGGGAGATTAAGTATTCGACACGAATATTGTTGTTGTGAAAAAATGGGATAGGGAGAATAACGGAGAAACATTTTCAAGATGACTTCGGGTGAGCGGTAATCAAAAGTGGGAATGTACCGTACCCACCGATCCCTTGCGGAGAGCAAATATTTTGCCGTCTGGAGTAAAAAAAATCAATTAATACGCTTGGCTGCTCTTTCAAATAAGTTGGTACGCTTGGCTGTTCTTTCAAATCACTTGGTACGCGCTTGGCTGCTCTTTTAAATCAATTGGTACGCTTGGTTGTTGTTTTTCAAATCAGTTGGTACGCTTGGCTGTTCTTTCAAATCAGTTGGTACGCTTAGGTGCTCTTTCAAATCAGTTGGTACGCTTGGCTGTTCTTTCAAATTAGTTGGTACGCTTGGCTGCTCTTTCAAACGGGCGAAAAGAAGCTAGAGCTACTTCTATGGCGCACCCGAATTGAATTGAAGCTTTCGAAAAGAATTGCCCCTTTTGAATTTCCAACGTTATGAGCCCCCCCAATTGTGAGGTCAGAGGTTGAAGGGCGAAGGTAATTAATACAATAGTATGTATCTGATGGAATAAAAAAAAGAAGATAAGACAGTCTGTCTCTGTAAAGCGGGTGTTTTATAAAAGTGTAAAATTGAAAATCAAAACTAATTATCGGATGTTTTACTGTAGCAAGTATGCAAAGGAATTTAAGGCAAGGTTGTGATTACAAACTTCAGCCACGCCCACGGGACCGATGGCATTCGTCCGGGAGACTGAGCTAACTAGGAGACCTTAGATGTAAGTGAACAAGAGACTAAAATTTCTGCCTATTAATAAATCGTAGTAGCGAATGCTTCTGCTAATTTTAATAACTCTAGTAGACTGCATCGCTACATGTCATGGGAATTAATTAATTACTAGATCCTTACAATCCAATCCAAATTAGAAGAATTATGGGGGGGGGGGGTTCTTAAAGGTCGTCCCTAATTATAGGGGAACCTTGAAGGTAATCGTGAGGACAACCCAAGAGCCTTGGAAGGGGGACGCTGGTTACCAGTAATGGTGATAGATTACCGAGTTATCGCATAATCTTTTCCCAAGGACTCCGGTTGATACAGATGTCCCGGCTGGTTTGCGTTGCCCTTCCTTATTTCCCACGAGAGTTATTTGTTGATTGCTATTGGGAGCCCTAAGCCGAGGGGCGATCTTATTCTAGCGACGTGGTCAAATATCCTGGAGGATGAGGATAGACCACACCAGGGTAGAACACTAATATTTCGAGAGTTATGTAATCGCGAGCAATTGCGATTAACGAGGAGAATGCGTAACGGCTGTTTTCCCGATTAATAAGGCTTTGAAGTAGGAAGATTGAGGAACGTCAGGATATTGAAGTCACCAAAGCAAAAATAGAATTATTATTGAACTAGATCTTATTACACTTTTAAAAGGTTGTTTAATTAAGTTTTAAGATCTAAGTTTTGACATAAATTAAGTTCGAGGTCAAGTGCGGGCAAGGTCTAAAGGAGGCCGGACGAATAGCTCTTTTAAGAGTTAAACCTTAATGTCTGCGTTATGTACATGACTATATACGAATATGAATTACGCGAATCCGAGAGATCGGACTGAATGATATATAACGCGATATATTGCTATATAAAACAGTAATTCTAATCCTCTTTGTTCTGGCATCACACAGTTATATATTCAATTTAAGCCACGCCCTACAAGTTCCTCGTCCAACTAAGCCACACCTCCCTCTTATGTACTGACCTGTTGATTGGTTGGTTTTAACATAACTTGACTTTTAATTGGCTACTGCCGAACATATTGACAAGGGAGGCACTCCGACTATTGGGTCAAATTCTCTATGGGCGGTGGCATGTTGCCATGGAGACAGCTTCCTAATCTGGTTTCTATTTGTTTAATAGTGATAGCTATACGGTTTATTCTGGATTCTGCCTTGATTATAATGTTTGCCTAAGATTGCCTCGACCAACTCTAACAGAGATAACTGTGCTGCGTTTACTACCGTGTGATATTCTCGCAAACGGCGCTAACTTTACTTTTCTCTCTTTCTGTACTTTATGTGTGTAGCGACTCTCGCGTGTGTCCTACTTTGGACGTACACGACGGTTGCTACAGAATCATATTAATTCTTTAGCCTAATGAGACTCATTCTTAATGGCAATTTTGATATTGGAATGCCATTTTAGAAAATCTGAATATTGCAATTTTATGGATAAGTTGTTTAGAGAAATTTTAATTGTCCTCATGAAAAATTTTATAGTTGCTAATTACTCTCACGCAAGAGAAACAGAAGACGCGTTGTTCAGATATTTGTAGCAAGACTTCAAACTTCAACCAGCTTTGTGAAACTGATAAACATTGCAATGAATGTCCAAATAAACATGGATTTGGTTCAACTGAAAATTTTGAAACGTGGATAATGATATTGAAATAATAACGGTAAATTTAATAGTGTCACCCCAAAGATTATATGCTGCCAATAAGTTTAGAGCAACAAATACAATATATTGTCGCATCAATTGTCACTCGAATTGAATGAAATATTGTAGTGAGTTGTTTCCTCATAAATTTTAATTAGGTTAGCCAATTATTCATAATATGTAGCTTATGACCGTATTCATAAGTTCATTGTCGTAGGGTGACCGTGAAGAGGCCACGCCAGAGAATCGGGATACAGATCCCAGTGAGAGGGTTAAATACACAAAGTCGAGTGCGGTTGACCTAAATAATAAATTCTTAGAGGTTTATTGGGATTAGAGAAACTAATGGTAGAAAAATAACTTTACTATATACAAAGCAAATATTAATAGCACAAGTAAATAAATGACAATAAATAAAATGAGCCCCGGGGTACCAAACGGGGAAGGGGTACAAATGACTCGACGGGTACGAGAGTCAGAGAGAGAATGTACGGAGATTGCTTCTAGAGAAAATGGGAGAGTGCAATTATCGGGGAGACTCACGTAAAACCTAATTGACTGGAGGCTTACTACGGCGAGTAAGTGGGGGGCTGCAAAGTTCATCTTGCAAGATACCTTCTTCTTTAATCTCGCTGAGAAATAACGAGGGAGTACTCCAATCGTTGAACGAAGTCGATACCCGAGTGATAGATGCCTGTCTGTGTCTATCGTCTGTCAGCGGGAACTCTGGCTTTAGATACGAGAAAGGCCGGGTAAAGGTGACGCATCGCGTTCGTAGCTGGAAGCCGTTGGGAGGCGAAGCAGGGCGTAGACACTGTAAGTGACTGCTAAACAAGACGGGGCTGTATGGTACTCCTTTCTCAAAGCTTTTCTTGAAGTATTTATACTGCCTCGGCGGAAGCGGGTCGCCGGAGGCCCCCCGAAGACGGACGGGGATCTCATTAGACTCTGCGCTACAGGGTGTGGGGGGAGGGCTCGGCGCCCTCACAGCTTTGCGCAAAGGTCCTTGGCACCGTGGGTCTGGCGCCGATCAGACGGTGCGACGGCGAGGAATGGAACCCAAACGGATTAAGCGGTCCCGCGAAAAGCTCGCGGCTCCCTTAGGGTTGTCTAGACGTGCAGGTGTATCTCTTCAGGCGACACAGGTAGACGTCGGGTTTTAGGGGGGGGGGGGTAAACCTTCTCTCTCTCTCTCTCTCTCTCTGACATTCATTGATGCCACCAGAGAATATTTTGAGCCTTAGGCGTAATTAATTTAAATTTACATCGAAACATCCACTACAGCATTTTGATCACTTACATACGAGTATATTACTAATTACTTTTTATTAACAGCACCTATAACAATATCAGTTTGAGTTTATCTATAAATATTAAATATATGATGCTATAAAGAGGATATAGTGTTTAAGTGGGATTTTGTTGCTGTTTGGTTTTATAAGCGATTCGCACTGTTTGAGGGGGACCACCTACAGTTTAACGTTGAATCCGAAACACGTATCATTTCAACTTAAGTCAACCACCGCAATAGCAACCTAACTCAATTCGAAAACCTATCCTACAAATAACCACATTCCACCTGGTAACATTTTTGTAATTAACGCTCGCCCCTCTCTCTAAGTCTAATTCATTGATGGGTAAGCCCGAGTTGCAAAAATATATATTTTCCTGTGATTCATTCCATTTGTAAGGACCGTTTCCGAGAAATCCGATGCTTACCCGAGAAAAAGCCCAAACGAATGCATTGCCTTTCCTGGAATCCGCTCCTCTTTGCAATTGGTCCTGCCTTCCACTATTGATGGAGCGCCATCACTAGCCCATAAAAAAAGAAGCTTTTGTAGAGAAAACTAAAGCAAAGACAGCGACAGCGAAACAATAAGTCGTCTAAGTTTTTTAAAAATAATTTAGACAATTTCGCACAGTTGAATCCGAAAATGACATCTGGTTTTGTTTGTTTTTTTGCTCAGTCGATTTTTACAAAAATCCGATCTTATAACTAAATCGATTACATTTTTGTGACATTTTCAGTTGATTTTTGTTAATATTTTTCATCCAAAGTAGGTTTTTAAGATAAATACATTGTCTTCTAACACAATTTATTAATTAGATGTTACAAAAATTGATTAGTGTACATTGAATAGTTCTACTTCGATCACTGAGTTTTCAAAGATGCCAGCTTTCAACTTCTCCATGCCTGCCTTTGTGCAGTAGAACACATTTTAGCGATCGCTTGTTGCTGTCATTGTACAGTCTCCAATTTTCATTTTGGTACTGTTACACTCCAAGCTTGTGCAGAAGCAGCGCAATATCTGTTCAGTACACAAAGTCCTTTTCTTGAGATAAAAACGGAAGTACTCTTGATGCATGCTGCGGTAGAAGGTGATGCAAGCATTTTCAGATATTTTTTTCCTTCATTTTGGATACAAACAGTTCAGCAGAGGACTTTGACAAGCTGAGATCGCGAACTAGACAATTTAGCTCCTTCTGAAAAAAGGATATGAAGCATCATCATCAAAAACTACTTCTTCATTTTCTTCAACACTGGATGAATTTTCGTCACTAATGCATGGAAGTTCTCCAAAGGCTGGTACTGGAGTCTCATCATATTGCCTGGAAGTTCTCCAGAGGCTGGTACTGGAGTCTCATCATATTGATCTACAGAACTCGGTGAACAAGATAAAGCTTGTGGCGCACAAGCTTTATCTTGTTCACCGAGTTTCATGCTAAAATAAGCACGCTTTATGAAACATATGAGTGTATTCCTGTTAGGAACAACGGTGTATTCGCCGCAGACGTATCCGAATACATCAAGCTTATTTTTGCAAGATCTTCTGGCCTAATCCAATTCATTCACCTGCAAAAGAAAAATACAGTTAGTCAAAAATTGGAGCATGTAAACTTCATTTTTCATTTATTTAAAGAAATAAGAGATTTTTTGCCAAAATATAAATATAAAATACCCGTACATGAAAAAAGCGTAAAACCATCTTGTGATAATAAATAAAAAAAAATTGACATATTGATCAAAACTAATGTGATTATTGGATTCAGCACATCAAAATGTCCCAAATCAGTTAAAAAAACTGAGACGATAAAGTTGCTGTTGGTCAGTGTAATATATTGCTTAAGTCCAGTAAAAAGGTATAACAAATTACCCGAGGCTAAGGTAAGATGGTGCTTCGTCGGTAGGAGATAATTGACCACGAAAGGATATTTGGCTACTCGACTTATCCTGACTCGACCAAACTTGCACCATAAATAATGTAAAGTAAGAGAAAAGATTTACGAATGCCTTTGAACGTAATTCTTAATAAAAATATAAACACTAAACGGTTATTAAATTTACATTACTTTAAAAAAAAAAATTGGGATTAAAATATAAATGAAAAACGTAATATAATAATCCGAATAAGCTATGCGAAGTAGTCACACAAAAAACAACAAAAACGTACACTTCGCCTACCAGGAAATGTCACTAGACACGAAGTATAAATAAGTCGAACTTCTGTGAAATGTTCCGAGCAAAGGTCATGGCCAAAAGTTTTCAAACTAATATATATTTTTATTTTTTTTCATTCGTTTTCAAAATGTACGAGATAGGAACAAATATTAGAATAATTAAATTATTGCAGGTTAATTAAAAATTGAGCATTTCAAAAATAATAAGAAAAAAACTGTGCATTCCTAGGCTGAATGTAAAATTGCACTTTAGTCGTGTTCGTGTAGGATCAAAAGGGTAAAATGATGACAAATATGAGTTAAATGAATGATGTGTAATTATAATATATTTCGTAATATTATTTTGTAAAAATAAAGGTTTAAATCTTTTTCAATACCAGAAATTGTTCTTTTCAAAGAAAAGTGTGCAACCATTGTTGCTCTGCACCAAAGTTGCCTGAAATCCAAATAGATAGTTGCTAAGGGCATTCCATCAAGGCGCATCATCTTTAAGATCATTAATTGCTTTAAACTGACGCCCAAGAGCTTCAAATGAACGCCAAAATCACCTCCTGATAAGCTCCCAGTTCAAGGATCGGGTTCAGGGCCAAGCTTGCTCACGATTGGAAAGAAGCAGGGGTGAACGTTTCAGGGCACACAGTGAGGCTGAGACTTTTCGATAAAGGTCTCAGGTTGAGAAGGGCATGGAAGAAGTCTCCTATCACCAAGAAGAACTGTAGGAGGAAGACGTTGACCCCTCCCCCCACCACTTCTGAGCAGAGACCGCGTGGTCTCAAACAAAATCCTAAGGAAGGACAATAACGAAGATTCTCACGTGAAAGCGTTTGCCTAAATCAACCGGTTTTTCCCTCCCCCATAACCCACGGGCAAATTAATCCCCCGCCAGACAGGAGCCTCCGTCAACCCCATGCCTCGAGGTCAGAATTGGTGGCAGACGAGCATCTTTTCAAAGCCTTATCTGAAACAGGGCTAATCCGTTCGGCGCCAGTATTTCCCTTGAGACAGCAGCCGTTCCCGGAAGTCTTTTATCGACTTAGCCGGTTGAGTGTATATATCTATATATATATATATATATATATATATATATATATATATATATATATATATATATATTTATTTATTCAGGGTCCCTGTTACTCCACAGAGAGTACAGCTCACGTCCCTCAAAGATACGTCCCCCTTTCGTCTCGAGTCGGTCCCCTGAAGTTTGAAGGTCTCCTCGGCTAGATCACACCGTGAACTTTTGACTATTCCTCTATAGACAAGTTCGTGAAGCGGTTTCTTCTAAGAGTTTGTGCGACATACTCCTCTCATCCCGTTCACGAAAGTACGTCGCTCCGTCTGAGTGCACTCTCCCAAGTCTAAGTGTATCTCGCTACTCCGCCCACGAATAATTCACCTTGCTCCAACCTCACGTCGCTCTTCCTTAAGGTAATCGACTCCCATTACAAGATCTTCTCATCCCGTGTAATCCGAGTCTTGGTTCCGTCACCACCTCCCCTTTTCCGAGAAGCTAGTCCGCAAGGTAAAGGTCATTCGGCCCATTTTTTAAATCTTCCCTGGGGGTTATCCCCCGCTGTCCATACTTTGTTAATTACCGAGTCTTATTTTCATTTCCCTATTGCATTAGTCCATGTCCGATATGTGCATTGCAATTGCATAATACCTCAATCTTGACCTGTGTATATATTTTGTGATCACCTTTTTTTTTAATTAAATCATTTATTTGGGGGTAGTCTCTTTAAATAACCTTGAATGAATCCTGGCATTTTACGAGCCCTTTAAAGCCAATCTCACACACTCGCTTACGCCCCCTTTTGTTTGAGCCTTCCATTGAACTGGAGAGAGGCCTACCTCCCCACTCTTCATTCATGCGAGGCCTCTCACCTTTTGGCCGCCAATTTATGCGTGTACGGACCCACGGACTAGGTTGTACACTCATAATTCTTCCACAAGAACCTTTCAGATTAGCTATACTTTTGTAGGACATAAAGAGAATGGCCTGTTGAAAACTGGAGCAAACTGATATTTCCCAGGCACTCTCCTTGTCTGAGGCTGCTTCTAACCTAAGGGAACTGGAACATTAATATTTTTGCTCAAAACACTGCTATGAACTTAAAATAGTACCAAACCTTACTTCATCAGTATAGCGTACGAGAAGTTCAGGCGGGCGGCTTAAAAGCTTCCTTTGAATGAGTCTTTTTTGAGACTTAGGATGGCCGAGTGGATTCGCGGCTGGCTAACAGTTGTCCAGCGACGCGGGAAGCTGTTCGCACCTCACCTACGCTATTATTTTTTCTTTGCCTCTTTTCCTACTCCCATCTATCTACAATCAGTATCTTTACCCAACAGTTCAAGACCAATTTTGGGATGATACATGTATTTTTCAGCATGATGGCGCACCTTGCCACAGAGCAAAAGCAATAGCAATGTTCTTGGCTGAAAATTAGATCGAAATTTTGGTACCTCGTCCCGTGAATTTCCCGGATTTGAACCCAATAGAGAATTTCTGGTGATAATTAAATTGGCAGTTGATATATAGGAAACATTTTAATAATGAGCAGTTGCCTCTGCTTATTGATAAAAAAAATGGAACATCAGTCGAGATATCATCACAAATTTCGTCTCCAGCGTACCAAAACGAATTCAAGCAGTCGTGAAGAACAAGGGACACCATTGTAAATAATGACTGCGTGCATTAATTGACACTATTTAATAATTAAATGGGTTTGGATTCTAAATTTTTGTATATTTCACCTTCAAATTATGATGCAAACATACTAAAACCAACTGAAACGTTTAATTAGTTCTTATAATATTCTTAGGAAAAATATACTAGTCTCAAACCTTTTGCCCATGAGAGTAGATTTAAATGAATGCTATCTTAGCCTAATGAAGGCTGCATGTGGCCTTAACACCAAATTAAGGACCAGGATACGAGCAACCCTTCGTATTTAGCTCACTTGGTGCAATGGGTTGTCCAATGACTCAAGGGAAGAGCTTGGTAAGCTTCAGACGACTTCGGGAGTCAGGTTCTTAAAGTGCTGGAGAGGCTTTAGAGTTCCACCCTACAAGTTACCTTTACGGGTGTTGCGATGGACGAATGGAAGGTTAATCGGTATGGAGTTACAAGGAAGGAGTTTGAGTGACTGATGTCTGCGCAAATGGCCTGTCAAAGTAAACTAAGGCGCGCAGTCAGACGGAAGAATTAGCTGGGATATTTTCACAATCTTATCTTTTCTCTTATATAAAATGGACGTCTAGTATAATAGCTAAATACTTTGGGTTAATTTAATATACTTAAATTTATGTAGCAATGGAAAGTAGTAAAAAATTCGGTACAACTTTATCTTAGGGGATAAATTTTTATACATCATTGCAATTAAAATAAAGGTTGCATAAACGCGCTTTTTCATCTTTATTGACCATTTTATAATACAAAGAATGCGGTAAATATATAATCTAAAAGAAAATGCAATAATTTGTTAAGAACTAATCGAACTGAATAACTACAAAGCTTATTTGAAAGAAAATAAATTCAAGTCTAATAGAATTTCTTATTTTGTAAAAAGAAACAATCATATAATTTAAATTACTCCAATCACGCCCTAATTATCATGTACCTAGTCTCACGGACTACATAGGTATGTTGTAGCATAATTAAACATGGGTCCAATAAAATCTAAAATCTTCCTCCTTCTAACGATAGATTGTAATTTTTATGCCGGTTTGAATCTTTTAACCTTTATTGAGTTTAAGTTCTGCTCACATTTATTTGTGTTTTCATCTTAATTTGAAATAAACAAATTTTCCCCCGATTCAGAGCGATTCTCAAAAATTATGGAAAGAATTGGAGCTATGGAAGAGAAATTCGAAGAAACTAACCGATATGTAAATAAGGAAATTGAGGGGATAAAATTAAACATTAGCAAGGAAATGGAGGACATACGACAAGGAAAGACCAACGTTGAAGATTTACGAACAAGGTTCAACCACCTACGAGATGAAATTAACTATAATTTTGGAGGACCCAGGTGAGGATATTGACACTATATTTAAAAATAAAGTATTAATCATTTTATATATACCGAATTATTGATAAAGTTTTGGCTAATAAATAAAATTTATTCCAAGAAATAGAATAGTAATCTTCAGGATAGAAAGACCATATATGCAGTGTCTAACCGAAGTATAGCGTTAAATAAACAAAGACGATTTCCGTTACGCATGATGTTAAATAAATCAACGGACTTTCTGTTTCCATAGATTACACATAACCTACGCAGGGCGTAAAACCAACTACCGAAATTTAGTTGTAATAAAGACAATATACTGTAACTTATGCATAGTGTTTTTAAATAAACCACCCGAATTTTCCAAGCCATAGAGACCGCACAACCTACTCAGAGCGTTAAATAATTCAACCGAATTTCCGTAGTCGTATAAACCTCCCAATTACAAGAATATCTGCGTTTATTCACCACAAAGATTCTCAAACTAAAATATAAAGACCTTTTTTCCGCCGGTTCTAGTGTCTGACTAATATCTCAGGAATAGAGGAGTAGAATAGATGGACATAATACGAAACTGGGAAGGTTACACAGGTGCTTAGGCCAAGCAGTTTATTTTTGTTGATGGCGGCGGGAAATGGCTAAGCAAAGTAGACCTGAATCGGGAAGGCTATCCGACAACTATCTAAACCAAATGTGCCTTAACAGAACTCATGATGGTAAGCGATTATTGCATTGGTAAAGACGCAACTCCTTAATTATGCGTAGATATTTGAAGTGATCGAATGGCGTTCTCAAATTTTAATGATAAATGTTTTCGAACTACATGAGTAATGATACTCCAGGATCTCCATTTTATTGATATGCCTTAACGAGACAAACGGGATTGCTACCGGGATTGTTCATGCGCACAGTCTTGTGGATATCTGAGTTTTGGAGGAGATTGGCCTCATCCGTTGTATTTAACTCTCTTTAGTGTTGGTGGCTTGATCCTGTGGGCCTCGCCCCGACGCCGGAGCGTTCTTTCTTCTCCTTCTTGCTGTTTCTATTTTGTTTTTGTTGTTTTCTTGCCTCTGTTTTTTTGCTTGTTTTGTATTTGGGGGGAAGGGTCATTTTAGGTTGTAGGGTGATTGCGGCGACTTATGCCCTAGTGGGCAGTCGCCAGATGGGCGTTAAGAGAAAAAAAAGTATTGTGATGCCTGATAAAAGGTATTCAATGATATTTAATAAACCACAACAGACTGGCGACATGCTGCTCAACCATCAGTCCTAATTGTATTTCTCGATACGTGTTCTAAGGTAATTTGGGTCCAACTTTAACGTAAGGAAATCAATGGTAGTTACTGACAAAGGTCAAAATCTTTTATGCATTCATTGGATGAGCACCGTAAAATTAGTTGGTTTGAGCATCGATGCACCTGGGTTTTTAATGCATAGCTCAGCTTCCCTATCATCTCCAAGCTACGTTTATATTTCGATTAAATTCCTATTCCAAGTTTCCATCGGGAATTTCAAACTGTTGCTAACTAAACGTATTCTTTTACCTGTTGTAAAATTTTATTATCTTTTTAGTTTTTAAACATTTCTCTCTTCAACAATCTATTGTTGTAATTAGTATTTAACAATAATTAACCACGCCATTAGTCATAATTTTCCCCCAAAAGTGATTGCTCTTTTTTTCGTCTAATAAAGTAAATTTTCATCTTCTTTGGGAGTGACTTGAGACCGTTGCAAAATCATTGATTTTAATTCTCCTAAACTTGAATCAAGCAATACGATATTGGCAGCAAAAATTGAGTGGGTTAAATATCCCTTATTATTTATTAATACCCTTTTCTTCCTAATTTAGAGTTGATTATTCCTTAGAATACTACATAAAAAGTTTGGGGAAGATGGGGACGCTTAATTAGGTAAGATTAGGTTAGATAGTGAGGAGGAGATGTTTCTTAAAGTGGTTCATGAACATATTACATATTTCTGTCTGTAAAAACAATCTTCAGCTTTGAACACATTATCTGTAACGCACAAACGAACCAACTTTACAATTTTATTACACGGTAAGGGTAATGTTAGATTAGAAAAGGCAAGTTTCTATCTTACCTATCTTGGTTTCAGTCAAATACACTTCTATTTGTCCAATTTTATCTCGACCTGAAATTGGAATGACACATTACTTACACTTTAAATGAAATTTACTACATGAATCTGTAATTTATACAACACAGAGTGGCTAAAAAAAGGCATTAGAACACAAACAAAAACCCTATACCGAGCTCTACTGGATTATAACTAAGGGAAACATGTGCTGCAGCAGTTTGACCGCGAGGTAGAATTGAATGTTGCCACATAACGACGGCTCGTTATTGCCAGATACAGTAGAAACTTGCTAAAGGGTGGCAAACTGACTACTAGTTCTGTATAAATAATAGAAAATAAATCATATGTCAATAAATAAATTCAGGTTATTTGACCTTTATATATAAGAATACCAAAAATTATAAAAATCCATAATAATTTTTCCGTTACTATAGAAACATATTTTTAATATGAATATAAAATTCTTGTCAGAAATAGAGTCAGGGTAGTAAAAATATTTTTAAAAGAAGTGAAACACTTTTTAAAAGTTAATTCGCTGGGCAGTCGGGGATGTCCTTAATGTTGCTGTTTGGAACTATTTCGCTCGGAAGATGCTTTCTAAATTTCAGCTCAATAATTCTGCCGCTGGACGAGAATATTGTGTGTGGTTTCTACTGGGTATCAAATAACGCTTAAGTACATTGCTTTTATTGATCAAACGTAATAGGGACAAGACCGTGGACAACCCTTCGAACATCAACGGTTATAAAGATGACGAAATGACCTTAAACAGATCACTAGCCCCCCCCCCCCTCCTCCCCAATGAACCAAATATGAAGCTCTACCTCATCGTTTAATGTAAAATAGGAAGAAGAACATTTTCCCTCCTCATGACGAATTGTGGTATCCCTTGGGTGAGCAATCTACCAAATGTCAACGTTGTGTACCAGTACACATGCAGCGTCGGTGCCTGCAAACACCTCAATTCCAGGTACTTCGGCGTAGCGATCACCACGCTGTCAACACGGCTCACTGTTCACTTACAACACGGCGCTATAAAACGACATAATAACGATAAATACACCACTCGATTGATCAGAAGCATGCGGGAAGACAATATCAGTATCATATATTGCAAAGTTTATCTCACTCGCCTAAAAATGGCAGAGGAAGTCCTCATTGACCAAAACCAGTCCACTATCAACATAAGACTTGAGTCAGAAATGTCTTTGCTTACGTCGCATAGAGGCATCATTACCACATAGTACACGTACAATTTTCCCCTTCCTCCTGCCTCCTTTACTTACTTATCCTATATAGTCATGGCCCAATTTCTTTACACTAATGTTTTTATCCTTCGCTTTTAAAATTTAAGCGATAGAAATAATTATATTAATATCTAAATTATTTGAGGTTTATTAAAAAGTCATCATTTCAAAAATAATATGAAAAAACTGCATTACTTCCCTGAATCCAAAATTGCGCTCTGTTCCTGCTCGTGTAGGAGGTGAGCTTCAGTCTCAGGAGTTTTGCTATTCGATAAAAAGGGTAAAAGGATGGGTTAAATTAATGATGTGTAATTATGATCTATTTTGTAATCTTTTTGGTAAAAATAAAGGTTTGAATCTTTTTCGTTTCCAATAATGGATTTTTCCAAAGAAAACATGCAAAAATTGTTTCTCTCCACCAAAGTTTGCTGAAATGCAAGAATAAAGTTGTTAACGGTATTGCATCAATGAGCACCATCTGTAGGATCATTAAGGACTTTAAAAAGACTGGTTACTCTCCTGTGAAGAAGTCTTCTGGACGTCCAAGAGCTTCAAATGGATGCCAACATCGCCTTGTGGTAAGCTCATATCCTAAGGATTGGGGTGCCTCCAGTGCCAAGCTTGCTCACGATTGGAAAGAAGCAGGGGTGGACGTTTCAGCGTGAAGTGAGGCCAAGATTTTTCGACAAAGCTCTCAAGTAGAGGAGGCTGCGAAGAAGCATCATCTCACCAAGAAGAACCTTTCGGATTGCCTCCACTTTTGTGGGAAATATAGAGAATGGTCTGTTGAAAACTGGAGCAAACTGATATTCCTCGGACACTCTACTTGTCTGAGGCTGCTTCTAATCTAAGGGAACTGGAACATTAATATTTTTTGCCAAAACACTGCTATGAACTTAAAATAGTACCAAACCTTACTTCATCACTATCTTTACCCAACAGTTCAGGACCAATTTGGGGATGATACCTGTATTTTTCAGCATGATGGCGCACTTTGCCACAAAGACAAAGCAAAAGCAATAATAAAGTTCTTGGCTGAACCCAAAAGAGAATTTGTGTGCGATAATCAAACTGGCTGTTCATATACATAAGACATCCATTTGTGAGCAGTTGCTTGTGCTGATTTAACAAAAAAATGGAGCGATATCAGTCAAGATATCAAAATAAATTTGTTCTCCAGCAAAAGCCAAAACGAATTGAAGCAATCCTGAAGAACAAAGGACACCATTGAAAATATTGACTGTATTTATTAATAACATTGGTCTTGTCCCTATTTTTTATATTTCACCTTTAAATTATGATACAAACCTACTAAAACAAACTGCAACGTTTGATTAGTTCTACTATTTTTTTTCGGAAAAATATAGTAGTCTCAAAACGTTGGGCCATGAATATAGAATTTTACTATATAATTTTCTCCCTTGTGTTAGGTCATATTTGTATTTTTGTTTTCATATTTCCTTTATATGTTTCTCTAATTCTATAGTTTTGTAATTGAACAATTTTTATAAGTTATGTTTAGTATCATAGATATAGAGGGTGACCGATAAAAAGTTAATTGAAATTTTAATTAGTATTACTCAAAACTATTAGAAATGTTTTGGTCCTGTAAATTTGTTTTGTATAACAATTATTTATCTTTCGATTTAAAAAGAAAAAAGCTTTAATTTCCGCTAGGAAGTAAAATAATAAAAATCAGAAGTTGAACATTAAAAAAAATATCTGTCGAATAATAACAAAACACCTCTACATATTGGTAATACAAATGGTTGTTTTTTTTTAAAATATTCTAAGCACCGTTTCCCTCCATATGTCCTCTAATTCTTTACAAGCACACTTGCTCCTTTGCTCGCATTGATTTTCACTAACTGTTGATTTTCCTTAATTAAATTGAATTCACGTATGACACTATCTTTTAATTGGTTTATGTTTTCCAAGGGAGTAGAATACACTTTAACCTTTTAAATCTCCCTAATAGAAGAAATCACACGATGGTAAATCAGGAAATCGTGAGGGCCATTCATACGCATGATTTAACGCGACAATGCGATTGCTAAAAAGTGTTCTCTGTCTTTCTCTTACAGCAAGTAGGCTATGAGCTGAGGCTCCATCCGGAATCCACCAAAGTTAATTGAATTGATTGCCTTAAATAAAAGGAGTACTGGGATGATTCGTCTCTCAAAATTTAATTCTGGGAGATTGTTCAGCGGCACATACTGTCAAATATTAAGGCAATTTACCTTTACATTCATGGGATAAAAAGGCTGCCTCGTGACTAATTACAATGATGCCCAAGAAACGCGCAGGTTTATGGAGATATTATTGTACAAATTGTATACGAGGATGAAAATCAGTTTCAAGAGGTTGGTGTCTTGAATGCATCGTATAGGGATGCCATTTTAAGTCGTGTTTAACACTGCGGTTAAACGTTGACCTTGTCAATTGCAAGCCATTCTTTATGATTGATACGTTTGGATTTTGAAGAAGTGCTATCTAAATATTTTCACTATTTTCTGCTGTTCTTATGGTTTTCCTAAGATCCAAACGACCTTTGTTTCGATTTAAGCATGTTCTTCTTGATAGGTCCGGATTTCTTTTCCAAATAGCGGGCTTGCTTGGTGGATACCTATCAGGAAAACGTTCCTCAAATATATCTTGTACTTGTTTAATACTGCCAGTCCTAATAAAGTTTGTAATAACAAATACTCGTTGCTTTTTTGTCAGCTGCATAATAAAAGTGATCTTCTAAAGTAATCTTTTCTGTGATGGGTAGAAACGATTTGATGTACTAATGGAGAGAACATACTATTTTATGTATTCCATTGTTTACATCTCGAATTATTTTTATTCGAGTAAATTTGTTAATTTTTAACTTCGGATTTTCATTATTTCACTTCTTTGCGGAAACACTTTTTTTTTTGCCTCCACCAAAACAATTTGTGCAGCAATATCGTAAGAGGAAATTAAATTATTTTTTTCACAATTGAGAGATAAATAGCTGCTAGACAAAACAGATTTTACATGATCAGAAAATCTATTATAGTTTTTGAGTAATATTAATTTAAATTTCGGTTAATTTTTTTGTGAGTCCCCCCTGTATAAGGGTCGGCAAACTCCATGTCCCTGAAACCAAGGAAAAATCTGCGAGACCCTCTACGGGTAATTGAAAGCAGAACTAATCAAGATTATCGACTTTCAAAATGGCTGCATCGTGATCTGAAACACCGAGAAGAACGTGGAAAAAAGCGTATCCAACGAATGGATTGAGGCAATAAAGGAAAGAGGCTTAATATTTCGAAGAAAATTATCTTTATAATGATTACCAGTCCGGATTAAAAAAAAAAGGAGAGATGTTACGATAGCACTTGGCATAATAACGGGGAAAAATAGACAGGGCAAAAACAGAATAATAGATCGACCTGGGCCTTATATATCTAGAGAAAGCCTTTGACAAAGTCTGGATCTCGGGCAGAAAAGTAAGCGTGGTGATAAACGATTTCGAAAGACACGAATTCGGACTGGAAGCTGGCTTCCCACAGGGAAGGTGGTTGTCTCAGCCTCAATATCTGTTCAAACTATGCAGCGTAACTAAATGCTTGATAGCTTTAACGTAGAATTTGTGCTCGAAATAAGTCAGCTCGTCGTCAGCCCATTCAGAAACGAGCGCTTTCTACCTAGGATGACAACAATTGAAATTAGTTACAACAACAACTACGAAAGAGACTGAAATATAAGAAGCACTCGAAGAAAATATACTATAGTCGCAAACTCCAGAAACAAGGTGACATGTATCGAAATAGAGGGTCGGAACTACAGATACCACTCGGACAATAAAGTCTTGGGATTAAAAATAACATTAAAATGGTATAAAAACCACATAGCAGAAATTAAAAGCAAGGCACCACCAATACTACACAGACTAAGATAGTTAAGCATAAAACAAGAAAATAAAATTTGCATGGCATTATGAAAAGAGGTATTCGTGTAAGGATTATCCTAATCAAAAGCGAAACAAAGCTAAAAAAAATATGGAACTCAAGAGAATGAAAAACAAAGCTATCTACTTAATTTCATACACGGGGAAAAGAGAGGAGAAAATATGGCTTAAAATAAACGCAATTCCTCGCAACCTTGACGTAGTTATGTTCTCTTTTGAAGCGACAGCATGCCAATACTCCACTATGACGGACAAGAGCAGCTTCCTCAAACTGAAAAAAATGAAATAAGTCTAATGTTTCTTTCATAAAGGTTTCCATCAATTTTATATATTAATATAATCGAGATAAATTCCACCAACAAATAGTTCTGTTTTCAACAAAGAGCTGATAACTCCCTAACTGCAAAGACATTTTCAATTTCATATTTTATAAAGAGTAAAATCTTAACATACCCAATGAACTGTAACGCCCAAAAAACTGCGATGACGAGTTGACCAAATATCTGCAGTAAGACAAGTAAAAGGTGCTGTCTAGTTTATTCTTCAGTAGATCTCTTGTCACTTTCTTTTCTTCTATAAGAATTCAGCCTAGCGTCCGCCTGGAAGTGACGTCAACTGAAGAATTTAGACCTGCGGTAGTGTAATGTGCGATTATTGTGAGTGAAATAAGAATATATGGTATGTATATAAAATTTTATATATAAAATGTAGCTATATGAATATCCTATAGCTATATAGGACTAGTACATTAATTCATAAATATATTATTAGTCTTTCATATTCAGAATTACATAGTAAAATATTGGCTATCAGTATTGTTTGGAATATATACATTATCAAACTTTATTTCCTACATTTCACGGGTGGGCATGCTATTTTTGACATAATGATATACAGGTTTTGCAATTATAACAAAATACATCGTTATAGGAATTCATCTAATAACTACATATAATCGATCAATAATTGTATTAATTATTAATGAACAAATTTTAGTCAATAATATCTTCAAGTAAATATAACGCGCTTTAAGAATTTATGTATGTGGATTCTCATGAAATCATTGCAATATATTAACCTTTGTTGTTTCTATGTCTTCCTTTATTTAACTTCGTTATATAGCCTACATAGTGACCAAAGATCCAACGCTTTAGTATTCGGTCGTTATAAGAGCTTAACCTGTACTACTAATACTATAATTGTAAACAATATTTGTAACTCAGAACTCACCTTTAATTAATCTCAAAAAAGCTGGTTGCTTTATGGTTGATAAGAGGTGCACACCTTGTATGATAATATCTGCAATCAGCTTATCAACAACAGATTGTTTGACCTTCTTAGTATTCACTGCAAAACAGTCTGATAATGTCTTTACTTTAACACTACTGCATCGTCTAATACTGAACTTTCTTTTTTTTTTAATCTTTTCTTTGAGCTGTCACGTAGTTATCCGGTGTCTGCACCAAAGCAGGATGCTTTCTCTGTTGATAAATGTACATCATCAAATAATTGAAGGACATTTGTTTCACGTTGCCATAATTCACATTAAATTCAATCAGCATATACTATAAGTAAAGGTGTTGCAAAAGGAAGCAGGTAGGTTCGTACATAGTAAACCAACGCTACTTAACATTATCGTTAGCTACTAGCAATTTTGCCATTTTTAAAATAAGAAAATGTGAAACTTGTCAAATCAATTAAGTATCATATAATTAGCTTTAATAAATTCTTACCTTCAGATGAATGCGTAGATTGGAAGTAGCATTGCTCGCGGCAGAGATTTCGCCATTGCATGATGTACATACACACCACTTTTTTCCATAGGAAAATTTTACTCTAAAATATTTACCATCTACTAAATGATGACTATAATTACATGATTCTTTATCTTGCTTGTCTTATTATTGTCTAATCTTTCCATTTCACACTCTTTCGAAGAAACTGAAGTTGCCATGCAACAGTTGAAATGTCGCTGAGCGCTCTCACTATACAACCGAACACAACTGTGACCATCTGTTAACTGAATTTGAACTAATGCACGCAATCTTCCCTCGCGGGCTCACGCAGTCAACTGTTTGTGTCATACAAGTTGCGACAAGCTAAAACATGCATTACACGTTCTTAACAGCTATATAAACTTATTATCGGTAAAGTATTTGCAAAAAGTATTTAAATACATTGTATTTAAATACTTTCAAAAATATTTAGATACTGTATTTAAATACATGATTTCAAATATATTTACAAATACAATTTTAAATACATAAATGTATTTAAATACTGCCCACCTCTCGGGTTTGGTGTCTCGACCCCGAGTTGTGACCCCTTGATAGCCAAGTTCTTCCCCCATTTCGGAGAAGGATATTTCTGAGCCCATTTTCGGGGATAGAAAGAACTGGGTACATTCCAAGTCTTCCTCTCCCAAGAAAAAAGCGCAAGATGAAGTAGAAGAAATCGAATATTATGGGCTCCTATCCCTCCGTGGTTGCTCCGTGGACAGACGCCTCCGCTGCGGTTTTGGCAAGTGACCAAGGCAAGCCCGGTACTTTCGGCCCCGAGGCGCCCTCGAGCTGGGTGACACAGACAAAAGCCCAAGTCTCAAGCCTCGATTACGTCTGAGCCCCTAATTCAGACACAATCTGGTGTTTTTTAGCCAGCTGGCTTCCAACACTTTCTAGTTATTCGCTCCACAGTTGGCAATATGTTGGGCAAAGGCCATATGCTCCATCAGATGAGAGTATGAGTTAGTTTGAATAGTAGAGAGCAGAAAGTGATTCGTTTCTCAGATAGGCGCCTTCTAGAGAATGCGGCGGCCCCTTCTGATGCCATGATTGATTAGTGGCCTTCGGACAATTAATGGCTCACTAGTGAGTGTGACGTCATACTCTACAATGAACTATGTGAAAGGAGTCGTCTGTGTGATGGAACTCGTGTATTACACCTTAGAAGACTACACCGAAGAGCTGGCTGAGCAAGGAGTGGTCAAAGTGTGATATAAAAACAGGGAAGGGCATCAAGACACCCCCTTACATTTATGGTCACGTTCGAACATGACAGAGGGTTATGTCGTCTGTGCCGGTTGGTATAGCTACTGAATGAAAGCAGTCGTGCTAATGCCGCGCAGGTGTTACTACAACCATACGAATCGCTTTTGTAGACGCGCAAATTTAAGCTTAACCGAAGTATGTGTAAGTTATTCCAAGGCCGCACACGATAAGTCATTATCGTGTATTTCCAAGTATGTCAAATGCGGATAGCCGCACTCCGCTTCTTCGAGGCAATGTGGTACATATCTCCTGGAGAAGGAAATTCTAGCTATTCAGGCCCAGGATCGTCTCTCCTTTCGCGGGGCTAAAGACTTGCTCCCGGCGCGCCGAGCACAACCTGGCATATCCTTTGTCTCAATTTGAAAAAAGCCTCCTATGCTCCTGGCCCCTCAAGCCCTACGAACACGGTCGCTTTCCCGCCCATTCTGAACCCTTCTACCCCCTGGGGGGAGGCTCTTCCATGTTAGAGCTCGCGGCACAAAAGGTTCGCACCCAGCTTCGGCTAAAACCATGCCCACCCCCCTTCCCTTATCAACGCGTAAACATTTACTATTAGGCAAAACAGCAACGCGCCTCCACCGAATCGTTAGACGCACAGGAGGCAAACCAACTGAAGGTGGTCATGAACCGTCTCCCAAGATTCCTAAAGCTGTCCCCCGAAAGAAAGACAGCACCAAAGGAGCTTCAAATACTACATCCTCACCCAAGGATTTACCGAGCCACTCTGAGACGCAGGACCTTCCAAAAGAAAGACCTCTGCCTCCGAAGCCGCCCTGACCACCAAAGGTTTCGAGGCGGAGGAATGAAAAGCCTAGCATAGCGAGTTCAACCTCCCTTATAATTTCTCGAAGGCGACGGCACCTTCAGCTCTTTGTTCGGTAAACAGTCCCTAAGTTATGGCAGTGTGAAGCCTAGGACAATCCTCTGAAGAGTTTATCCCTTCAATGGAATTGCCCTAGAATCGGGCCATCTGGGAAGAGCTGCGGAGGATCGTCTTCTCCAGTTTCCCGTTAACTATTTTTCTGCAGGATACCATGCTGCGCGTGTGCTTCCTGCACAGCATCCCGAAGTATAAGAGTTTTGCGACCCGATCACCACGAGATGAGAAATGGGCAAAGAATGCTTGATTTTTACCCCAAATGATGTCTCCGTTCATCAATTTGCTATAAATACCTTTTTTCAACTGGGGTAGTGCAACTACACCTGGATAGAAAGAATACTGTAATTTCTGCGTACATTCCCCCGTCAGCCGACATCGAGGCGATAGGACTTCAGCCGCATCGTGGCAGGGTTGCCGGCTCCGTTTCTACTGTCGGGAATTTCAACGTTATACACACCATCCCGGATGACCACATGATTAAATCTCAGGGTCAGTTCCTTGTCAACCTGATCGACAAGATGGAAATAGGTGTCTTAAATATGAATGAGTTTATGTATCACTGCCCGAGAACGGCTTCATTTCCATGCTTCAATCTGTCCCGGTGCCTCCCGGATGCGCAACCTGATTTGGGGGTGGAGATGATCTATGACCTTAATGGTAATGGCCACTTTCCCATTCAACTATCATTTTTTGTGCCATTGTCACGTAAAACCAACCCGGGTGGTGCTTTGAGCTGGCGCGGTGGTCTGAATTTCAGGAATTGACTAATCTCTCTGTCTCAGTCGAGGAGTTCAAGTCGGTGAATGAGGTCTTATAGTTCTTCTCTGGCAACTTCATATCTGTGGGACTAACTACTATTCCTAAAACGTCTGGTCGTTTTGCACAACGTCCGGTTCCCCCATGGTCAGCCGAGTGTGAGACGGCCATCAGAGAGAAGCGTTATGCATACTTTGCTATAACCACCGCCTGAACGATTTCACCCACTGATAATCTCGTTGAGCTATGGTTAGGTTCAAGTATAATTCAAAGCAGGTCTTTCGTTCTTCCTGGCGGGCATACTTGCCTTTAGTTAATGGGAAAGAACCCTCTTGCAAATGTGTGAAAGCGAGTCAAAAGGATTCGGGGCAAGTTCTCGCCGGATTTCCCTCCTGTTCTCCTTATTCTCTATTTTCTAGTGGAGATGCTTCTCCGCCAGCATTCAATAAACGTCGTGATGACGCTTTAGGCCTCTACTGGACTTTACATCCAGACGCAGAGAACGGCTTCAATGACAGGTTTACGTTGAATGAGTTGCATTCCGCTTTCGCTTCATGCGCGGATATCGCCCCTGCCCGGGACGATGTCCTGTATACTATGTTTTGACACCTAGCTGGGCAAATCTAATAGAAAACCGGAGAGACATCACTCTAGACCCCCGGTTTCCGCCAGATTGATAGAGAAATTAGTAAAAGTTAGATTAGCCTTTTGCCTGCACATCAGAGGAGACCTGTTTTCTGCACAGTGCGGCTTTCGTAAGTTCCGCTCCACATAGGATGCTCTGTCCCGACTGGAAAATATCGAGTGCAAGACCTTCCTTCCTCAAGGTCACGACGCTACAGTGTTTTTAATCTGGAGAAGGCCTATGATACTGCATGGCAATACGGTATCTCTTCTCAGGGGGTGTGGGGTGGTGAGAGGATGCCTCCCAATCTTTTTTTCTGAATTTCTGCGAAATCATGGATTCCGCAAATGCGCGTGAGGAGCCTTTTCTAGTGCGAAGGAGCAGAAAGAGGGCTTCACACAGGGAAGTATCCTCAGTGTTCACTCTTTGACCTGAGCATCAACGGTATCACTTCGCTGCTTCCGTAAGAAGTTCTCGCTACGATATACGTGGATGACCTTTCGATCTCTTTTGGTGCGTCCCAGATCCCAATTCTGGAGCGTCGACTCAAGAAGGCATTGGACGGCATCTCTCGCTATGCCAAAGTGGACAGGCTTCGGTTTTCCTTGGTCAAAACTAAGGTGTTGCAATCTTGCCGCGATCCACGTCTCCACTCCGACTTGGACTTGTTCCTTGAACGGCATTCGCAAGAAATTGTTTGATTAACACCATTTCCTTGGTTGTTTTTTTTGAACGACCCATTACCTTGTAGGCTTATTTTCGCCACCTTAGGGTCTGATGAAGTTGCTGCCTTACTTCTCTAACGATTTGAGTTTTACACATCTACAATCAAGCATGTATTTCGGAAGGTGGAGTCGATCCACTACAGCGGTCTCCGTCCAACGACCAGTACCTTCCGCCCGTCACCCATTGAGAGCCTAACTTCTCGATACCGGAGAGATTTTACTCGCTCTGCACCATATATAGCGGATTATGCGCTTATCCGCGCAGGACCGCCATCTCTCTCAATCACCAACGTCTCTCACTGCATCCACGGCAGATCGTGACAGTGCCTATGCCGCCGAGCAAGGCCAGTCATAGCCTAGACCCAATGGATTTGGGGCTACGAAACTCCTTCGATAGCTCGGTGTAGCACTCGGGCCGGTTGTGCCTCTAGTTCTGCCAGGGACGCCACGCTGGAGGGTTCCGCCTTTGACTATTTGTGACTACGCCTCTTCTCCTAAAGCTTCCACAGCGCTGTAAGTATTGCATTCGGCCTTTTTGTAGCAAATCTTCTGTTACGCCGGATCCGTGTTCAAGGCACACGGATGGCACCAATTTCCAGGAAAGGGTGGATTCCATGCCTTATCTGCTCTGTTTGAAATCAACGGGGCCCCAATGCGCTTTGCGTTTGCCTTCACGGCCGAGCTGGTGGCTATACACTGCTCTCTGAGCATGGGAATCTCCGTCCCCCTGATTCTTGGTGCCCTTGACGCTATTGTTACGGCGAGCCGGGTGGGTGTCGACGAGATTATCTATTGCTGGGTTCTTGGACATGTGGGGAAAGCGGAGAAGGAACGCACAAATGAGGTTGTCAAAGAGTTCACGAGGACTGGGCGACCAGACCAGCATTTGGCTCTACCTCATACTACATGGCAGGAATCTCTCACTCTCACTATCGACACATTCTCTCTCTCTCTCTCTCTCTCTCTCTCTCTCTCTCTCTCTCTCTCTCTCTCTCTCTCTCTCTCTCTCTCTCTCTCTCCAACCCTCCTCTCTTCCTCTTTCTCTCTTTGTCTCCATCTCTCCTCTCTCTAATTCTTTCTTTATCTATCTCCATTACTCTTAGCCTCCATCTCTCCCTCTTTATCTCTTACGTTTTCTTCCTTTCTCTCTCCTTCCTCCATCTTTTCCCCTCTCTCTCTTTTTTTTCCTCCTTCTCTCCTCCTCTCTTTTCCTCTCCATCTCTCTCTTAATCTAACTCCATCTTTCCCCCCTCTCTTTTTCACTACCACTCTTTTTAGCTCCCTTTCGACACCACACCCGTCTCTCTCTCTCTCTCTCTCTCTCTCTCTCTCTCTCTCTCTCTCTCTCTCTCTCTCTCTCTCTCTCTCTCTCTCTCTCTCTTTCTCTCTTTCTCTCTCTCTCTCTCTTCTCTCTCTCTCTCTATTTTTCAATCTAAGACACATTCTCACATTACCCCTCTCTCCCGCGCTTCTCTTTCTATCTAATTTTTCTCTCTAATCCCCTATCCATCTCTCTTACCACATCTTTCTCCTTGCCTTGTTCGACACAGTCTCTCTATTTATCCCCTTTCTCTCTCTTTCTTGTTACACATTCTCGTTCTCTATCTTCCACACTCTTACCTTAACCCCCTCTTTCTCCCTTTATCTCCTGCTCTCTTTCGCTTTCTTTCAATCGCTCTCTATCTCCTTTTCTCTTTTTTCCTCCCCCATCTCACTGTCTCTCCACTCTAACAAAATATCTCGCTATTTCTTTCCTTAGCCCTCCCTGTTTCTCTTAATGTCACAACTTTTCTCTCACTCTCTCTCTAACTCTCTCTCATCCTCTGCCTTTCTTTCTTTATCAATATCTCTAATCTACTAGAATTTTTCCACAGTATTTTGAGTGAGTATGACCTTAGTGGAGCTGTGGATATCTTATACCTGGATTTTCAAAAGGCCTTCGATCAGGTACCACACCGCAGGTTGATGAATAAGGGCAGCACCCTCAGCATTACCGGCAATGTAGCCGAATAGATAGAAAATTTGCTCTCGGGACGGAGGTATCAAGTAAAGATCAACGGGATAGTCTCGCAATGGGCGCCGTTAAGTAGCAGGGTGCCCCAGAGCTCAGTGCTCTGGCCTCTATTGTTCATTGCCTACATCAATGACAAAGACGAGGGATTACTATACTCCATAGCCAAATTCGCCGAAGATAGCAAGTTAGGAGGGAGAGTGAGCTCTCGAGAATGAGTGGAAAACCTGCGAAATAGCCTTTTCAGGATAAGCGAGTGGTCCGAGAGGTGACAGATGCCATTTAACTTTCACAAGTGCAAAGTAATGCACATCGGCCATGCTAACCCTCGGCAAAATTACTCCTTGCTCGGCAAACAGATAGATACCACTGACCTTGAGAAAGATTCAGGCGTGGTAATCAGTAATGAGCTAAAGTTCTCCAATCAGTCAGTCAGTTCCTCACAGTACCTCAGTCCTACTCTTTCCGTCCCCCTCCTCTCTCTGTAACTTCCTTCTCTCTCAATATATCTTCATCTCAGCCCCTGTCCCTTTATTACTCTCTCTTTATATATATATATATATATATATATATATATATATATATATATATATATATATATATATATATATATACACTCTCTCTTTTATCGAGCAAAAATTGCCAACCAACACTGCATGAAGGTCCTGGGGGCGGACCTCGTGCCTCGCCGGAAATTTTCAAAGAATCTTTATACCCCCCCACCCCCCAGGAATTTGGTAGTGTTAGAAAGATTCTTTGAAAAATCTTTTCTGGCGAAGCACAGAGCCCGGCCCCCAGGACCTTCATGCAGTGTTGGTTAGCAATTTTTGCTTTATACCTACCGCACCACTTGTTTCAAGTTTCTCAAAGAGAGACAGAAAGAGAGTTACAAGGAGTTACAAGGAAAGAAGGTGCCCTAGGAGACCTTACGGTCCATTCAAAGAGGGTACCTTTGGAATAGCAATCGAGCGGACACATGGCTGCTCAATTGTTTTGCGTCCCTAAACGGCCACTTTTCAAGACTTTGTCTAGTCTTGACTTGAACTGGTCAACAGATTCACTGTTGACAACTTCCACTGGGAGTGCGTTCCACTGACCGCAGATACTGTAGGTGAAAAAATTTCCACACAGATTGCGGTTGTAACGCTTCAGTTCAAGTTTGAAGCCGTGATTGCGCGTTCTGTTCTAACTCATGTGCAAATATCCCGGTAGTCAACATTGTCGAACCCTCGAAGTATTTTGAAAACTTCGATGAGCTGACCACGCAGTCTACGGGTTTCCAACGAGAACAGATCTAATTCCCTTAGTCTATCCTCATAACTTTTATGTCGGATAGAGGGAATCAGTTTGGTTGCCCTAGCTTGTACGCGTTCCAACCTTGCGATGTCCTTTCGAAACGAAGGACTCCAAAATTGTACGGCATACTCCAGGTGCGGCCGAACCAGGGAGTTGTACAGACAAAGTACTATCTCCTCGTTAAGGTATCCAAACTGTCGCTTTATGTAGCCTAACATCCTTTGGGCTTTCTTCTCTGCCTCTATGCACTGTTTCGAGAACTTGAGGTCGCTAGTGATAGTAACACCCAAGTCCTTCTCAGTGTCACTCGATTCCAGAGCAGTGACCTTAAGGATATAATGAGATTTGGGGTTTCTGTGGCTGATATGCATCACTTTGCATTTCCCCACGTTAAAAGGCATTTGCCACGTGTCCGACCACTCCCTAATCTTCCCAAGATCTTCCTGCAGGCGGGCAGTATTTCCATCCTTTGCAACGTTCATACCAAGCTTGGTATCGTCGGCAAATTTGGAAATCTTGGCAACCATGTCACCGTCCATGTCGTTGACGTAGATGATGAATAGTAGTGGTCCCAGGACAGAACCTTGAGGCACCCCGCTAGTAACGGGCACCCACTTAGAAGCCTGTCCATTCACCACCACCCGTTGCCGTCTGCCACTTAGCCAGTTCTCGATCCAGCCGGCTACTTTTCCGTCTATGCCCAGCGCTCGCACTTTCCGGAGAAGGCGGTGGTGTGGTACCTTATCAAAGGCTTTCTGAAAGTCTAAGTACACCACATCCACCACCTTGTCCCGATCGTGCTCACTGAACACGAAGTGGAAGAATTCCGCAAGGTTCGTCAGGCATGACCGTTGCCTTCGGAAACCGTGCTGGGAACTCCTCAGTAGCAGGTTTGACTCTAAATACGACTTTATTTTGTCCACCATCATACTTTCCATGAGTTTACCGACTATCGAAGTCAGACTGATAGGTCGGTAGTTTGACGGATAGCTGGGGTCTCCTTTCTTGAAGATTGGAGTCACCTCTGCCTCACGCGAGTCTCTAGGAACGCATCCGGTCCGGATTGACATGTTAAAGATAGCGCACAGATGTCGTGATACTTCATCGCACACTTCCTTCAACACCTTGGGTAGAAACCCGTCCGGTCCAGGGGACTTATTCGTCTCTAGGTCAGCGATCTTTTTCTTTATTTCTCCTTTGGTGAAGTCCATTGCCTCTAGCTTTTTCCCAGAGTAGGACTCCGTGGGCTGGGGGATAGGACCACACTCTTTAGCAAACACTGAAGAGAAGTAGTCATTGAGAAGGTTAACATTTTCTGCATCTCAGTGAGTTAATGCACCCTCCTCGTCCACTAAGGGCCCAATCCTACGATGGATTAGTTTACGGCTATTTACATAGCCGAAGAACTCCTTGGGATTCTCCTTGCAGAGTCTCGCCACTCGGAGTTCCTCAGTACGCTTAGCCGCCCATATGCTGGACTTCACACTCCTGGCTAGCCTCTGGTACTCGTCAAAGGCACCCGAGATCTTCGATCGCAGGTACGCATTTCTCTTCTCCCTAAGCAGTTGGCCTATTTCTCGATTAAACCACTTTGGTTGAACAGAAGACCGACGGAGGCATTTCAGAGGGATGCAACTTGATTGAAGACTCATCACCTTATTTTTGAAATTGTTCCACGAATCCTCAACCTCTTCGCATACCGCTAGCCTTACATCAGTCAGCCCTGCACGAAGGCTTGCAAAGTCTGCTCTTCTCAAGTCAAGTTTTCTTGATTGACTAGCAACAGACCTTACCTTCGGGATCTTGACGGTAAATCTAGCTAGCTGGTGATCACTGCCACCGAGCTCTTCGCCTACAGAGACATCTTCAACCATATCATCCTCAGAGGTGAAGACCAAGTCGAGGATATTGTCTCCTCTCGTCGGTTCTCTGACCCATTGAGTGAGGAACTCGTTGTTGGCGAACTCCAGGAGTAACGCGCTTTCGCCACAGGCTGCTCTGGTTTCCCAGTCAACTTGTCTGTTGAAGTCGCCCATAACGATGCACACTCTGCCTTGAACAAGCTCACCCAGCAGCTGGTACAGTTCCCTGTCCTTCTCAACGGGTTGGGAAGGTGGTCTGTAAAGCAGCAGGGTCCTGTATCTGACAGGACCTATCTCTAGGTCAACGCCTAGGAGCTCGTGATCGGACATAATGTTGGAGTTCGTAGATTTGATTGTATCCTTGACATACAACATTACACCGCCACCCTCTCTGTCTGGCCTATCTTTGTGGAAGAGTTGGTAGCCAGGAACCGTGAATTCGCCTTCAAAGTCTCGGTTTGACGTTTTTATCCACGATTCTGTTATGGCTACCATTTCGGGTACTTCCGTCGCTACGAGGCCACGGAGCTCAGGAAACTTGTTCCTGATTGACCTCGCATTGAACAGAAGAACTTTCAGGGAGTCCCCGACTGTAGGACTCCCTACGCTCTTCCGTTTCCCGGCTTGTTTTTTGGTGAGGCACCCCTTTTTGCGACCTCTGAGAAGGTCGTTCCTGGAGTGACACGGGCATACTGGCGTACGTCCGCCCTCACTCTGGGCCGGATACTCCTTTCGGTCCTCTCTACGACATCCTGGATCATGTTCGACAGAAAGGCCTTTCCTTTAAAGGAAAGATGTACCCCATCCCTTTGATAGAGATCATTTCTACCATAAAAGGTGCGGTACGGGTCCACAAAAAAGACCCCCTCTGCCGTACACAAATCTGCCAGGTGCCGGTTAAAAGAGACATTCATCGAGTGAGCGGTCCGTGTTGGACCTCTCCTCGGGAGCATCCCGACTACCACACGCTTGCGGGTTTTCAGCCCACAGTCGTCCACGGCACCCATGACCGTGTGGAGGATTTTATCTGTAGGGCCTACCCTACCTCCTCTCAGGTAGAGGTTGTTTCCACTGACCATCAGAGCAACGACTGAGCTCTCAGAAATCTGTGATTTCTCAGCCTCTACTCTGATGTGGTGGTTACCACATCCTGGCAGGCAGCTTACCTTCACACTAGTGCGAAAGCGGGCCGCTAGCAGGGACTGCAGGCCCCGTGCTTGAGAATCACCAATAAGGGTGACTCTTGCACATTTGTCAGCAGGCGACTTATTCTTTCCTCTCGGAAGCGACTTGCCGCTTTCCTCTTGTATCTCTGCATTTTTCTTTTTTTTCTTCTTCATCTTATTTTTCTTGTCTTCATTTGTTTTCTCTTCTTCCGTTTCTCTTTTCTCTTCTTCCGTTTCTCTTTTCTCTTCTTCTCTTTCCACTTTCCCTTGCGCACCAGTAGCGCTCGAAT
The DNA here is from genome assembly GCA_963969495.1 of Ceratothoa steindachneri. Lineage (NCBI taxonomy): Eukaryota > Metazoa > Arthropoda > Malacostraca > Isopoda > Cymothoidae > Ceratothoa > Ceratothoa steindachneri. The sequence goes on along the minus strand of OZ018322.1, from coordinate 129,414,380 downwards.
CCTCTACACTGGGGTGAGCTGCATTATGGTCCTTTTTCTTCTTTTTCTTTTTCTTCTTATCATTGGCTCCGCATGGCAGAAGTGGGACTGCCAATGCAGTTTCACCTCCTTGGGCTGGAGTAACATCGGTGGAACCACCCAAGTCAGTGGGACTTTCGTCTCGAGCTTGAGCCGACTGGGCCTCTAGTTTAGAGGCTAGCTCTAGGATTTTTTCCTAGAGACGCCGAATCTGAAGCGCGTGCTGCGTTTCTAGGGTCTGAATTTTATTTTCCAGCGCCCTAGATTTTTCTTCAGAGGTTGTGAAGAGATCCTTGAGTTCATTGCAGCATGCCACTGCCTCTCGGATCTCTCCTTTAAGGATGCAGTTGGTGCATATACTTCCCGGGTGGCATTTCGAAAAACATCCTTCCGGGAAGTCCACGCACCACTTATCCTTCTGGCATATCGCACATGTATATTTAAGTGCAGCTGGACCTTTTTTCCCTGTCATTTTAAACACTTTCTCTCTTTCAAAACTTTGTGACCAATCAATAGAAAAAAGGGGGTTGGTGAGTTCTCCCCGCGTGAGTCGCTCCCGCCTATCGATCGAGGACGTTTCGGATCTTTCAGAAGGCACGCTCCATGTGCTGCTGTTCGTCCGACCGAGTCGTCAAAAGAGAGAGAGAGAGAGAGAGAGAGAGAGAGAGAGAGAGAGAGAGAGAGAGAGAGAGAAAGAGAGATAGAGAGGAGGGAAAAGGAGGGAAGGAGATCGTTAAATCACATATTGACTTGAAATTTTACTTGATCAGGTAATTCTCGTATATTTTGTAATCTTTATCCCAAATACCAAGAATAACAATTTCAATTGCTTATACTCCTAGACGGCATCTCCAATTTCAATAAATTTAGTAATGATGTGAAAAATACTGCCAATATTCCATTACAAACAAAAGCATCGAGGTGTTATTTTTTATTTTTTTTACAATTCTCTAAAATGCCTAGTTTATAAAGATGTCTCATCCGAAAGTGATATTTCTGAGTTTGGCCACCAAAGATGACTACTGCTCTGCCCACAAGAAAGTTTAGCTAAACATGACTGTCCACTGATCGAACCCTACCACCATGGATAGGCTTCATGGTATGCTCGTGTACATTAGGTTGACAGATAATGATACCTATGATGTACTTGCATAGGTTATAGTCAACGTCCACTATAAATTCCACATTTAGAACAGTCACCAGGTTAGATTTTAGACGATGATATTCTAATTCTATTATCATCAGATTAGTGTTTTAGTGGTTTATTTCTTACTCAATTAGTTACCTATATTAACAATTCGAATTAGGATCTTATTTAATAATAAATTTTAGATTAATTCTTTTTATAAATTAAATTAAATTTTAATATTTAATAATTGCACTTAGAATGTCTTTATTTTATGGTAACAACAGATAATGCTAGTATCCTTGTGAAGGCCTTTGCTCAGTTTGAAGCAGATGCTGACACATTGCCAGACCTTCAAGTGGCTCAGGATGTGGACGACTTCCTTGATAGTTATGTTTTTGCTGTGGCTGCCCTGCTGACTGGATCAGTGAACGAGCTTGGGCAGGAATTTGAGTACGTTTCTCTGACGGACTACTTGGTTGTCCCTGTGGCTACCCTGGGTATCACGATTTCGACACTCCCATCAACCTCACACCCACATGAGGTCTGCTGCCCGCACCTTTAACCTAGTGACCCACAAGGATGCGGAGTCTACGCTGCAGAGTGCAGTATTCCGAATGCCTTACAGGGCTGCAATAGCCAAGAGAGCGTCCTCTGGAAGCCTATAAATTTTCATTTCTGAAATTTATTAAATTACTAAAAGCTTTACAGCTTTGCTCTATTTATAGGTCATTTTACCTGTGGCCTTAGACAAGATCCAGGGGAGGGGAAGACAAATTTTCTTTGGGACTCTGCTACTAACAGTTACTGCGAAGTTCTTCAGGCTCAAGGAATTGAAGTAAAGGACCTCGTATACTCCAGCCCCTTGGTCGACGTCATTTTATCAGGATTTGAAAAAAGGTTTCGGCACTTCCTGGATGATGATGAATGTCGTCAGTTGGCTGCTGCCTAGCGCCTCAAATTTAGACATCTGTAGTTCGAGAGGTATGACAAAATACAGGTCACCAAGGTGATGAAACACATGGAAAATATAGTCAAGGAGGCATTGTGGCTGCACATAGAAGAATTGAGCAGCAATAGTGGAAGGAGTAGCAACCAAGATGAGGAGTATGACGGCTTCACTACTGTTACCAAGAAACGAGAAAGCAGCAGGAGACACAAGTGAATGGAAGCTAATTCACAGAATCTTGGTCAAGACCCGACTAGAGACCAACTCCAAGGATTTGCTGACAGGAGGTGGTTTCTTAGGAGAGTAAATGTTGATGGACTTGATTATCAGGTTCAACAGAACCATCCTATCTAGTGCTGCAGTCAAGAGTAGACACAGGGAGGGGGGGGGGCTGAAGTCCCCATTTGTCCTTTCATTAAACTATAGTGAAAAGCGAAGCGACTTCATTAAGCGTCCTCCACATCGAATTCCTTCCGGTTATTACAATCTTCCTCGAGGATGAAATCAACTTGGATGCGATGGTGGGACTCCTACTGATATCAATCCGAGAGCCGCGCTATCTGATTGTTCTTGTCGTCGCTGAGTCGGTTCTGCTCAAAACGTGGAGCCGAGCCGAGCTCTGCAGTCTATTACGGTCGTTCTTGTCTCAGCATACGCTACGAACGGTGAAGTAAATGCGTATCTCACCAAGACCCGGAAGTGTGTACTAACCCTCTTTCACGACGTCTTTAAGAAGGTAGAGGAGCTCCTCCAGGAGATCGACTGGCCACATGACATCACTCCTGCGCTTCGAGTTTGTAGGCGGCGAACGCAGCGAGCAAACGTACTCTACCAGACAGCTGAGGAACATTACGGTTCATCTGTCTATGTCCTGTTCATTGACCACGTGTTGACTGAGCTACCGAGCGGGTTCGGGGACGAGACTATTCCGATCCTCTTCAACATCAAATATCTGCTCAGTGGCGTCCACGGATATGTTGATACTTTACTGGATGTGGCAAAAGTCTACGAGGCTGATACCGAGGCCCTGAGCCTCGTCAAGGCGGAAACGACTGAAAACGTACTTAAGGAATAGCATGGGTCAAGAACGCCTCAAGAGCCTGGCGCTGATCGATGTTCACAACGAAAGTGATGTTAGAATAGACAGTGTAATCAATGTATTTTCCCAAAGGAAAAAAAGTTGATGTTCATGTGAAATACCGTGCCCATTGTTGCATTAGATGTTGCTATTAACCATTTCAGAGCCGTTTATGTGTATATTTCTTTTTTAAGCCATACTTGTATTTTGCTATTCAGAAATAATATAGAATATATATAAACCATTTTTAAAACATTGCAATTGAATGTACCTTATATGATACATGTCTAAAATGGAGGTAAATCTCAAAAATAATTATTAAATTCAGTATTAATCCGGGTATTACAAATGTTCTGTTACACTCGTTAGGATGCTCTCAACAAAGGACACAATGATAGTTTTTATGAAGTTAGACACGTTTTTATTGTTTTAACATATAAATATGTGTTTAAATTATAATATTAGTCAGGCAATGGCTTCGCTACTTCCCCTTACGGGGGGGGGGAGCTTGCGCTTCACTACTAAGATTATAATTTATAATCTCTAAAAAAGCAGCCATGGTTATATTTTTATAAATTTTCTGAACTTCGCCAATTAGAATAATTTAAAAAGGAACTAAATTTCCCTCCTTTCAAAATATCACGTTGCTAAAATATAGTTATAGAAGAAGATATATAAAAATAAATTTTCTGAACTTCACCATTTTGTTTTTTGATATTATAAAAGAATTATTAGAAATAACTTTGATAAAAAACATAAGTCATAACCAAACTAAGATGAAATTATTATTCAAATACTCAAAAAATCCCCTTCTTAAATTATAGAGTTAGTGATTATGATGGTGATTATTGTAGGCGAGCATGCGCTCCAGGCGATATCTGAGAGCCGGGCACACGTTGCTGACGAAGTCCTTCCTCATGCTGGCTCACACGCGGTTGAAGAAGGACTTCAGATCGTTGACGTTATGTAGCGAACTTTGCAGACCTTTCCCTCGACGTGCACCAACACGCTGTAGTCTTGGGGATTGGGGTCGGACGACTGCGGCGGCTAAAAGTCCTTTGACCAGAAGTTTAGGTTCGACCCCAACCACTCTTACCCCGTGTTGGTCGTGTGGGCCGGGGCACCTCCCTGCTAAAAGACGTAGTCCGCCTTCTTCGTGATGTTTCTCACCGATGGCAGGACTTTCGTGGCCAAAATATACCTGTAATCGGCCGCGGTGAGATTGTAACCAGCCGCGAACCACACCGGCGGCATCTTCTCATCACTCGAAGCCACGACGCCGAGCTTCATCATGGAAGCCCGGCCCCAGCTTAGCTTCTTCTCCTTCTTTCTGACAGCCGGTGATGTTACCCTACTTACTTACTTTCCCTACAACCTCTCCCACAACTTTCTCTAGTCGGAATCTAACTTCACAGGGTAGACGCCGACCAGCCTCCATTCACCGAACTATCGCGAATCGGGGCTGAGGGGGGAGGGGACAACGTGCACTTACCCCTGAGCTCAGGCCTGGGGTGGTGGGTTTTTACAACCTGCTTCATTCCGCCCACACGTTCCTTAAAAACCCTTTCTTCCTTCTTTCTCTGTCTATCAATTTTACGGTGTGCCTAAGGTGGAGCCGCCATGCTGATGGGCTGTCAGGTCCTTGGCGGGAAGAGTGGCCTCAAATGGAGGCAGCTGGTTCTCAAATAGCTGGACAATTACAGGTTCACCATGCCCAAAGATGATTTAAATAAAGAAAACTAATACTCCTCCTCTACTTTTCCCTGGTGGTCTTGCCGAGACCGGCCCATCTGGCTTGGGGGCTCCTGCCGGCGCAGGGGAGAAGCGGGTTCATTCCCCGCCCTCTTCTCCTAAAAAGAAAAGGAACAAGAGAACGACGAAAAAGAGTCGGGGCTCCTCTCCCTCCGCAGGAGCCGCGGGGACGGACGGGACTGCTGCCGTTTCGGTAAGTGACCAAGCCAAGATAAGCACGTCCAACCCCGTTGCTCCCCCGGGTGGGGACCCAGACGAAAACCAGAACTGCGCAGAGGGCAGAGCTGGCCGACCATGGGGCGGTCAAGGTGAAACGTGTGATGAAAAAACAGGGATGGGCCTCAAGCCTACCCCTAGGCTCTTCGCCATGTTTGACAGTAACAAGCTCCCTAAGTCGGTGCGTTCCGGTTAGTATCGCTACCACGTGAACGCATTCATGCCTCTGCCGCGGAGGTGCTACTACTGTCACTGCTTCGGCCATACAATTCGCTCCTGTAGTCGGGGTTACCCGAAGTCTGTGTAATTTGGTCCAAGGCCATACATAAGTACAAATAGTGTGTGGCCAAGTGTGTCAATAGCGGAAAGCCGCAACCCGCTCCTTCGAAGCAAAGTGTGCGTATCTGCTTGAGAAAGAAATTCTGTCCATTCAGGCCCAGGATCATCTCTTATTTCACGAGTCTAAGGACTTGGTCCTGGCGCGCCCGGTGCTGCTTGGGACGTCATATGACTCAATGTTAAGAAAGACACCCTCTGCTCCTGGCTCATCCAAACCTACGAGCACAGTGGTTCTGCGCACATTCGGAACCCTTCTGTGGGTTCTACCCACCCAGGGCGCCCCCCTGGTAAAGCTGGCGGCACAAAGGGTTCACACGCAGCCCTGGCTAAAACCAGGGCTCCCCTCCTTTTCACCAGTGTAACCCTTTCCCGTAAGGCGAAATGACCACGCGCCTCCAACGAGTAGTTATACTCACAGTAAGCAACACCCATGAAGATGGTCGTGAGACCATGTTACGAGGTTCCTAAAGCTTCTCCCGGAAAGAAGGACAGCACTAAAAGAGCTTCGGCTCCTTAACCCACACCCAAGTGTAAGCTGGGTAGTTCGGAGACAGCACTACAGCACGGTGCTTTTCGATCTAGAGAAGTCCTATCTACTGCAGAGCGATACGGTATCATGTAGACTCTCCACATGATGGGAGCGAGGGGACGCCTCCCAATCTTTTTATCTAAATTTTTGCGAGATCGTCGATTCCACATGCGGGTGGGAGGAGCCCTCTCCGGCTTAATGGAGCAGAAAGAGGGTGTCCCGTAGAAAAGTGTCCTCGTTGTCACACTCTTTGCCCTTAGCATTAATAGGAACACCTCGGTGCTGCCAGAAGATGTTCCCGCTACGCTCTACGTGGACTACATTTCGATCTCTCTTCTCGCGGCCCAGATGCCAACTCTGGAGTGTTGACTACAACGGGCATTGAAACGTGTCTCTTACTAGCCGAAGCGCACTGGCTTCGGTTTTACTTTCCCAAGACTAATGTGATGCACTTCTTCCGACATTTGTGGTTCCACTCTGATATAGACCTGTTTCTTAATGGGGTGCGCCTGGAAGTGGTAGGCTCGCACTGTTTCCTTGGTCTTGTATTTGACAGACGCCTCACCTGGAAGGCTCATATTAGCAGCTTCCCTGTCTCTTGTACCCACGCCATGGACATTCTTCTTTCTGTGACGTTTAGCGGCTGGGGAGCTGATAGGGCTACTGCCTTACTTTTGAACGACCCTTTATTCGTTCTTAGCTCGACTGCAGATGCGACTTTTATTCATCAGCAGCCGAGCGTGTATTGCGGAAGGTGGACGCGATCCACCACACCGGCCTTCGCCTGGCGATCGGTGTCTTCCGTACCTTCCCCATTGAGACTCTACTGTCGATTCTAGGGAGCTAACACTCGCTCTGCGACGTGCACAGTGAATAATTCGCCTGTATTCGCGAGCCCGGTGCCTCCTTCAGTCGCCAACAGCTATCACTGCATTCGCAGCTGATCACGGCGGTGCATATGCCGCCGAGAGACGACAATCATACCCTAAGCCCTTTGGGTTTAGGGCCAGGAAACTCATTCGAGAGCTAGGTATAGCCCTCTGGCCGGTAGCAGCCTGGTTCTGCCCAGGACGCTACCCTGGAGGATATCCCCTCTTGCTATTTGTCACCACGCCCTTGCTCTCAAAGCTTCTACAGCGCCGGGAGTATTGCATTCGGCCTTTTGGGAGCACACTTCTTGTCACTCTGGAACCGTGCCAGTGTATACGGATGGCTCCAAGTCCCAAAAGGAGGTCGGTTTCCACGCCTCATCCCCTCTGTTTGAAGTCAGCGAGGCTCTGCCGGGTGCTGCATCTGTCTTCATGGCCGAGCTGGTTGCAATACACACCTCGGTACGGGAGATAACGCGATGTGCATGGTTTGGAGACCGGATTGTGATTTATAGTGACTCACAAAGCGCCCTGAGTGCTCTCGTGGAATTGGAATCTCCGCATCCCCTAGTTCGCGATATCCGTGACGCCACGGTTTTGGCGAGCCGGGAGGATGTCGAGATTATCTTCTGCTGGGTTCCTGGACATGTAGGAATTGCGGAGAATGAGCGCACCAATGAGGGCGTCAAAGTGTCCTCGAGGACTGGGCGATCAAATCATCGTTTCGCTCTTCCTCGCAACGATTACCTGGCAGGAATACGGGCAGCCTTCCTGGCTGCTTGGCAAAGGTCAAAGAAGATGTGGGCTGGTCGAAGGGAATTTAAAGTTGCGTTCTATTGTGCCGCGGCTGTTCCCATGGACCTACCCCCCAATGCCGCGACGGCTTTAAGCTGCTTTCTGTAGGCACATTCTTGTTGAATGTCCCAGTCTGGGTGTTCTTCGCGCACGTTAGCTGTCCCGGTACCGGGACGAGCGGGGTCACTACCGCTTGTCCCTTGTACTTAGGTCTCGTTTTTCACACTGACTTGTGGACTTTACGACTTTTTGGTTGAGGCTGGCATTCTCCATTTATTTTACCTTTGTTGTGTGTTTCTTTTTGTAGGTCGCATGCTCCTGCGTCAGGGGGAGGTGGGCCTACCCCCGACCCTGGAGTATGCTTCCTTCTTGCCTTTTTGCTTTTTCTCGTTGTTGTTATTTTTTTAACATTTGTCCTTTTTTATCGTTGTTATTTGTTAGTTACATATTATTCTTTGTTTTTTGTTATTTGCTTTTTTAGTATAGCCTAGTATTAAGCAATGTTGCGTACGGCGAGCTATTCCCAAGTTGGCAGTCGCCAGATAGGCTACGACCATGAATCACCAGGAAGGTTTTGTCATCAGAAAAATTGATAATTCGATTGACATGACTTCTAGTCATTGAGAAGGCGACGACAGCGCCCCCAACGTTGTTTTCTCATGCGGTCGGTGAGCAGAGGCTTTTCCACGCACCTCAAGCTCTTACTACCCTTCTCCTTGACGGCCCTAGACACCGTAGCCACCGAGATATTCTTCTTCTTCTTCGCGAACGTAGTCATTTTGACCTTTGGAGGAATTTGAAGGCTTTTCTCACAGCCAAACGGTTCACAATTTGAGGTCTTCCTGAGCGAGGTTAATATTTAAGGTTTTCCTTGTTCTTAAGTTTATCCGCGAATATGTAGCGATTATCCGGCTGACGTTGAGCCGCTTTGCGATTTCGGACTTGTTATGGCCCTCCGCGCAGTAGAGCAGAGATCTCAATTCTTTTAACGTTCATCTCGACACACCTGCACATAATAGAAAATTCGTTTTAATAACACGTGCTGTAAAAGTAGAACTTTAAGTTTGTCCGGTGGGAATTTTCTATCACACAAGCAAATCTCTCGAAAGATAAAAAAAACGAGTGTAACAGAACTTTGGCAAAATCCGGTACCTTAACTAACGTCCCTAAATTACAATTCATAATTTTTTGATGTCTGGGGAAAAAAATCGGATCTGAGAGAGTTAGTGCTCACTCCTGTGTAATTTACTGTTATTTATTATCAATACTGTTCAAGATAGACAATATTAATGATCAATGCCCTTTTCTAAGTCTACACAGAGGAATAAATTCAGGTTAAACCCACAAATTTTCATCCTGGATCCGCCACTGGCTGCATTGAAAGGTTTATTCTCCTTTGGCAATGGCATCTTGAGGGCCAAGAGATCATCCCTGGCTAATGAAAACTTTCAGATGCTTGATGGAAAACCTGCTTCTTATGGACATAATTTATAATGAGAATAACAGGGAAATAAACATATAATTTTTTTTTATAGTCTATCGTCTCATTTTTTATTTCTTTCATCTGCTATTGTTTTGCCTATTTGTTTCATTCGGCTACTTTATCGATTATTTTTTGCCGTTTTGATACTAATATTGTGTTTCATTAAAGTTTTGTTTTCTAATCTTTTTTTTGTCCTTTAGAATTTTGTCAATTCTTATATTTTATAGTTGTAACATTTTTATGTGGTGTTAAAGCAAAAAATATCATGTTTTTTTATTGTATAATAATAAAATAATAATTAACGTTGATACTTTAGCGATAACTTTCGTTACATTTTTAACTTATTAACGGTTAACAAAGTTAGCTTTTTGGTTAACTGCACTAAGCTATTTATGGATGAATAAGAGTATTCTAGGTTATCTTGTATAGGCCATAAGCAGATTGCCACCTATGTAGTAATATCACGTATAAATTTGAAAGGAGAGGAGAGAAGAGGTTTTCTATGGCAATGAAAAGTATTTTTTCAAAATATTCGTCGTTGAAAGTAAAATTGTAATTTAGGATGTATAATTCAATTAAATCTATAGTTTTTGTGCTAAGTTTAAGCTTATGTTTATCCAATCGCGGTTCACTTTTTAGTCTTCTCATCTTCGAAAATATATTTTAAACTTAGACAGTGTTCAAAGTAGAGCCTCGAAATTAATATCCGAATTTAAAAATAAATCCTATCAATCCATATTGAGAGATATTAATTTTCGTTCACTGGAAAATTCTCGTTTATGCGTTCATCTCATCACGGTCTTTCAAATACTAAAATGTTTTGCTAATATAAATTACAAGTTGTCATTTAAGTTAGATAACCGAGCTGCAACTCGAATGAACATATTCAAATTATTACCAAAAGATTTAACATTCGTACCACAAGATTTTTTCTTTTATAAAATTACTCAGATTTGGAATAATTTGTCCCTGCAGATCATTGGAAGCACTTCAGTCAATGCATTTAAGAAAAAACATCGATAAAAATTACAAACATATAAAATTACTAGAAAGAGTAACATTGTGTATAACTGATGTATTATTTTTATCCTCCTTTTCGTCCAATCTTATCTTATCTTATCTTATCCATTCTTTTCTTTTGTTGGATTGGGTTCGAATTGATCTTAATGTCCTGCTAATCTGTAAATCATTACAGAGTTGGACTCCATTAACTTTCCATGTGATATTTTTTCAGGATTAATGACGACCCCCAAAATGAGAGAAGTGACGTATTTTTCAGTCGGGAAGTGAAGCCTTCAAGTGCAAACGAATCAGTAGCCCCAGATGAACTGAAACTCGGAACTATAGCAGATACCAACAACATCTTTAATGAAACTTCTCTTCAAAATTCGTCTAGTTTATCTGAGAAAGATTCAGAGCTGACATCCACTCGGGAGGCAAACGAACTGAACTCTTCGAGTCCCAGCCACCACTCAGAAGCTACTCTATCTTTTTCACCCCTCCATCCAGAAACTTCTAGCGCCCAATCAACCCCTTCAATCAATGCCAAAAGGCGACGATTCAAGGAAATCATGAATTCTCGACGAAATCGGAAGGGATGGAGAGGGACAAAAACTCCTCTGGGATTAAAGAATCATGGATTGGGATTTTCTGAAATGGGAGGAACTGTCTCTAATGTTCCATACCCGTCTCACTCCCAGGACCCCCCTCATTCAGAAAGCCTCCTTTCTAAAACGACCGCAGGTCCGGTTCATAACACACCGTTAATGAAGGATTTTGCTGGAAAGACTGAAAATGGCAGCCGTCTTCCTCCGAGAATGATTGCTATGCTATAAGGTCTTCATACTGAGATCTTCTGTATTATCAAGAATAGTTTCAGCTTCGAAAATATCGTGAAAATTAGTGTTTTTAATGTAAAGCAATAAATAATACCGTCCACTACTTTCAGCGCAGGCTTCAGAATATCATTCTAGCTAGCCTGGAAACTAGTTAAAATTGGCCCCTCTTATATCTTACCCTCTTTTATCGCAGAAAACGGAACATGTTCTAATTATTTCCGTTTTCTGTGGCAGCAGATGTCAAGTTATAAGGATGTCATTGAATTAGTTTCTAGGCTAGCTAGAAAGCTATTTTGAGGCCTGACCTTTCTTACAGTGAACAAATAGCGTCCCACAGGAGGAGAGAAGCAATCGGCGGTGTTATTTATTGCTTTTTACTAACCGCACCAATATTTTTAGTTCCTTGTTATCAAGAGCAAAGAAGCATGGTTAAATAAAACAAGGACACATAAGTGCCTTTGTGTATTTTATTAAAAATGAGATTCTTTGCTGATTATAAATCAAAGCGAGTTAACTACAGAGCAACTATGCCGTTAACTAACAATATCTTATATCGCATTGAATCAGCTGCTCCGTTGCTTCACTATCATTTTATAAATTATCAACTGTTTTAGTGTGGGTTCACTCTATTGAAACTATATATTTAATTTCTTCTTATAATTCATAAAAGTGAGTTTACATTTGCTTTATTGAGCCAATATCTAGATATTTTGGAAAGTAGCCTGACAACGTCAACATCAACAAATCAAGAGCCATTTTTTGCCTTGAACAGACTCTGGTATTCTCTGGTCAACTTAGTTAAATCACTGTTTCAGTAATATGCTGTTCTTATATTATTTGTCGGTCTTCTCTGACTTTTCTTTGTTATTCAAGTTCTCCATTGTGGCTAGTTTTAGTTGTTGATTCTTTTTTTATGTTTATAAATATAAAGAGAGATCAGAAATTTAGCTTTAAGCTTCAAACCAATGTTCTTTCCTTAAACCAGAGTAAGTAAGGAAAATTAGGACTAATTTGATTTAATCTAATTCTATAGTTCTTAAGAGATGACGTTCGTCACATATTAACATTTTAACCGATGACAGTCGCTGTATGCAGTATGCTAATCTTGTGGGATATTTAAAAATATAAATTTAGCTTCATTTTAATTTTGGTTTCAATAGCTTTTATATCTTTACTCAAACATGGATCGTATGCTTTGATTATTTCATTTAAATATTTTGCTATTACTTCTTCACTTGCTCATATTAAATAGTTTATAAAGCTCCCTTCGTTTTTACTTGCTATATATGTACTCCCCCCCTCCCTCGGTGCCTTAAAACGAAATTTGACGACCCACTTTTTCTCTCAACCCTGTTCTTAGTTGGTATAGACAGGTGCTCTGTGAAGTCATATGACCCTGAATAGCGCCATAAACTAATGCCTATTATTATTAGTTTGTTAATTTGAGCTTGTTTCGGTTGGATTTTTACCACCAATTTGTATTTGTTCTCTGATACCTTCATCACGAGGGGGTCGGGGGGGGGGACATGAGCTGCTAAATGCTTACAACTTTAAAGTGGTTCCGAATCATGACAATTTCCTGCGATTAACCAAACCCACCACCATCATTATTCACTTGCCAAAAAGCGTGTGTGGCGTGCATCGGCTTCCTTGCCCAAGCCTTTACATTGCTCTCACCAACCTTTCTCATTTCAAGACCTTGTGGCTACTCTGTACTAGTCTACCACTCCTATTTAGGATGCATCCTTTTTATTTAAAACATTGCCCTTATTCAAGGGTATCACTATGGACTTTAATATCACCCCTTCTGACCCCCAACTTCCATTCCTTTAGATACCATTATCTCACTCCTTTCTGCATTTAATTTTAGTCTCGCTTTTACACATATTCAACCCAACGCTTCGATAAAAAAAAGTTCAAAGCCCCTCTCACTCAGCTGCTAACAAAAGGTTTTGCACTAACAAAAACTTTCCTTAATTCATCCACCCACATGAATGTTAAATCACTCATTTTGGTCATCTTTTACCCGCACACATGCCTTAAATCTACTCCAGACATCTTTAGAATCTACCGTAATGATTCTCTAACTACACAATCTTACGCTTTCTTAAGATCCCTAAACACATTTTGTCTTAAAGAGGGCAAATTTTATCAGGGGAAACATGATAGCCGAGACAAGAGGGTTGAGAAGCATGGAAAGACAAGTGTTGATTATGATACCGCACTTATCAAGGCAAGAAAAGACCTGAGGCGGTGAAAAAGAAAATGTTCCACTAAAGACGAAGACATTATCAAATCAAGAAGTATATGTAACTAAATACGAAAGGGAGACATTTCCGAACCTAACCTTTGAAACATCTGACCACTGATACGAAGGCCATAGATCATTCGAAGCATTTCAAAAGAACTGAAGGGAGTGGTGGTATGCATTTTGGGAACATCGTCTGGATGAACACGGATCCGTTTGAAAGTGAGAATCAGATCGAAGCGAAAAAGGCGACCAAAACAAAGAATTTTAAAATAATTATTTGGACACTTAAAGTCGGCCTAGAAGCTTAGTTCTAAAAAATTGAAGCATTTAACAAATAGAGAAAATGTACATTTAGGAAAAGGATGAAATACGCTCTATAGAGACAGATTCGTGAAAAGTTGTTGAATTATATATGAAAATTACCGAATTAATATATTTTTAAATCAAACAATGCCAAGTAATTGGAGAAAATATTGCTATATTTTTAACAATCGGTGAACGAATGATGAGCTAGATATCAAAAGATACACGCGGAATAGACTCACATGACATCATTTTCCACAGAAAATGAGCGGATATAACAATTGTGAAAAAGTACACTTTTATATGAAATATACATTTGTCTTTGCACAAATGCAGCCTGCAAATAAAATGTTTTCAGAATTCATCCGAGTAAATATCGATGGTTAATGCCAAACCCAATAGAGGGGGCTGATCTTCCCTAATTCCAGGAAACGAGCAGCGCGTTAAGTAACTAGAGGCTTCTTAATTTCTCGCGTCCAAAAAGCGGTATAAGGCCAAGTCGTTGGTCCATCGTAGCATTTGAAACGATGGATATACAATAACTTTACATTTATTATCCTTTATCTTCTCAGCTAGTTATGACAATGCAAAAGCTTGATACACACCACATCTACTCTCTTACTCTCTCCAATCCAACTTTCGCATCATTTATCATTCCATAAGTTTAAAAATAAAGCAAAATCTTCCATAATTCAAGCAAAAGGCTTCCTTAAAGCAAGCAAAGGCTTAATTGAAGGAATTAAAAGAGCAAAACGCTTTCTTAAATGAAACACAATGCTTCCCTAATTGAAGCCAATGTTGTCTTTAAATTAAGCAAACGTCTTCTTCAAAGTAAGAAACAAAGCAAAATACTTATATAAATGAAGCAAAAAGCTTCTGTAAAGCAAGTAAAAGGTTTCTTATATTGCAGCAAACACCTTCTTGAAATGAAGCAAAGGTTATTCCTAAACGAAACATAAAGGGCTACCTAAATGAAGCAAAAGTCTTCCTTAAATCAAGCAATAGGTTTCCTTAAAGCGAGCAAAAGAGGAAAGAGACTTCCTGAAATGAATCAAAGGGCTTCTCAAATGAAGCCAAAAGGGTTTAAAAAATGAAACAATCGCTTTTTATATCAAGCAAAAGGCTTCCTTTAAAGCAACCAAAAAGCTTCCTTCAAATGAAGCAAAAGCTTCCTTAAATAAAACAAAAGGATTCTTTAAATGAAGCAAAAGTCTTCCTTAGATCAAGGAAAAATCTTCTTCAGAGCAAGCAAAAGGGCAAAAGTCTTCCTTAAATGAATCAAATAGTTTTCTTTAAAAGAAGAAAAAAATGGTTCTTTAAATTAAGCAAAGGTGTACTTTGAATCAACAAGAGGGTTTCTTAAATGAAATAAAATTCTTTCTTAGATAAAAGAAACGGCTTGCTTTTAAATGAGGTAAAATACTTCCTGAAATGAACCAAAAGGCTTACTATCACCCAGCAAACGGCTCAAAGAGAAAGCTAAACGTTTCCTATAATACACAAAACCACTTCCTTAGTTGAAACCAAAGACTTTCTTAAACGAAGCCACAGAGGTCTTTAAATTAGGCAAAAGATTCCTTAAATCAAAGAAAAGGCTTCCTTTTAGGTAAGCAAAGAGCTTACTCGTATGAAGCAAAACTTCCTTAAATCAAATACAATGCTTCCTTAAATTAAACAAAATACTTCCTTAAATAAGATAAAAAGCTTCCTTTAAATGAAGCAAAGGTTTTCCTTAAATCAAGCAAAGGCTTCCTTAATTCAAGCAAAAGGCTTCCTTAAAGCAAGCAAAGGCTTAATTGGGGGATTTAAAAGAGCAAAATGCTTCTTAAAATGAAGCACAATGCTTCTTTAATTGAATCCAATGCTGTCTTTAAATTAAGCAAAAGTCTTCCTCAAAGCAAGAAACAAAGCAAAATACTTCTATAAATGAAGCAAAAGAGTTCTGTAAAGCAAGTAAAGGGCTTCTTATATTGCAGCAAATGTTATTCATAAACGAAACATAAAAGCCTACCGAAAAAGAGCAAAAGTCTTCCTTAAATCAAGTTTCCTAAAAACAAGCGGAAGAGGAAATAAAATGCTTCCTTAAATAAGCTAAAGGGCTTCTTTAAATAAAAAAAGAAATTTGTTATAGCAATTAAAAACGCAAAAGGCTTTCTTAAATGAAGCAAAATGCTTTTTTAAATAAAGCAAAAAGGGTTCCTTAATTGAAGCTAAAGTTTTCGTTAAATGAAGCAAAGGTCTTCTATAAATCAAGAAAAGGCTTCCTTTAAATCAAGCAAAAAAGCTACCACGAATGAAGTTAAAGCTACCTTCAATTAAATAAACGCTTCCTTAAATTAAACAAAAGGCTTTCTTAAAAGGACCAAAAGGTTTTCTTAACTGAAGCAAAAGAGATTACTTAAATGAAGCAAAAGTATTTCATTAATCAAGCAAACGGCTTTCTCATATTGTGATAGAACGGTCTGAGGCCGCTTTAATTCAGCCTCTATCACATGTTAACCATGCTTACCCACATGCTTACTCACGTTCATCCTGCCTGCGAGAGGAAGCAGAAGCGCGTTATCTCCCACCATAGCCAAAGTTTAATCAAGGAGGTTTACTCCCCCGTTTCGCCTCCATACGTCGATCTCGCCAGATTGAATTAGGCTTATGGGCAGATAAGGTATTTTGCCAGGCGCCACCGGGCATTCTCCCGAAGTCCCCACTCAATTATCCCCTACGCCATGGAGATGGCTCCTGGTATTTATACAATAGCTTTTCCCAATTGAAGCAGATCCCGATTATCTTCGCGAGGCATCACGCCGATCCGGTCTCCCTTGTGCACCTAGGAACTCTCTACATCGAGAACCTCCTTATTGTCCAGAAGAGGACAATATCCCTTGAGTGCCAAGGTTCGTGCCTTCAAGACGTTAAGTCAACAAGGCCCCCTCTGTTGTTCAGAAAGAGAACAAGGTTAGAACAACCATTGTTCTTTGAGCCCGTTTGACAAGAAACGGTTCTCACCCCCCACCCACCCCTGTTGTTCAGAAAGAGAACAACGTTAGAATAGCCATTGTTCTTCAAGGCCGTTCCTCAAGAAACGGTTGTCGTTCCTAAGACTTCACGTCCGGATAATTTAATTCCCCCCTTTTTAACGTTCTTCAAGAGAACGCTTGGTTTCCACAATAACCTCCATTGTTCATCTAGAACATCTCCGATTTGCTGTCACAAAGATCGCTCGTACTTCCGAGCCTCACTTCGCTTTCACTCCTCGAAGACAGTCCTTCCCCTCGTTAAGGACAACCCCCCAAAGAACCCTTCTGCATGAAATCGCCAGTTGGACCGAAGATCCCCTCGCATCGTCTTCCTCTGCACAACAACTTTGTAATTACGTAAACTGAGCATTACCTTTAATCATGTAACCTTTTGTCAACACAACCCTGTGCTTTAAATGGTTAAGCGAACCATTCCCCCCCCCCTTTATTTTTTGTTTGTTTACCTTTTTAAATCTCTCCAAATCTTAATCCTCAGATTAGTCAGATATTCCCACTACCCTTTTTCATTCCCCGTTTATGTAAACATTTTTTTTTTGTGTGTTGTTGATAGTTTAATTAATTAAACTTTATTTTATTAATGGTAGCCATATTATTGATCCTTATGCTTCGTTCCACTTCTTAAGCGTTATTGAAGATAAATAAGCCTCTCCAGCCCCCCCCCCCCTCCCTTTGGACTAACCTCGGTCAATCAGATTACCACGCACTCGAAATATTAGAATAATTCCCACAACGAATATTTATATATGGTATATCGTCGAGAGCCTATTCTACGACACATATGAAGGAAATGTTTTCTTGAATGAAATACTATGCTTCTTTAAATGAAATAAAAGGCTTCCTCAAATGAATTTAAAAGCTTCCTCAAATGAATACGTTAAGATACGATTATCATCCTCATGCCATACTTTGCGTAGATTATGAAGTTAAGATACATATGATTGTCACCAATATCTTACAAATCCGTGGATTATGACGTTAAAATATGATTGGCATCTTAATGTCGATGGTGCCGTGGGTAAAGACTTTAAGATATAATTGCTATTATCATATCAGCTTTCCGTGGATTAACACGTAAATATATGCTTGCCATCCTTATGTCACAAGAGCGTTGGATTATGGTATTAAGGTATGAATGCCATCCTCACTTCGGCGGTGCCGTGTATTAAGAAGTAAAGATATGATTTTTATTTTCATGCCTTCGTGAGGTAGATTAAGAAGTTAAGATTTGATTGTCATCTTCTTGTCGTTAAAGCAATGGATTAAGACATAAATGTATGATAAATATATGATTGCCATCCTCGAGTTTGCAGTACTGTGGATTAAAACTTCAATATATATATATATATATATATATATATATATATATATATATATATATATATATATATATATATATATATATATATATATATATATATATATATATATATATATCGTTGCCATCATAGCTGGTTCGGAGGTGACGTGGACTAAGAAGTTAAGATTTGATTGCCAGAATCGTGCCTGGGGTACCGTGGGTTAAAATGTTTAGATGATTTCCATGCTCATGTCGGACTTGCCCTGGATTAACACCTTAAAATAAGATTGTCATCCTCATGTTGTCGGTGCCGTGTATTAATTAAGACGTTATTATATGATTATCCACTTATCTCGTGAGGCAATGAATGACGAGAATGGAACCGGTGCTACTCAGATGTTGGCAGTGACTTGTTTTAAGTAGTTATGATATGATTGTCATGTTCGTGTCGTCAGCGGTTTGGATTATGATGTTGAGATATGATTACCATCCACATGTTTACAGTGCTGTGGATTAAGAAGTTAAGAAATTATTGTCATCTTAATGTTGGCGGTGCCGTGAATAATACGTTAAAAAGCGATTGCCATTCTGATGTCGTCGGTAGCGTTGATAAAGAATTTAAGATATAATTACCATCCTTCTGTTTGTGGTACCGTGAATTAAAACGATAACGTATATATTGCCCCTCCGGTGTCGGCGCTGCAGTGGATTTTCATGTTAATATATCATTATCATCCATTTTTCTGCTTTGCCGTGGATTAACACCTTAAAATTAGATTGTCATCCTTATAATGTCGGTGTCGTGGATTAAGACGTTAAGATATGATTTCATCTGCATGTCACCGGTGCCATGGATTGTCTTTTTAGGTATAATTCCCCCTCCTCATATCGTCACTGCGAAGTATAAAGAGGTTAAAACAAAATTGCCTTCCTCAGGACAAGGTGCCATAGATTAAGACTTAAGGTATATAATTGCCTTCCTCATGTCTTCGATGCCGTGAATTAAGTAGGAAAAAAATGATTGTCATTCTCATTTCATCATTGACGCGTATTAAGACGTTATGATATGATTGTCATCGTCATGTCGTCTTTGACGTGTATTAAGATGTTATGACATCATTTCGCTCCTTATATCTTCGGTGCTGTGAATTATTCGTTAAAATAGGATTGCCATTATCATTCGTTAATGGTGTGTAGTAAGACGTTAAGATATGATTGTCATCCCTATGTCGTCGCTGCCGGGAATAAACACTTTGAGACGTTAAGATTTGATTTTCGTCGGAGCACTATATCAAACATTGTTATTATTGTTATCTTCATTTCTTCAGTGCTGTGAATCAAGATGTTAAGATTTGATTGACCTCATCATTCTTCGTGTCGTGAATTTAGTCTATAAATCTTATTGTCACACTCATCGCGTCGCTTATGATATGATTGTCATTTTCATGTCGTCAGTTGCGGGGACTATGACGTTAAGATATGATTGGCATTCATATGTTATCAGTGCCGCGGGTTATGTTAAGATATGATTGACATTCCTATGTCGTCAGTGGCGTTGATAAATATTTTATGATTTGATTGTCATCCTCAGGTCACCAATGAGGTGGGTAAAGTCATAAAGATAGATTGTCGTCATAATGTAGTCGGGGCTGTAAGCTACGCCATGCATTTATGAGTGCTAGGCTTATGTCGGTGAAGTCTTAGATTAACGAGTAAAAATGTGATTTTCATTCTCATGCCGTCGTGAAGTGGATTAGGACGTTAAGATTTGATTGCCATCCTTATGTTGTCCGAATAGAATATCAAGACGTTAAGTTATGATTGCCATCCTCTTGTCTTCGGTGCCGTAGATTAAGATGTTAAGACGTTAAGTTATAATTCATTTCATTATGTTGCCGGTGCGGTGAATTAAGACATATTCTTGTCGTCCTAATGATTGACATGCTTGTGTCGGTGATGCTGTAGATAAAGGTGTTAAGGTATGAGTGTCATTCTCATGTCGTTGGTGAAGTTGATTAAGACCTTAAATGCGATTGCTATCGTCATATCGCCAGAGCAGAAGGGCACGTGGATTAAAACATTAAGATATGATTGTCATTTATGTTTTGTCTCTGACGTAGTTTAAGAGGTTATGATATGATTGCCAGCCTGGTATCTGCGGAAGCTTGGCTTAATACGTTGAGATATGATTGCCATTCTTGCTTTGGTGGTTGCGTGGATTAAGTCCTTAGGGTATGAGTGTCATCGGCATGGCTTTATTGGCGCGGATTAAGTCCTTAAATGTGATTGCAATCCTTATGTCTTAGCCGGTGCCGTGGATTAAGATGTTAAGATGTGAGCCCATGAAACTCAATACACCGTTATCACACAGAATTTACCTGGTCGAGACGGATCAGTGCAGCTGCATTTAGTTTTGGGTGCTTTATTAAGGTCTTCCCCAGTTTGATAACGCCGTCCCGCTCTGAGGCTCAGCAGCCATGTTCATCTTCCTCCCTTTTGGGGTAGAAGAGAATCTCGCTTATTTACCTTTCGCCTCGTCGATGCTCCGAAATTATCAAGGTCCATGTTTGCTCAAGCCGCGTCCGATATCCCTTGGGACGCCTTGCTGCGCACAACCTTCTGACAACCATGGCTGTGGCTCCTATTTAAGGGGATGTCTGCAAAGCCTCAGCAGATAGAGAGAGCCCGAGCTTCTTGCCGTCCAGATCCGAGTATCTGTTCCCGTGAAGTAGTACCCTCGCCCTTGTGATCTCGTCAGCAGATCGTCGTCGGGTAATCCTCCCTGATTGATCAGAGGAATATTACAGAAACCCCGTTTACGCCCCGGAAGATTGTCCTCGGTTTCTCTCGTCTCACTACATTGGTTGAGACTTCCTGCTGTCCCGTGGACGAATCTCGATTTGTGATTACTTCTCCCTGGAGCCGAGTTAATCTCAACCCCCTTCGAAGTCTCTCTGGACGCCTTCGCATCGGGTATCCATCGAGGAAGACCTGGCCATTGGTCTTCCACCTCCCCAGTTCATCCACGAGAGGGGAACCAGGAGTCCTTTCCTCTTAAGTCCCACCTCTCCGTTTTCAGTGCTAATAATAATTCCCCCATTTGTGTAACGCCAATAGACTTGCTAAGTCTTTCCTTCAATCTAACTTATTGGATCACTTATATATTTTTCCCGGATGTAGTTTCCTTAATTTTTGCCCGTCATAATATTCTTTAGTCGTACTAGTTATTATTTAGATTTCCATATTTATATATGTCCTTGTTCTTATTATTATTTGTATTAAAGTTTAGTTTTGTAGAGGTGTTTATCTTTCAAATAACCCTTGAAACGAACCCGGCGAACGTATTCCCATTCAAAGAGCCAACCTTAATAATATTGGACTCTAGTTGGAAGGTATTTACCATCCCCCAATTCAATTGTACCTGAGCCCAGCGCCGACAGTGGCAGCCTGTCTTACAGAAGTGTGTACTTTTTTTGAGACTTTTGGGTCACACGCCTTCGTCCCTCGACAGAAGATCTCATTGACATCATCATGTCTTCAGTGCCGTCGCTTTAGACTTTAAGACATGATTACCATCCTAATGTCAGCGTTCCTTGAATTACGAAATAAAGGTATATTTGCCTTCGTTATGTCGGCGGTGTCGTTGGATTATGAAGTTCAGACATGATTGCCATCTTAATGTTATGGGTGACGTCGATTAAATCGTCCAAATATGAGTACCATTTTGATGTCGTCAGTGACGTGAATTGAAACGTTATGATATGACTGTCATGCTGAGGTCGTCATTGGCGTGGATTAAGACATTGATATAGGTTTACCACCCACATTTTGGCAATGTTGTGGATTAAGAAGTTAAGATATGATTACCATCCTAATGTCTGCTGAGTAATGAATAAAACGTTATGACATAGTTGCCATCCCCATGTGGTTGGTTACGTGGATTAATACGGTTACTACTGATTGCCATCCTCATGTGGTCGGTACTGCGATTTAAGGAGTTAGTAGATCATTGCAATCATCAGGTTGGCAGTGACGTGGATCAAGACGTTAAGATATCATGGTAGCGGTGCCCTGGATTACGACGTTAAAGTGTGACAGCCATCCTCATGTCGTCCGTACCCTGGATAAAGTCGTTATGATATAGTTTCTATCCTCAGGTCGGGGGAACCGTGGATTAATATAATAATCAAGACGTTTCTTTTTACAGAACTGTGCATTAGCATATGTCAAAATGTGTGATCCTTTCTGACTTTAAAAGAGGCTAATTGTTGTAGCGCGAATAACTGGCAAGTTATTTAACGTTTCGAGAAGACTTGGGTCTAAACTCATGCTGGCAAACCAAAAACAAAGGAAAACTAACTCTGAGATTGTTTAAATCAGAAAGGAATGCGAAACTCGGTGACAGAGAGCATGGAGCATTTAAAATCATTCTGTAAATGAATCCCAGAACCATAGCTACGAAAGTTACTTCAGAGTTAAACTAACATCTTGACAACTTAGTATCAACCAAACAGTTCCTCAAGAGTTCGATACATTTAGTTAGCATAGTAGGGCATTGCCAAACCTTTTCTTTCCACCACCAATGTTAAACAAACGTCTGAAATGGTGCAACTACCACAATATGTAGACAATGGACCAGTGGCAGGATGTCATCTTCTCTGACAAATGGTTATTCACGCTTTTTCATTTCCCAGGACAAATTTAAGTAGGGAGGAGGTTCAAAGAAGCATTTGATCATAAATGTCTGACCACAATCGTGGAGCGCTCTGTGACGGTTTGGTCGGCTATATTTTCTTTATCCTATGATAGCACTTAATAGAAAGGATACCTCTAAGAAGTAATTTTTAATTTCGAGGGAACAAATTTACTCGCTTGTATAAATACTACTTTCCAAAGTTGGCACCATCTTCCAGAGCAATAATGTGACGAAACATACAACTAAAGATCTTTAAAAGTGACACGAATAGCACTGCAGTGATATAAAACACTTGAATTGGTTCCATTCACCACTAGATTTTAAAATAATCGAGTACTTCAGATGTATTATGGAGCAACAAGAAAGGACCGTTTTTCCCCGCCTTCACTTCTGAAAGAGCTGTAACAGGTTCTGCTTTGGGAATTTATTAAAGTTCTGCTGGGTTGTGAAAAGTGTGTTACACTCGTTTTTTTTCTATCTTTCGAGAGATTTACGTGTATGCTAGAAAAAGTTTCGTCGAACAAAATTAAAGTTCTACTTTTCTAGCACGTGTCATTAGGTCTTTTCCATTGTGTTTAGATGTGTCGAGATGGAAGTGAAAGGAATCGAGATCTCTAATCCCCTGCGCACAACAAGTTTGACATCGCCAAGCGGCTTAACGTCAGGCATATGACCGTCCACAGAGTTGCAGACAGGCTCAAAAACAGTGAAGACCTTAAAGATCAACCTCGTCCAGCCAGACTCAAGTTGACTGCGTTCGCGAAGAAGAAGAACATCTCGGTGGCCACGGTGTTCAGTACAGTCAAGGAGGAGATCAGCAAGAGTGTGTAGTGCGTAGTAAGGCCTCTGATCACCGAACGTATGCGAAAAAATCGTCGGGAGCGCTGTCGTAGCATTCTCAACGACTTGAGGAGTTATGGCAATCAAATTCTCATTTTTCTTGATGAAGAACTTTTAGGGTGGACCCAGTCATCCATCAAACAAGCAGAACGAATGAGTGGTAAACTTTTGCCAGGGTGTCTACGAGGTCCGCTACATGTCTACAACCAAGCACCGGGCCTCCGTGATGAAGCTCAGCATCGTGGCTTCGAGTGGTGAGAAAATGCCGTCGGTGTGGTTCGCGGCTGGTTACAGGCTCACTGCGGTCGATTACAGGTATATTTTGTGGCCACGAAAGTCTTGCCATCGGTGAGAAATATCACGAAGAAGGCGGACTACGTCTTTTAGAAGGACGCTGTCTCGGTCCACACCGTGCAAGAGTGGTTGGGGTCGAACATGAATTTCTGGTCGAATGACTTTTGGTCCCCGCAGTCGCTCGACCTCAATCCCATCGACTACAGTGTGTGGTCACATGTCCAGGGCAAGGTTGTCAAGATTCGCCACAGCTACGTTGACGATCTGAACTCCTCCGTCAACCGCGTGTGAGCCAGCATGAGAAGGACTTCGTCTACAACGTGTGCCCGGCCTTCAGGTCTCACCAGGAGCACGTGCTTGCCGCTGAGAGCGGCCATATTGATTAATATCACAATGTAGGAGTACTTGTTTGCTTTTTTATTATTTGTTTTCAATCAAGAAGGTTATACTAGCGACCGTCTTCAAGGGTATGGTCATCGAACAAATATTTAACCTATGTTAGGCTATATTAATAACAAAAGGCTAAAAGCAAAGAAAAAAAATAAGAAGAAAAGAACAACCGTAACCAAAGTCAAAACAATTAATCAAAGCCAAAAAACAAACCTAAAATATACAACGCAAGCTTCGGCATCGGCAAAGTCTCTCTCCCTTCGCGTCCGAGCATGCAACCAACACCACAACAAATATATACAGTGGATGGCAACTGCTTCTTCGAAAATTAAATAATTATACAATTAGGTCTGCACGAACTTGTCCCAAGTAAAAAGGAAAAGCGATAGCGACTTCGGGCGATTTTTTAAAGCTCCTTTGTTCGATCCATGATAGACTACGGATGGGAATTCTACATATCAATGACCGAGTGTGCATTGCGGAAGCTGGACTCGATCCACCGAACCGGTCTTCGTTTAGCGACCGGTGTCATCCGTAAATCCTCTGCAGAGGCCTTCTTGTCAATGCTGGTGAGATGCCGCTTGCTTTTCGACGTAAACCGTGCATTATCCGCTTGTACGTGCTAGCTCAGTCTCTCCCTCCTTCACCAACGGCTCTCGAGATTGTATTCTATGGGTTCATTGACATGCAGGGAGTGTGGAAATTGCGCACCCTCAAAAGGGTGCTAAACATTATGCAAGGGATTGGCGATCAAACCAGTCTTTGGCTCTTCCGCCAATCTGACTACGCGGTAGGAATCAGGTCTGGAAAGGCCTTTCCAGAAACGGATTTGACCTTTCATAAATTCACACTGTCGCTTTTACGGTCTCTCCTTGAACTAACCATTAGATACAACTGTTTTCTGTTTAACAACTCCATCTATCAACAAGTTGATGGTGTTGGAATGGGTTCCCCCATGGGTCCTCTTCTTGCTGACATTTTTATGTCTAACTTGAAAGAAGTTGTTTTGCGAGAATGCCCTCCTGCTTTGGAACCGATATTTTACCGTCGTTTTGTTGACGATACGGTTCTAATATTTAAAACAGAACAACAGTCTCTTTCATCCTTTGATTATTTGAATCATAGCCATTCCAATATAAAATTCACAATTGATAAAGAAAAAGATGGAAAATTACAATTTTCGGATTTTCTCATATCCCACTCCTCGCCCAACTTCACCACTTCCGTCTACCGTAAATCCTCCTTTTCTGGTCTCGGCATGAACTTTTACAGTTTTTGTGATATTTCATATAAGATTAACATCATCAAAACCCTCCTTCACCGTGGCTTTAAGCTTTCATCTGATTATTTTCTTGTTCATTCAGAATTCAGTTTTCTTATTGGTTATTTTCAAAGGAATTGTTTCCAGCCCTCACTTGAAAAGAAATGTATCCGACAATTTTTTGATAAAATATACCATCCTCCCCAAGGATGTCCGATATTGACTTCTTCCTGATATTGGACCACACACATACCAACTTGAAAATAGTTTTCCTTAACAACTTTCATATTGGACAATTTTCCAGAACTAAAGACAGACTCCCACCTAAAATGAGCTGTTCAGTTGTCTATAAATTCATTTGCCCCAGCTGCCACCAGGGGATCTACATTGGCAGCACTGTTCGCTCACTTGGGGCTAGTGTCTGTTCTCATCTTGGTATTAGCTCTCGCACTGGCTCCACCTTGACCAAAAAAGAAACTTCACCCATTGGAGATCATTCAATTAAATGTAAGACAGAAATTTCCCACAAAAACTTTCAAATTATAGGACATGCAAAGGACTCCACTTCCCTCTGCATTCTTGAATCATTATTTATAAAACAACTGAATCCCAGTTTAAATTCTGATCCAACTGCTTTTTCCCTTCTCATTTCATAAATCACTCAAAGTTTTTTCACAACCTACCAATCTTTAATCGGTTCCTTCTATAATCTTTCCTCAGTCTCTCCGCTTTTGCAGTCCACTAAAGGTGACTAATATTTTTGTGTACCCATTAATTGCCCCAATTAGTATTTTATATTTATCCATATTTATAGCATCTATATTTAGTGTCAACAGTTTTCAAATGATTTTTTCACATTTTCAATTAATTAAATAATTAATTACTATTTCTGCTTCATTAAGTGACTAATATCTGTGTCAACCAAAAATTGCATCAACTAGTGTTATATTTATCCATATTTAGAGTACCCATAATTGATCCATATCTAAAGTTTCAATAGTTTTCAAACGATTTTTCAAAATTTCAATTAACTAAATAATATATTTCTAATCCTTGTGTGCATTATAATTTTCGTAATTTTAAACTTGTTATAAATCTATCTTATAGACCAGAAGATGGGTAAGGTACCCGAAACGTTGTATTTAATTAAATGAGAAATTTTACATGTCTCATTTGGGGATTTTTCCTCAACCTGAAAATAAGCCTTCTTAGAAGCAAACCTTTAGAATATATATATATATATATATATATATATATATATATATATATATATATATATATATATATATATATATATATATATATATATATATATATATTACATTACAGATTTAAGTTACTTTGAAGGATAACAAATTGATTTTAATTATTTTGGGAGTACTACAGAATTACATAATATACATTATTTTATTTACCTATGGGATACTGCAGATTATAAGAACATGGCAGTGCTACACCAGACAGACAGGGGAACTCTTTGAGACGAAAACAAACAAAAACGGTAAGAGAGATGGTTCGGTTGACAAGTTTGAAATTCTGAATCTACTAAGAGGTCATGGGAAGAAATAAAATCGAGCCCCGAAGTATGACCGTCTTCCTCGGCAATAACGAAAGTCTATCGAAAGACTATACAGAGGCAGACGGATAACCGAAGGTTACTTTTCCATAGGTACTAATATCTGATGAAATAAGGGGACGAGGAACTAAACCCGACGGGGGGGCCAGCTTTATCGCTTAGATAGCTTGGAAGGATAATGCCCCCGCGGAATGAAAATCTAGGAGTTACAGACGCCTCACCTCAATTTACGTCACATTTATGAATAGTTCATCAGCCACTTTGGCCATTTTCCCCAAATTACGTAGACGCATAACCGTCAATAAGGGGCGAATATGGTGAGTTGTTATTCGCCTGAAAATCTCGTTCAAGCTAGAAAAAAAAAATTATTGGGACTGCACGACATTAGACGGAGCTAGATCTTACAAGTGATCTAGGAAACGAGTCTGACCCCCCCCCCTCCCAAGACTTGTGTGGCCAAGAGCTGATGCAATTTTTCTCTCTCAAACCTTCCAAGTTCGAAAAGGAAAGCGTTCTTCAATTTCATCCAACCGCCTACTATTCGTGATGATACCCATAAAATGTTTAAAAATACTCATGGAGTTATTATGGACTAGGAACACGGTCTCCTGTTGCTTTCCGATGTTAATTGATAACAGGATTAAGTCACATAAGTCCAGCCATTTAACCATATTTTGACGGTCGAATAGCGGGGGGCGAACAGGGGCTTGCGCGAACGGCATATTGTTGGCCTGAGCCGAACTTGAAATTGACGGCAGGGGGCCATCCTGGGGACCGAGGAGAAGGACGTGAAAATTGTGGGTACACAACATATGATTGTTATGGAGGCAAGTATCTCACTACACATCTTATCATTTTCCATTATTGTTAAAAAAATATTTATGAAAACTTCAAGGGGAGGGGGGGGGGTTAAGGGCAGGAAACTCGTACATGAGACGCTAAAAGTGGATTTAAGCAGAAGGGAGAGAGACTTTCAGGAAATAATTTTAAGAAGTGGAGACAGAATGAATCACAGAGTGCTATGGTGGGGGTGCACCCAATAAACTTGCGATTCCGAATCCGTCAAAAAGTCATAGGCAGAAAGAAAATCGTTGCTCCAAATAAGACAGTGTACATCGGCCATGCGAAAGTCCATCGAAAAACTAGACGGGGGCTGAGAGAAACTTGAAATCTACCCCTACCATAGGTTCTAATATCCGATGAATGAACTGGACGAAGAACTAAATCCGAGGGAGGGCAAGCTTTTTCACAAAGATAAGCTAAAAGAACACTGTACTCAACGCCAGTGTCGAGCCTAAATTAAGAAATCGAAAATGAGTCAAAGATACAGAAAGGTGGACCAATCTGAAGGTGAGAGTAGACACCATAGACGGTCGGCAAATACGCCACTTGCCCTTCTAGTTTAACTGAGTAGAATTAACAGTAGAAAATGTAAGTGGTGATGAAGAGTGATGAGAAAAGAGTATGCCGAAGAGGTAAATGGCGGAGAATCATCCGAATGAAAATAACGGAATTGCTGTTTATTGCAGTATTATCAATGGCACCAGCACATATCCGACAATTGTAATTGAGAACGAATAGTGAGTAAAGCGGGAAGAAGAAAATGAATGAGAAAGCTTTCCCTCGACTATTGTGCTGGAATACCTTTGATGGTTACTGCTTTTCCGATGGGTGATCCGTGCCTCCCGCGACGACTAACCTGGTCGTGTCGATGCTCACCTCCGTCCCAGCAATTTTGTGTCATGTAGCTCCTTTAAAATTTACTCCATAAGAGTGCTACTTGCACACGACATAGAAACCGTTACACTATTACACCCTGGCTAATTCTTGGGAAATTCCGTCGATACCTGGAACGACAAACAAAAGATCAATTAGAAATGGTTGGGGTATGACTCATGGAAATGCTTCCCCAATTAATCTAACGGCTTTGATGCATCACGTAGGTAATCTCGTGGAATTTATTTAATACACGTGGCTATTCTTTCATCAGCAGGTTAGGTATATGCTCTAGCATTGCTCCCATGTTTTTTTTTTCATGAGTAGTGAATATAGCTCAAAATGAGTACCTTCAGCTTACACTAGCTTTTCCAGATGAAACAGAGAGCGCGATGTGCGTCTTTCCACCATGAAATGGGTGGATAGGAGGTCACTTATCTTATTCACATATGATCTGTCGTAATCAGAAATAAATGCTATCGTCAATTCACTTCACACACTCACACGTCTGAAGTCCCTTAACTTCCTTTAAAACAGAACAAAGGTTTTTAGGGGCAAACTCTGGAGATTTGTCACAGCCTTCTGATATTCGATTAATCACAATATGTATCGATGAGCATCTCGGATGAGCCAAACTCTTCGATTTCTTAGCGTTCTTCGAACTGCCGGAGATGCAATGCGAGGAGGGATAGAATCATGACTTGGTTGAATGGAGGCGCGTTTGTAGTGGTGGACAGTCTCGACCCTAACCTGGCGAACGAAAACCTGACCAACTTGGTTGAGAGGGTGATCCAAGTTGGGGCAGCGGTCGATTGTAAGGCGAAATTACTGGGTGAGGGGATGGGGGTGCGTTGGGATTAGAAATAGGTTCCATTTTAGGCCAAAAGTTGAATAATCAAGGGGAATGCTAAAACTTATCCCAGTTATTTGAAAGAAAGGATGAAATTTGAATATAGACAGAGGATATAGATCTTCTCAGATTCGGACCACAAAACCTGTTAGATTTAAGGTTGATATTTGGTTAAAAACGCGAAGCAATAGATACAAGACTCAACCAGCAAAAAATGGCCTTTTAAAATTAGGGATTTTTTATTGTTTACGGGAATCCTGGGCATCAATTTTATATAAGTTTTGTTTTGTCCAGAAGTGAACGCTCTTAATAAAATAAAGTTAAAATCAAAGCGGGAATAAAAAATGACGAATACTTAAAATGTGTAATTTTATTAATCGATCAATGTGACTATCCATGGCATGAAATATAAGTAGTTAAAGGTGGGGGAAAGTGAAAATATTCTAGATTAAATTATATTTAAATTTCCCCCAATATGATGCTCGGAATCTGAAATTGTAATATAAAAAAAGGATAATTTAAGTAAGGATTTGAGATTGACGTAAGTTACAAGATGATAATTAACAAAATGAATCAAATGAACTAACGAACATGGCAATGGAACCATAACTGCTGAACGAACAGATTAACTAATTAACTTCACTGATGAAGTTTCCAGATTAAATTTCAGGATTAATTTACAGATTAAAATGTTAACAATCATAGTTTTAACATTTCGAGTAGCACCAAAGATACTTATTAATATATATATATATATATATATATATATATATATATATATATATATATATATATATATATATATATATATATACAACGCTCTGACAAAGTGAAGGAGATTAAGACTAAAGGCTCCTATCTAAACTCAAACAAAGAATGGACCAATTTGTGTTTCGTGTTAGGAATGTATGCTATTATAATTTTTCGCGCCATTCGTCTCCCCCCCCCCCACAATTGCATTTTTCCAATTCAGTAGGCAAAAATGAATTAAATCCTTCATGATGATATTGATAAAGAGAAGTGACGTCAAAACTAAGAAGAACATGATTAACCGGAGATATAGAACTTATCACACGTGAGTAGCGACAGTTCACGCGCATAAAACAGAAAAATAAACAAACATATATAACAACAACTTTCACCACATAGGAGTGAAAACACAACCTTCAATTATCACGAAGTTAAGCTTAATGGGGTGTGGTAAGTCATCAAATGTAGTTCTGATTCTGGTTAACCTTTTGTTAGATGTCATATACTATAGATACCCATGATTCGTTCCGCACAAAGAAATAAGAGACTGCAAAAAGAGTGAACATCTTATGACTGTCCTATTGACTAAAAGCCTACATATTCTCGACCATTAAGATCCCAATCCCAACTCATAAAGCCATCCAAGGTATGCAGTAAATTATAATACTCTGTGTCCTTGACCCGATGGACACATAAAACAAACAAATAATTATAATACTAAAACATCGAACAATGAATTCAAAGATGTTTTTATGCAAAAATGGGACTAAAACTAATTTAAAACACAAAAACGCAAAGTTAATGTGTAAATATCTGTTCCAGACTTATATTAGGTCATATACCTAAATTATATAAGCACTATTTTCGTCTTCCAATCTTGATAAATCCTAGTAGCTTTTTATAGATGACGTAACCAATTTAATTTTATATGTTAATTTTTTTTTAGATAGGCTGTCTAGCATCATAAATTATTTAAATTTAATTTAAGTCCCCAAAATTAGTTTGTGATATTTGTTTAAATATATGGTTTCTCTATAGACAAAACGTAGAAGAAGTGAAGGTTTTGTGTTCAATAGGCGTGTTTCGTTCTCGTTCTTCTATTTTACCCTAGAATACTTTGAAAGTTATCTATTCTTGAACATTGAAAATTAAATCAATTTTTTTCCTCTTCAAATATAATAACTATATAAATCATGCAGGAAGCCAACTTATTTTATTTTTTTGTTTTCTTATTACGTTGTATTTGGGTTAGCTTAGACCCTAGCTGAATGGGTGGAGGTATTGCCTTTACAACAACACCCCATTTTATTAATATATGATTTCTTTATTTTCTCATTGATAAATACATTATTAACAACTTATTCAAATTTGTATATAGTTTTGTGTTTGTTATTACCACAATATATTTTGCTGGCATTGCAGGGTGTGCCAGTATTTGAGAAGACAATAGACATGGCAAACTTTTGGAGCTGATTCTACAGATTAACAAATTATTTCAGAACATTTATCTGCATTCTATTTTACGGGCCTATCTGAATTGTCTGTTGCAAAAATCACAAGTTTTATTTATAAGAACATAAAAGGTGTTTTGGGTGATTGTTTGACATGTCTGGGCCCTCATCTTGTAAGTTTTTGAGGTAGTTGATAGTGAGTACAGGGTTAATTTGGGGGTAATCTTTTACATTAGCACTCACTTTTGCTCTTACAAGTACCCTAGGTTGGTCATCCCAGGGTTGGCCTTCGTATTGGCAGCTCCTGTGAATTGGGGGAAAAAAAAGAAAGAAACAAAACTGAACAAAGTTAGGTAATTATGTAGAGTACGGCCGGATCTGAGGCCTAGCTTATTTTGAGCTATTTTTGGCTACTTTCCTTAGCTACTTTTTCTGAGATGAAATCAATGAAGTTTATGGTGATTTTTAATTCTATACTGGGGGGCTATACCCCCCAGGCCCCCTAAAGTGATTGAAACTCGGGGTCGCCATAGGCACATCCCTGCGATGAGCCGTCCCCAACAATGAGCGCATGCTCAAAATAACATAACATAATTTCACGATGACAAAAGCCACAAGGGCTTATCAAAGGTCATCCGCACAAACGCTCATATATGAAGTTACTACTTTCATAGGTACCCTATTCCCAATGAACCAAAAAAACGACCATGACAATATTCTCAATTGGGTCATTCCATCCGAATTCAACAAGGGACATTTAGTCACCATCACCGATTTTGATGAAAATTGGTATACAGGTTGATTTTGATGAGAGAAAAACAATAAGACACTTCCCAGCCCTCAATTTTGAATAGCTCAAAAGTTATAACCTGTCAAAGTTGAGAAAAATTATCAAATTTCTTGATACCAGCATTGATAAAAAAATTATTTCTCCCTTATTATAGCACATAAAACAATGAATTATGTATTTTTTTAAAGCTTAAGGGTTGCTCTAAACATTTTTAACAACAAAATTAATTTTTGGTAAAAAAAATTTGTTTGACCTTTAAAAAAAATATATTGGTATCAATAAATTTTTGTGTAATTTTTTTTTTAAATATATATGCCTTTAGACTACAATATAAGATAAATTTCATTCTGGGTTTTTCATTATATCAGGAGTTATGATCAATTTTATTTCCATTGGTATGGCCATTTTTTGCTATCTTCACAAATAAATTTTTTTTATATGCATCTTTGTCATATTCACAGAGTTAGTTATCAATTATTAGATGCCTAAGTATTATATTTGAATGCTTTTAATATATACTCGTGTATTAGAATCATTAATTCTATAGATATGTGTTAAATCCTACCTACAAGAAAAAATGAACTTTTAGTAATTTTTTATTTAAAATTATAAATATTTTTAAAGCTACCTACCTATGTATTTAATTTATAATTTGCTATGGTCAATGGTGGCAGAGCCACTACCAACAGTTAAGATACCTGCATAACTGCTGGTATCCCCATCGCCTAAGGGGCCACTCCTGATAGCTCAGCAAAAAAGCCACAGGTCCCACCCAACCTCCCAAAATGAATTTATTCTTTTTATAATAATTTAGGAATCAATTTTTTTCTGCATTATTTCGGTTGATTTTAATTGTTCATTTTTAGATAGTTTGTAAGTTCTTCCTGTTGCTGTTACGGGCTCAACAATGCTCAATATGTCATCTAATGGCAATACTAATACATCTGGTTTTCTTGGATATTTAAATGAATTTGATGGTCCTTCTGGTTCTAGGAATGTTATTTTAACAGTCATTTTCCAAACATTGGTATCCAATACACACCCTAAGTACCATTTGTCATCATACTTAGCAGTGACAAATCCTTTTACATCCTCCAATAATATTGCCTCTGTATAGGATATTTTCACTTTCTTGAATTCTGATGCAGATGATATTGTTTTCACTCTTAGTTCATTTTCATTAACTGGCTCAAAACTGTGTAATTTTTGGGTACCAATTATTGCAGAGGCCTGGTCAAATCTTTCTTGCAAATAATTTTTTTCTTCAATGTATTCACTATTTGGGACATATGAAAATTTGATTCCCTTAATGTGTCTTTCAGCAAAATCAAAGAGCTGTTGAGGAGTCATTATATGCTCTTTGCAGGCTAGCTTTTGCTGCTAGTCTTTTTACTGTGCCCCCTACACCATCGCATGGTCCTTTTCCATGAGATGTAGCAAAGAAATGCCATTCTGCTTCCAATCCAAAATCTGATTTATGGTGACATAAATTAATAAAGTTTTTAAAATTTTTATATTGTGACGCAGCTCCATCAGAAAAATATATAATTTTTGTTATTGGGAATTTGAGTTCTTTTTTAAAAAATTCAATAAGTTTTTTTTTAAATAAATGGACTGCAACAGTGTCATGCTTCAAGCAGTTTGAAATCACAACAAAACTTATGTGTTGTGTTTCCTCAGCTTCTTTGTAGTAGGAAAGAAAGGGATGTAATGTAGCTTGGGAGTTATTCCAGTGGTACCCTTGTGCTGCATCCTGAAGAAGGAATGAGTAATTTTCAGCGAAATCGCATACTACTAAGATTTCACCATCTTTTAGTTCTTTTTTTTTAGTTGAGCAAAATTGTGCCTGCTTTTTTGCTATGAAATCATGTTTTTTTAAATTGAGAAGACTTAAGGTAAAAGTGTCTATAAATTCTTGTTGTTCTTGAAACAAGCTCTAAAGTTGAGCGATCAGTTGAGAGCCACTGCTTGTAATTTACCTCATCAATCATATTGTCATCCAAAATTTTAGTAACATATAGTTTTAGTTCGTCTATTTTAGAAAAACATTCTGAGCATTCATCAAAATAGCACTCATAAGTTGGAGGGTCACATGTAATGAATGATAGACATGTTTTGTAATCATCTAAATGCAGGTCACTGTCTTTTGTCAACTGTGGTAGCCTTGTACCAATAATCATCAGTTTAACATTTTGATGATGTGTGCAAACACACACACTGTGAGTTCCTGCACCACCAGCTAATACACACTCGTTGGGTCTCAGCTCAGCAAATTTTGAAAAGCCAATCTTAGTGTCTGGGTATTTTGTTTTAAATAAATGATAAATTTCTTTTAAATTTCCCAAAATTAAGTATTTTTGTTCATGAGTTTTCTGTCCATCTTTTCTAACATTCTTGAAATCTTTTTTTCCCTGGCATAATTCTGCTTACTTCTTCATTTTTATAAAAGTCTTCTACTACTTTAATTGTTTCTGATGGAAATGTACCTTTTCTTTTGCTTGGCAATGACATTATTCCTTCTTCCATTGCTAGTTTTTTAGCTTGTCTGGCCATGTAATTAGTAACATTAAATTCAGATTTAATTTTGGATAAGCTCCAGCTTTTTGGCAAAACAGTTAAGATTTGCAGCTGCTCAGACCTTTTACTAGTAGTTTGAAATTTCTCCTTCAGTTGATTTATCATTTCTTCACCATCTTTACTTGATTCTGTTCTAGAAGACTCTGGGTCTTGATCCAAGGGTAATGGATATTTTGTTGCAGAGCCTATAGTTCTGAGTTTACTTGAAATGGATTTTTGAATTTTATTCATTTTATCTGAACTATATTTTTTTACTACATCCATTTAAAATTTCTTGACTGGTGACTCTCCAATAGCTATTAATGATTTATTTAATTCAGTTAATGCTTCTTGTGATTCTTCCTGTTCAGTAATTGGCTCAATTTCCATTCATTCTTCTGAAAGGCTTGGATTCGTATTTTGAGATGAAGAACTATCATCATCAGCTATCTTTTTTCTGCAGTTATCACAGATTTTTTGGTCCTTAAAATTTTTTAATTTTGGATATTCTCTTATTAAGTCTTCTGAAATTAGTCTCAGATTTTTCTTTATTAATTTTTTGTGACCTTTGTAAGGATCGCAGCAATACTTAATATTTAAAAAATGCTTTCTCTTCTCATCCATAATAATTTGTTAAAATACAAATAATTGGTAATGCAAATTATTAATTACTTTATCTAAATATTAAACTTTCTAAAAAAAAAGAAAAAAATTTAAATTAGCTTTCATAGTTTATAAAGTAACACCTAATAGGTAAAATTTATAACATAAAAATTGGCATACCAATGGTTACAAAATTGATCATAACTCCTGATATAATGAAAAACCCAGAATGAAATTTATCTTATATTGTATTCTAAAGGCATATATATTTATAAAAAAAATTACACCAAAATTTATTGATACCAATATATTTTTTTAAAGGTCAAAAGTTGACCTTTAAGGTCAAAAAAACTTTTTTATCAAAAATTAATTTTGCTATTAAAAATGTTTAGAGCAACCCTTAAGCTTTAAAAAAATACATAATTCATTGTTTTTTGTGCTATAATAAGGGAGAAATAATTTTTTTCAAATGCTGGTATCAAGAAATTTGACAATTTTTCTCAACTTTGACAGGTTATAACTTTTGAGCTATTCAAAATTAAGGGCTGGGAAGTGTCTCATTGTTTTTCTCTCATCGAATTCAACCTGTATACCAATTTTCATAAAAATCGGTGATGGTGACTTAAAATTTCCCCCCAAATTGGTTGATTTCATATGGAATGACCCAATTAAGAGGCACGGCCCAGCGAAAAA
Source organism: Ceratothoa steindachneri (assembly GCA_963969495.1). Classification (NCBI taxonomy): domain Eukaryota; kingdom Metazoa; phylum Arthropoda; class Malacostraca; order Isopoda; family Cymothoidae; genus Ceratothoa; species Ceratothoa steindachneri. The sequence continues at coordinate 129,378,036 of OZ018322.1, read as the reverse complement.
AGTGCCTTTCCCATCCATCGATTTGTATTTACAGGGTTGGCTTTTGCTATCAGTGTCAATACACGATTTATCGCACTGAAACACCCAATTTTTTTTTATTCTAAGCTCTGCCTTACAATTAGGACACCTGTGTATAGATTTTAATAGCCCATGGGCTTCGAAAAACACAACAGATTTATCATTGTTAGTTAAAACGGCACCTAAATGGTGAAAATTTAACAAACACACTACGTAAGAAAATGACATTTCGATGAATAGTCAAAAAAATACGGGGGTAGCTGGAAAAGTGTTGACATTTTTTTTTAGCGAATTTGAGAATTTGTTTCTTGAACTACACATATATAGTAATAAAAACACTAATACTGAATGCATCCTTTTGGAACAATAATCCAAGTGAACATCGTAAAAAAACCTTTTTAAAAAATCAAAGAAGAGAAATTAATATGGAAGCAAAAAAATGAAAAAGTTGTTTTTTTCGTCAGAATTAAGAAGTGAGGCTTCGTTAACAACACCGGAATATGGTTTAATTGAGCATTAAACCATGGAAAATTAAGTAACAAGTAATTAAAAAGGGTAAACCTGAAGATCCATACCTGCAACCGTACTATGGGTTGCTATATTGGGGGGGCATAGCCCCCCATACCCCCCTGCTCGCTACGCTCACCCTCAGAAACGGGTAATAAAACAAGTTAATCACACAGTTGGGTGAAAACATGTTGGGAGGTGGAATAAATATTATAGGAATATGAGTGGGAAAGCTCACAGGGTATGAATCTTCAGAATTACCTTAAAAAGACTAAATAATGTCAGGCATAGGGTAGGTAGGATATATAGAAAAGAAATAAGGGGAAAAAACATATAGAAAAACCTAGTTTTGATCAGTATATAAAGCACAAGAAACCTTGAAACAAATAGAGCTTTCTGATTGGTCATTGACAAAACTGAATTCAGATCTGTGATTGGCTAGTGCAATAGCAGAAAAACACTGAAAAGTAGCCCCCAAAATATTTTTTTAACAAGTTCTTCTTTTTTAAATATTGAGAAAAGTCTAAATTTTTACTTTTTATGTATTGTTAGATAAGTGTTTTTTGTTAAAATATTGTCAATATAGGACCATGTTTTAATTAGATATGCCAAAAGATAAGCCACAAAACAAACTCAACCCAACTCTGGAGAACCAGAAACAACAAAACTGCAATACCTATACAGCACTAACATTCTCATAAAGCAATACTCAAACATTAGCTTCATCCCAATGTACAGACCAATCTCCCCCTAAAAGCACCCCTATCCAAAGACCAAGCACCCCCCCCCTCCTTTACAGCAGAAAATGTCCAACAAACCAAATCGCTCAAAACTTGGCCAGACAACATATCTAAGATCCATCTCAGCCATCCTAGAATTCCACTGTGCACACTTATCAAAAGCATTCAAAGAATCAGTCACAGACACAAGCACGGTTTCAGGAAAGCATACTCAACCACGACCCTCCTTGATGGCTTCACCCAGCCCTTACCCCCATCATGTATAATCCTTGTCACAATAGATGGAACAAAACCTTCAACACAGTACCAAAACACAAAATCCTGCTACCCACCACCCCAACAATGACTAAAAGTGGCTAATAAACTTCACCTTTGGAAGGCTGGCAAAAGGTTCCCACTGAACCCATAAGTTGTACAGCTGACCATTCCACAATGGCATCCCACAAGGAGCTATTCTTTCCCTCATACCATTTACCTGGTATGGGGGGGGGGCTACCCTGTGTAGCCTGGTACACATGGTATCTGGGGGAGCTGCACATCCTCCCAGGCTGAGTGGTGCCAATTAGGGAGTCCCTGTCATTGGGTTGACTTGAACACTCTGAAAGGACCTGGGAAAGATTTTTATTAGTATTATTAGCATAATTATTATTATTTAATAGTATTTTTATATTTATGATGATTTATTATTAGTATTACTTATCATTGTTTATTATGTATTATAATTATTGTTTATTACTATTAGTGGGTATTATTATTATGTTTTTCAGTATTAATTATTATGCAAGTTATTAGTATTATTATTACTGGCTATCTCCTCACTTTTCTACCTGCACTTTGTAACAGGAAGACCGTTCTCACCTGGATAGAGTTCTGGACTGTAGGGGGGATGGTTGAGCTCCTCGAATCCGCACTCACGCAGGGCAACTCTGCCTTGTGGACTTTGACGATGAGGCAGGAGCGTGCGACTGCAGGTCCTGACTTGTCATAACTTGTCCTAACACCCCCACAAACAGCCATCATCACCCCTCCTCTGTTTTGCCCTACCGATTCACAAAACTTATTGACCGCCCCTCATACATCTTCTATCCACAGAGGTTCTGGTTTCCCTGTGTTCTTTTGTCCTCTTATGAGCCTTAGTCAAGTGGTAGTGTATACTGTGTGGTCCCTACCTTTTGCGAGGGCCAAAAGCCTGCTGGCTAGGGCAAGTATTAGGTATGGGGTGTATTGGGCCATCAACTCTGCTCACATTCCTACAATATACATATAAGGGGCCTACACTGGCATTATCCTCTATGGTTAAAGTTCCAGGACAATTTGGACTGAATGATGAGCCAGGTTGGGAGAGACGGGCTGATTCTGTGTAAATCATCACATTCTGAAATTTCTGATCTAATGAAGACTTTTGTCTTAACCTCCCAAGTCATTGGGAGGTTGTAGTATCTACTTTCTATGTGCCACTTTTTTCTCTTATACTAAAATGGTTACAACAGAATGCACTAGTGGGTTAGCGGATGGAAATCTACCTCGAAGCATGGCCTCACCCTCCCTAGGGATTAGGGAGGATGAGGAAAATCTAGGTACTTCCTTATACCAGTGGGGAGGCTCCCCTCACCATGCAGCAAAGGTGCTTTTTCATCTTTGGAGACACACTTGCACAACTCCACCTTTGAAAAGGAGGGGGCCTCTCCAACCCTCTTCACCAAAGGGGAGATTAACTCTTACCAGGCCTATAGATGCAGTGGCTTCCCCTCACCCCTTTCTTCAAACGCGCCCTTGGGCAACTCCAGTGCCAGTCCCTCCCTTCCTATCTGTCCTCACTTGCAATCCATAATGCCTTGGTGGGGGTTCTGTGTGTGTTGCTGGCACATGAAGTCCTCCACTGAGATGGACATGGTCCCAGAGGCCTAGCCGCATATGGAAGGATCTTCCATGGGGGTGAACCTGGGCTTGGTGGAAAACACCAAATCTGAATCCGCCAGGCTGTGCAAGCTTCTCTTCATGTGGCTCAGGCCCCCAAAGACTTGCAAGGAGACGAGGGGGCTCCTCCCTCGGCTAGTGCACCTTTGACAACCAAGATCTTCTCTATCTCGGACTCAGGACTGAACTGGGTGGCTTGGTGACAGTGGATCCTCCAAAGGATGGATCCCTGTCTGCCAAAGGTTTCAAGGCAAAAGGGGGAAAAGCCTCACATGGTAGTCCAACCTCCTCTGATAAGAACCAGAGTTCTGCCTCCAGGAATCATAAGGTTATTTCCATGAACTTCTCTTCAAAGAGGTCTCCCGCATCTTTTCTGACCTTGGCATGGTGGGCATATTCTTTTAATGGAATTTATGCAGACTCTGGGCCATTGTGAGTAGCTGTGAAGGCTCATCTCCCATTCCCAGTTAGCTATCTTTTTGCTGGAGACCATGCTGGGTGCATGCCCCTTGCCCTCCCCCGAGTATAAGGGTTTTGCAACCCCACCACCCACCATGGGATGGGACCTGGCAAAAGGATGCTCCATTTCCACCCAGCAAGATGTCTTCTCTTTACTTTAAATACCTCCTCTCAGGCAATATCATAGGTGGGCATTATCGCGATAACGATATCGGGTTATCCAATATTTTTTTCCATGTTATCGATTAATCAATGTCGCTGATACTTTTGGTTCCAAACTAGCGATAATCAGTAATTTCAGTTCAGTTTTTGGTTCCAGTTTAGCACAGGGGCAAGCCGTGTGGGCCTTGGAGACAGAAATATGTAGGTCCGAGCTGTGAGGAGGATCCTCAAAACCTATGAGGAGATGGAGAGCCTCACCAGTTAAGAAACTAAGAAACAGTATTCAAATATTTTTACTATTGTATTATAAAATAATGCTATATATAGTCAATAATCAATATTGTATTATAATTTGGGATTTATCGGTTATTGCGCCCACCTATGAGCAATATTCTGTAGTATAGTGTTTTTCAATTTTTTATATCTTTCAAGATGTATATACCCCAGAAACTATGTAGTCTAGACAAATGAAACTGAACCAAATTAATGTTGAGCAATAGAAGATTTATTCATTAAAATTTGAATGAGAAGTTCAAAGATATGTCGATGCCATGAATAATTTGACAAATTTAAATATGCACACTACCTGAGACACACCACATGTCAAATTATAGTCCAACTCCTGTCAAACACACCAGCATGTCATTAGTAAGTCTCCAATGCAGTAGTGATTCTCTGCTTGAGTTCCTCTAGGTTTGCAGGAAAAGGATAGACATAGACTAGACTCTTCACCTAGTTCCAGAGAAAAAATGCAAAGTGTCAGGTCACCAGCATGCCCAATCCATCTTCCTGAAAGACTCATTGAGATAAGCCTACACAGTAATATTTCAGTGAGGTGGAGCCCCCATCCTGTTGAAAAATGAAGTCTTCATGCTCATTTGCATGTATCATCCTGATACTTTTGCCATGCACAGTAACAGTCTTCCTCTTTGAACTTTTTGTACCAGGTCTCCATGTCTCGATCTGCATTGCCATCGGTGCATTTTTAGAGAATTCTCTCACAAATACACGCTACAGTCTTGTTTGACTATGTCCACGCATACTCTAACACTCATGGAGCCTTTTCTTTCCAGTGTATTGCATTTATATAACTCAAATAGATAAAAAAAGACATAAAATTTGTATTTCCATACATGCTGTTAAAATTTGAAGTCGATTGAACAAGAATCGGCAAAGTTATTAGATTGCAAAATGATATGAAATTTTTAAAACACCTTGTATATTGGAAGAAATTCTGAAAAAATACTGTGAGAGTAAATGTGTTCAAGGGATTGTATATACAAATCCTCAAATTTGACTCACTATGGTTAGGTTGTGTCAATTTTTTCAACTTTCAAATTCCATAAATGTTAGCTACAAGAGTAAGGAGGTCATCCTTAAACTATACAACTCTTATGTCAGGCCACATTTAGAGTACTGTATACAGGCATGATCAACACATTTTAGACATGATATAAACTTATTAGAGTGAGTACAAAGGAGGGCAACAAAAATAATACCATCCCTGAAGCACCTTGAATATGAAGATAGACTGAGGGTATTAAATATGTTTTCATTTGAAAGAAGGTGTGTGAGGGGAGATATGATTGAGCTTTTTAAAATCTTTTCTGGGATGGATAAATTGGATTTCAGCAACTTATTTGAGTTAGAAGGTAGTAATAGAACTAGAGGCCACCACTTAAAGATTAAAAAACAGAGGTGCAGACTGGATGTTAGAAAATATTTTTCACTAACAGAGTGGTGGATTATTGGAATAGTTTGCCACCTGAGACTGTAGACAGCCCAAACTTGAATGTTTTCAAGCGCAGATTGGATGATTATATGGGGATGGAGGGTTAATTTCTTACTTTTCGGTATGTGGATATGTTTCTTGACTCATTCCTGGGGATGCAGTTTCTTTTTATTGTATATTTTGGGGACTTTGATTTTGTTTTTGACAGACTCCTATGGAGGCTTTAAATTATATATTGTAGATGCATGGTTGGACATTCCTATGGATTGTTAAATTGTATATTGTAGATGCATGATCTGACAAAATCCTATGGATGCATTATATGGGTGGGATTTGTTGGATACGGATGACCTTTGATAGGCCCTTGTGGCTTTTGTCATCCGTGAAATTATGTTATGTTATGTTAGGGGTGCTAAGAAGTTACAAGTGTAAAATTGTTCTTTGCTGTAAATTTGGCTGCCCTGGTTGCAAAATAGAACTCACATTAATTGTACATGCCCTTGGGTAATGAAGATCCCTGTGAAGGAACTTGCTTTCTTTAAAGGTCAGAAGCAAAAGTTTGGTTCTTTTGGACTGCATCAGATTGGCTGCCAGATTAACCTGAGCAAACCAGACAAGTCAAAAGGCAGAAACAGCAAGAAAGTGAAAGAAGAAGAGTTGCTGAGTATAAGCAGACGATTAAGCAGGCCATTGTTCCAATTCCATCAAGTGAAATAATTTTCTCTGCTGATGAAAAATGAAGGACAAATAACTGACATTAAAAATACCAAGCACATCTTCAACTTCCATTAAAAAGCCAGAGTACAATACATTAGAAATACCTATGTTGCTATGCATACTATCAGATATGGTGTTGGCCTGTATGCCACAGCTGTCAATCGCCATTGCTGGCTTGATCACTGAAGAGGACAAGAGACTAATAGTTGATCACAATAAAGTTAGGAGGACTCAAGAGAAAATTGAGATCCCTGGATCAGGATTTTGTTGACCTTTGTAAGAAAAGTGAATTTTACTGCATCTTTTATGATGGCCATCAAGATACAACTGTTATGCTGAAAGTAGACAACTCTATCACCAATTCCACAACATCATTAAAGCAGAGCATGAAAATTTGTGCAATTAGTCAGGTGTAAGATATCTCTACCACTTCACTCCTGAGAAAGGGTCAAGGAGTAAAAACCTGCTGAAGTTATTGCTGATAATCCTGTAGATTTCTTCATGAAGAATGCCATTGATATAAGCCTCTAGGCCATTAGGATTGATTCTACAAATGTTAACTCTTGGTGCGAGGATGGTTTCATGCATTCGGTAGAAGTCAAGTTTGGCTGTAAACTGATCAGATTGGTTTGTGCCCTCCACACTAATGAGTTACCCCTGTGACACTTGATCACAGCACTGGATGGGAAGACCTCCTCTAACAACAAGTGGACAGGTAATAGTGGCAAGATGCTAGATACTGCACCTGAACTTAAAATATATCCTTCATTCACTAAACTGAATTGTAGAAATCTTTACTTCACTGAGTGACAATGTTGTAAAGGATCTCTCTACTGATTGAGTGTAGAGTTAGTTATAGGATCACACAGGGCAGGAGAAATTCGCACAAATCTGGTGCTTCTTGAAATTGGTCCAGTGAGCCATTCTAAGTGGTTGACAACAGCAAATGGGCTTTGTCACATTTGTATGGGTCTCAAAACATGGCGCTAAAGGCAGAACCCTCAACAAGTTAAGACTAATAGTGGAATACGTTGTTTGTGTGTAGTACCTCTGTTGGTTCAACATCAAAATAAAACATTCTTAGTGGAAGGTCCGCACATCTCATTTAAGCTGCAAAAGAAGGCTATAGTGGATGCTCTTTTGCCAATCATAAAGCACTCGACTTGGTATTCATTCAGCGAAATGATAATCCAGACACTCTTGTGCTCAGATGACATTGAGGAAAGGGGAACTGCTGCCCAAAGGATTGTTGACACGAGGGGTGGAGATGATCACACACTTAGAGATCTTTCTGTACATCCCAGGTTCTTCTTCCCTGTTGGAGTTAACTGGGTATTTGAACATCCATTGACATGAAAACTGATTCCAGTGGAGGCAAAAAAGTTCCTTGACAATCTTATGCATTTCCATAGTGGCCCTGTCATGCTTAGCCAATAGAGAGGTGTGTGAAACAAGTCATAGAGTGTATACACATGAGAAACATGAAGGGTATATCAGAAGCCAAGAAGCAAATTGGTGGCTGATGTCCAAGAATGAATCAAAGCAAACTTGATAAAACTTGTTTAATTAACTTCTTTTTTTTTACTGATGTAATCACTTTCTAATGTTGTATGCTTACAAGGATATATTTTATGCAGAGTAACTAAATGTCTATAGCATTATTTGCCATTTTTAGAAGCTAAAATTAACAAATGTCTTTTGGAAGCAGTTTATGAGGGGTTTTTTTTGGGGGGGGGCAAATGTATATTTACTAATCACAAAAATAATAGCATTTAAATTCCTTGCATCCAAAATTAATTTTCACCACACAAATTGACACACCCTACTACTACTCCATGGTGTTTTTTAATCTGGAGAAGGCATATGATACCGCAATGTAATAAGGTATCATGATGGGGCAAAGGGATGCCTCCCAAACTTTATTTCTGAGTTTCAATTCCATGTATGGGTGGGTAGCCCTCTCTTGCCCAATGGAGCATGAAAAGGGGGTTCCCTCAGTGTCACACTTTTTGCCCTGAGCATCAACTTGATCACCTCGGATGCTGCCAGAAGATGTTCTTGCTACGCTCTATATGGATGACCTTTTGATCTCTCTTGATTCAACCTAGATGCCAACTTTCGAGCATCAACTCCAAAGGTATTAAACCGTATCTTGTGTTATGCTGAAGCGCGCAGGTTTCAGTTTTTCTTGACCAGGACTAAGGTGGTTCACTTCTGCCATAATCCATGTCTCCACCCTCACCTGGACTTGTTCTTAAACAGGGTTCACTTGGAAGTGGTGGATTTGTTTAACTGTATGCTAGTTTTATGCCTCCACAGCCGAGTTTGTATTGCAGAAGGTGGACTTGACCCAACACACTTGGTCTCCAACTGATGACTGGTGCCTTCCACATGCACGCACCCACTGAGAGCCTACTTGTTGAAGTTGGTGAGATGCCAGTTGCTCTGCATCATGCACAGTACATTATATCTCTGTACATGCAAGCATGGCACATTGCTTAGTCGCCAACAGCTCTCACTGCTTGCACAGCCAATCTCACTCAAGTTTTTCTCACTAGTTATACAAAACTATTCAACTAATCACATATGACATCCCCAGGTTTAATCAATACCTACACATAGCAGACATCTCACTCACAGCCCACATCCCTCAATCGCAATAGCAAGCAAGACATTGCAACAACATATCAACACTCATTGACACCAAACTACATGCCTGCCTCAGTGAACCAATCAACAATAACACTTTTCATACCCAACTCCCACAAATCAAACACTCCAAAGTCAGACTAAATGGACATTGCCTCACTAAGCAAAATCCCCCACCTTCCTACCATTCACACTAGATACCCACATAATATTCAAAACCCACACAACAAACATTTCAAACAAGCACTATCAAACATTTCATTTGGACAAAGAAAGAGCCTCTCACCACTTGATACAATTCATCTGTACCACCCTCAAATATGCATTACCAGCCTGATGCCAAATCCCACACGAATAAACTCTAAACCACACACAACAATGTACTTAGTACAATCACAGGTGTATATGCAGCACATTCATCCCACACCTACACACTGATAAAATTTGCTTCCAATCAAAATACATCTAGACTGGAACCCAACACTTCAAAAGAGCACTGACCCTCTCCCCACCACCTGCCACTAAAGCTCCCACCACCCATACACAAAAAAAAGAAGTCCCGCCACACTACTTCCAATACTTACAATCACCTTCCTCCCCAACCAAATACCTCCCAGCTTAACAATCAAACCCATCCACACTACCTTCACCCAAAGATACTTGAACGCACTACCACCATACAACATCCTAAATGAGCCCCCCCCCACCCCCCAATATACCAATTAAAGAAATCAATACATGGAACACACATGATAGTCCTATCTCAACTCAGCTCAGGCCACTTCACTACTATGCTTCACTGGCCACTCCACAGAATAAGCCTTGCCACGACATCAGCATGCACCAGATGCAACCAAAGCCCGGGTAATATCCCTTACCTCTTAGACTATCCAAACCTTACAAATTTCCTCTCTTAGGAACCTGTGTAGCCTTCCTAGGGGCCACCCATCTCGCAGAAGAGAGGTAGGGAGGGGGGGCTGGCAAGTAAAGTAAAAACAGGATATAGGAATTTATTTTTTATATTACAGTGAGTAAAAAACTGTCATGAGCCAATGACAGCTCTTTGTTGAAATGTTATAGAATACAGCCTCTGGTCAACTGTATCAATGCCTCCTTGAATTATAGGTGATAATCTCAGGTTTCTTTTTATCACCAGAATTTAGGTTAATTCTGTTGTCATGTTGCTCTTACTGTTTGCTGTGTATTGTTCTAGTGTCACTTTTTTTTTTAATAATACAGCAACTCCATTTTTCACATCCATTTACTCAACTCTTTGATGTTCCATTTTGTTCCCTACAGTTAAAAAATGAACTGTCAATGTTTTTTGTTGTTGTTTTTTTCAAATCTAGCATAAGGGCCAAGTACATTCTTAAAAATAAGATGTGTGATTTGGATGCTGTGTGAACAAAGCCCTTTAAAAGCAGGTGCTTAAGGTTTAGTAAAATCTTTCACACTGCTACCTCACATTTCAAAATATATAAATTAAATTCATGAATCATGAGTTAACTGACATACAGCATCAATCCAGTTTAGAGACCACTTATGGCTGCTATTCAATGCTGTTTGAAATAAATTTTTCCCAATTAACCTTGAACGTTGTGTGAGGCCATTTCCCACAAAAGGCTTGATTCTGATTGCTCATCTTGTCAAATGAAAAAAACATAAACAATTCTCTTTATCAAGGTGCTCTAATTTGTTGACAGTTTCTTTTCCACTGTATGGTTAATTGCTGAAGAATAGAACAAAGTCACATAATCATTTTATCTACAAATCATATTGTTTGCTACCAAGTGTTAAAATTATCACCAATACTACACTCAACTTGGTGTCTAGTAGTTCATTGACCAGAAAGATATGTTTAGCTGTCACTTATACTGACAGCACACTGTTACTTCAGTTGCCTCATTAATGCATAGTCTGGGTTAGTGTGAAAAGCTGTTTATGTTGGATGATTTATCGATCATCATGGTTGGGATTTAAATGGCTAATGTGGGACAAGTCCTTGATGTTTTTCTTTGTAGGGCAAAAGTTTGCTATTCACAAGTTTTCTCACTTTTTAAAAATATAAATTTAGTGCTTTTTCAATCTTCTAACTTCCCTTTTTGTAGCACTTAGAGGAAAATTCTAATTACATTTCTGTATTAGATTAAATATACTAATACTTTTTTATTTTCAGAAATATTTGTTACAAGGTTCTTTCAGTTTTTTTACTAGAATTTTATTTTTCTTATTACCCAAACTTGAACAAAAGGATTTTATATAAAAAAAATAATTCAAGGCTGGTTTCTTCCTGAAATGATATGGGAAACTCTATTGAAGCAATCTCTGATAACCTGATCAATAAAAACTAGCTTGTGAAGTGTGAAAGATGAATCTGAATTTTATAATTCATAAATGAATTTCATCTACCTGCTGTTGCATTTGTACAAAAAGTTTTTATCTTAGTATAACCAAAATGATTTTAAGATTTTTATTGATGTAGAATACCAAGATGTTATCTGCTTTCTCTAGAAGCCTATAGAGGTTGTCAGTTTTTATTATTCAATGGATCTTCTGTCTCAGCACACAACTTGCCTTGGCTCATTATGCCTTGGAGTTCTCTTTGGTCTGATAAGAGTGCTCATCAGAAGGCACTCGTAAATGATTATAAATTCAAGGGTCAATGGAGGGTGGCAAAAAAAACTATTCTTGGCTAGAAAATGGTATTAAGGAGCATACTTTTATACATTCAGCCCATAAGTCACCCTTAGTATCTAGTCAAAATATAGAATTAAATGGCACAGTGCTAAGACATACTTGTTCATCAAGTGCTGGATCTTCATCAGTGAGTATCAGTGTTTGTAATTGTAGAAATAAAATAAGTATATTGATTTTCAAATATAAAGCATAAATAGCTTTAGTTTATTAAATTGTATTGCTGATCCTTGCGTTAGGAAATAGTTTTTCTCTATCCTTTTTTGGGAAACTTGCGATTCAAGATTCTAGTCCATTTTTTGTTCTCTCATCATTATTATCACCCCCTTTGTTTAATCTGTAGTAGTTGGCAGAAGTCAAATACTGAGGCACCTTAAAGCTCTGCTAGAATTAATTCCTTTTGTGGGTGAATGATGAGTGAGACTCAGCAATGTACAGTCGGTAATTTTCATTTCACCACTGCTCTGACAATTTCTTTTTCTTCTATCTAGCTCTTTCTTCTATTCTCAAAATAAGTCTTGTTGTTTTTCATTTTCATTTATTCACACATTTCTTGTGATACCATATTCTTCACTGTGAAGAAAACCTGAATTTTTATATTGATATCTCCAACTAAACTGACAGGTTTAAATCTATTGTGGTGCTGAAATATTGTTTAATTGTACTCATTATATCAATCCCTGCCACCCCCTTTTTTTAAGGCTCAAGTAATTATATTTTTCTCTGCAGACTAACTTAATATTTTTTCTCTTAAAGCATAATGTTATAGCCCCACAATCAAATGAGTGTACACATACACCCCAGTCTGGTTTTGAAAATGACTGCGGTACCTTTGTATGTACAGCACTCTATGATTATGAAGCTCAGGGGGATGATGAATTATCCCTCCATCGGGGCGACATCATTGAAGTTCTGACTCAAGATGTAAATATTTCTGGAGACGAAGGATGGTGGACTGGAAAAATTGGTGGGAAAGTAAGAGGCAGCTGTTTGTTTTCTTCAACCATTCACTCCAGGGAATTCCAGAAATTATCTTTCTCAACTTCATTTCTATCATTATTAGGTCCCTGCACAGTTTTACCCTTGCAATTCTCTTGCTGACACATTCAGACACAAACGTGATTGCATCACTCATCACTCAAAGGCACTGCCACACCCCCTTTACTCCTACCTCCCTGATCTACACCTGTTTGCACTCCATCCCACACAAACTCTTCATTTGCTTTCATGTTTGTCTCACATAAAGCAAGCATCTCCAATCTCTGTGTTTTAAAACCATTGGCTACCATTCTCCTTTCCCACATCACAAATACCCTTCATATTCTATATGCTCATTCGATTCACACCTTGATTACCTGATAGGATGGTGTATGTAACAGCCCTGCCCACTACCAGCATTGCATGCCCAGCTCCTAGGATGAAGCATTTGTGGGGCTCCCTATCTGAGCCTAGTCACATTTTACAACATGCGCCTGAAGATGGTATAAGTAACCTTCCTCCTCATATACATGCAACATTCCACGTCATCACCTTTTATGATACCAGAGGACAGTATGGGTATTCTTGTGGGCTTTGGATAATACACTCAAGTCAAATAATTTATGTGATTAGTCATATTCTTATATATTTCTTTAATTAAAACCCCCAAATAATGATTAATGAATGTATTTTACCAACTCATTTTACTTCTCCAGGTTGGCATTTTTCCTTCCAACTTCGTTGCTGAAGTTCAGGATGTGAGGAAGGTGGAGCCTTGTGAGATTGACTTTGATGAATTAACTTTGGAAGAAGTGATTGGTGTTGGTGGATTTGGGAAAGTGTACCGTGGCTTGTGGCGGGATGAAGTGGTTGCAGTGAAAGCAGCGAGACAGAACCCAGATGAAGATATTGATATAACAGTCCAGAATGTACAGCAGGAAGCTCGTCTTTTCTGGCTCTTGAAGCATGAAAACATTGTCCAGCTGATGGGAGTTTGTTTAAAGGAACCCAATCTATGCCTTGTGATGGAATATGCTCGGGGGGGATCTTTAAGCAGGATTCTTCTGCAGAGGAGAATGATCTACCCGAGTATCCTGACTGATTGGGCGATACAAATTGGAAGAGGAATGAATTATCTTCATAACCTAGCACCTATAATGCTTATTCACAGAGATCTCAAGTCTTCAAATGGTAATTAGTAAGAATTTGCCTTTTATAAAAACTCTTCACTTTTATTATAACTACATTGCCTGATGATGGCATTTGCATACCATAATGCAATATGATGGAAAATAGAATTTAGAGGGAAGGAAGGTAAGGGGGAGTTAAAGGTCAAGATAAGTTGAGACTGCTGAGTCTACACAAACCACATCTCATATCAATTAAGCATTCATGGGATTATTATATCCTAGATTGTGGTCACAATCTAGTATCTCTTCCTACTATGGGTGAACAGTGTGATCACCATGCAGAGTGCGCCAAGGTACCTCTTAACCATGGGTGAAATACAAACTGCTTACAAAATAATATTCAGTTTGGTCTTGTCTATCTGAGATTCCTGTTTGAATGCTAGGTGGCATTGTCATTGCAATTCTCTCAATTCACTCTCTTTTGCACATTTTATTTTACTCCAGTGTTGGTGAGTGAAGATATTGAAGGTAAGAGTTTGGAATTCAAGACATTGAAGATAACTGATTTTGGTCTTGCGAGGGAAGTTTCCAAGACAACTCACATGTCTGCTGCTGGAACATATGCGTGGATGGCACCTGAAGTTATTAAAACATCTGTCTTTTCCAAGGCATCGGATGTTTGGAGGTAATGGCATCATTCTTCATTATTGTTCCTCAGTCTGATTGTTTTCATCATCACCATTTTGAATAATTGCACAGAAAGTTTAGAGAGTTTGGTTCTTATTTTCAAAACAAATTTGCATAAATTGGTCTCATAGAGGATTACCAGCTTTTGGGTGGGCACTCTCCTGATTTCAGAAGTGGAGATGGTGTCAATGGTTTTCACCTAGTACTAAACCTTGGTCAAAATATTAATTCTTATTCTGACATTTAAGGTCGACAAATATGCCATGCTTTTTCTTCTTTCATTCCTCAAATTATTATTATCCATGTGGACTTTGGGGATGTTTGATGGTCAATTTTGATGAAATTCTGAGTATCTTTCTCTTTAGTACTTGTTTGTTTCTCATTTGGGTTGGGTGTAATTGTGTTTTGTTCATACAAACTGCCCATGTGTAAGTGGCATATTCACAATCATAGATCAGTACAAGTTATTTGTGTAACATTTTAAAAAATTCTGAATCTTAAGGCAGACAGTTATAGCCATCATAGTATTTACAGCCTCATATTGTTCCAACTGAATCATGATAGCCATGAATATACATATTTTCTTAAATGAATTAGGATATGTTTAATATTTATAAATGCTTTCAAATTTCTTATGAGCGAGTTTTTCATTTTTAGGCCAAATCCAACCGTTATTCACCTTAGTAATTGCCTTCTCTCAATGTTCTGAACTCTAGGAATAAGGGATATTCTCTTTCGGGTATCTAGGTTATGTACCATACAAACCCAAACACTCCAAATTATCACAGGATGCACACAAACCACCCTCATACCACATGCTGAAAAAAAAATCCTACCTCAACCAACACACCTTACAATAAAACCACCATCACCCAGCCTCCAAAGTATACTGCCAGCACATTAGCAACCCCAATACAATAACCTTTCTCCTCCAAACCACAACCTGATAAAACACATCTACACTACCCTCACCTATAGTCACTTAAACAATCTCCTGCAAAATAACATCCTAAATAAACCACCTCCCAACAGAACTACAATTCAGGTCCTGCTATTCTACAAATGTACAAACACAGGATAAAGTTTACCACAACATCAAGTTGAGTAAGATATAGCCAAGACCCAGATGACACTTACACTCTGTTGACTGCTCTAATCTCACCCAAGCATAAAACTCCACCTTACTGAGGTTATGCACCTTTCACATATTTTCACTCTTTTATTAACTTCTCAAAAATCTAAAGTGTGGAAATATCCCAATTGTTCCATCCTTAGTTTTTTATAGATAAATTTATGGGTCACCTTCTTCCCCCCTCCCCCTGTTCCTACCTATTCACTATATTCTTGGATCTGCTGTTCCTGCCATGGACCTATCCCACAATGTCGCGCTGGCTTCAGGTTGCTTTCTGTCATCTCTGAATTGGATACACTTGCGGGATGCATTGCCATTTGATGGAGCAATCACCCGCACATTATTGAGATGACTGTGTTTTCCCCCGGACTGTTCAGCACATTCTTGTTGAATGTCCCAGTCTGGGTGATCTTCATGCATGTTACCTACCTGTCTCAGTACTGGGATGAGCGGAGTCGCTACCCCTTGTGCCTTGTATTCGGGGGGTTCATGCACACAAACTTGTGGACTATAAGACTTTTTGAAGGAGGCTGGCTTCCTCCCCTTTATTTGATTTTTTTTTTTAGGTCACATGTTCCTGCGCTGGGGGAAGCGGGCCTACCCCCGATGCCAGAGCTCACTTCCCTCTAGGCTTTTTGCTTTGTTTTCTTGTTCTTATTTTTGTTTTTAATATAGCCTTGTAGTAGGCTGTGTTGTGTACAGTGACTAATGCCCAAGTAAGCAGTCGCCAGATGGGCTTCCAAAAGGGGGGAAAAAAGAAGAAAATCTGCTGTTCCTGCAAGAGATAGCTTAAGAATAGCCAGAATTAGTTCTACATAACATCTAAATAATCCTAACCTTACTTTAAACCTAATTACAAGTGATCTTAATAATGATCTTTATTCCTTTTTTTTTCTTCCTAGTTATGGAGTTGTCCTTTGGGAGCTCCTAACTTCTGAGACCCCATACAAAGGAATTGATGCTTTAGCAATTGCTTATGGAGTAGCAATGAACAAGTTATCTCTCCATGTGCCAGCCACAGTTCCTCAAGCCTGGCAGGACCTAATGGAAAGTAGGTTTACTTTAACATTGACAATGCATTTGTTCAATTTTACCGACTCATCATTTATTATGCTCCAAGCCCATGCTAGTTTCCAGCTTGTGTTATTAAGGACAATAAAGAGAGGGCTCATATAGGTAGCTGTACGTACCAATATTATGTCCTGTTTAATGATATCAATGCGGTCTAACCCTATGTAAGAAAATGGTTGAAAATATATTGATTTAATTTGTAGCTGTCATTTCAATTTTGTGACCTGTAAGTGGGGCAGGAAGAATACCCATGTTGTCTTGTGTGCATGTTGTAAAGAACACATAAACCCAGATATGGGCCATTGCCCTGGGAAGCATTGCACCTAAATATTTTGTTCCACAAAAGCAATGGTGTTGATGTGCTCTAACCTCACTTTGTAGGAAATTGGTTTATAATGATATTAATATAATTTTTAGTTCTCATGGTGGTTCCTCCCTCCCTCATGGCTGAAGTTGAGATTGTGTTTTTTCAACTCCCTTAATCTCGCAAGCGGTTGGAGGGAGCAGAGATGCCATCCAGTTCCGGGAAGCATTTTCCCCACTCCCACTTATCCTTTTATGTACTCACAAGGAAATATTAGGTGATGTCTTGGGGGGTTGGGTGTCCTTCTCGCCCCATTGCCTATAGGAGGATCTGCAGCTATGTCTCTTCCACACATATTCACTTTACATTTACAGATCTCTTCTTATAGACTTTCTGTGCAGGAGATGCTCTGGTTGGTATTTCCCTTTAAATTTGAGGGGGAAATTCCCCTCCTCCGATTCCTTGTGACTTTCTCTTACAAGCAGACATTGTAGTTATCTTTGGTTCAGATTAAGTGTCAAACTGTTCCCCATTGAGGCGTAAAGTGTGAATAGGTGATGTAAACTACCAAACATCGGCTCTCATCTCACCTTATTTTTATCCCCTTTCAAACCCCAAATCTAGGAGGCATTTGGGTTATAACAAAGAAAAGGGAATTATCTTTTCCCATTATTGCCCTTGTTTTCCACTATCTTCAGGGTTTCCATTTTTGCTTTAGCCATTTTGCCCAATAACTAGGCATTGAGATTTGATGAAACCCTTAGGACCAAGCTGAGGCAATTTGACTCCTCTTCTTGGGATTATTAGGAAAGTTTCTAATTCAGCTCATTTCACACATGGGGTGGGGGGCACTGTGTGAGTTGTTGGGTATAGTATGGGCAACCTTGCAACTGACATCAAGCGGGTTGCATGACTCCCTGCCCCAACAACCTGCAATTGAGTGCCCTCCTGACCCCTCTGCCTGCACAAAGAACACTCTATATATCTTGCACACATTTTCATTTTACGGATCTCTTATACCTACAGAGAGGATTTTACCATTTTGATCCAATCTAAGCTTTTCTTTGAAGGCTGTTGGGATCCAGAACCTCGGAACCGACCCTGTTTCAAGTCCATTTTGAGGAAATTGGATCCCATTAATCGGTCCAACTTCACAAGAACCCCTCATGACAGCTTCCACACCATGCAAGGCCACTGGAAGGTCGAGATTGAAGAGAAGGTTCAAGAAATCCGGCTGAAAGAGAAGGTGAAATTGGTATCACTTCATTTTTATCCTTAAATTTTGTGTACCTTTCAAGATTTCCTGGCTATTTTTGGTAAAGGGGCCTCTAGTCCAATACCCCCTTGCAGTTCCTCTCAAATATGGAAATTATAGTTTCTCTCCCTTCTATGGTATGTCTGATACAGGATTTGAGTTGCCGAGAAGAGGAGGTGCGTCAAGCATTGGTTGCACAAAAGCAAATGGCTGAACTATTGAGGCAGAGAGAGATGGAGCTCAACTGTAGAGAGATGCAGCTGTTGCAGCGCGAACTCTCTATGATTATTCAGCAACAGAAAACGAAACCGACACCCAAAAAGCGGAAAGGAAAGTTTAAGAAAAAACTCCTGGGCAAATCTCAGCATCAAATCTCTGCACCGTCAGGTATGTTGCTTTTAGCCAAGATGAACAGCAGAAATTTTCAAATTTATTTACCATTTTCATTCTAGTTAGTATTGTGGTCAAAATTTAATATTTTGTCTTATACCTTGATGAGGCATAGTGGCAACACAGTGTGAACATTAATGTAGGAATTTTTTTTACATTTGTGTGCATTGTTAAGGCATCTTGACTTTCATTATAAGATTTCACTTTCTCTAGGGATCATGGTTAATAATAGGAATATGTAACTCAGCATAGTGGATAATGCCCCCGTAAGGGGTGCGGTGATTTGCCATCCTGGCCGCCGTGCTGAAGGGACTCAGCACCCCGTCCGGCCCCAGCTTAGCCTCTTTTCCTTCCTTCAAAACACTTGTTTCCTCTCTTTTCATACAACCTCTCCCACAACTTTCTCTGGTCAGCCTCTAATTTCACAGGGTAGATGCTGACCTTCTTCTCGGCCAACCGTCCTGGATCGGAGCTGAGGGGGGAGGGGCCAATGTTCCCTAACCCCTGAGCTCCGGTCTGGGGTGGTTGGTTTTTAACAACCTGCTTCATCCCCACCCATACCTTCCTCACATCCCTTTTCCTCTCCTCTTCACATTCTATCTGTTTTACGCCGTGTCTAAGGTGGAGCCGCCTGGCCACCAGGCGGGAGGGGTGGTCTTAAATGGTGGCGCCTGGCTCTGCCGGGCTTGTAAGCACCTCTCGCAGTGCGGGCTACTGCGAGAGGTGATTAGCGATTACATCCTGTGTCAAAAAGAGGGTCACCATGCCCAATGATGACTATAAAAAAAAAACAACCCCCAACTTCCCCTATAACATCGACGGAGCCACCCTTGGGCAGCTCCAGCCAAAAAATGGAGGTCCCCCCCCACCTGTGCTTGCTCAGGGGACCCTCCATATATCTAACCGGAGAGGAGGCTTACTCCTCTCCTTCGCTTACGGGTGTAGGGGACTCCCCATCACCCCCTTCTCTGGAGGTGCTTTCGGGCGCCTCCCTTTTACCAGCAGCAGTCCCCTCTGTTCTTTCCAAGGGGATTGCCAAGAAAGCTGCAGGCAGCCCTTAGCCAGCCGCTCCACATTGAAGTGGCTCGGTAGGGCAAACCCCCCTTAGGGGGGAGAGGGAAGCCAGGCCCCTTCGGTCGCTTCCCTCAAAAGACCTGCTGGCAAGAATATTAAACCTTGCTGGGGTCAAGGCCCATGCCTCCCCAAAGAAGACTAGTGACGATACTGCCAACGGGACCTGCGATGTCTTGGGGGGGGATGGCCAACTGGAGGCCTCCCCTGAGATAGACATGGTCCTTGAGGAAACCCAGCCTCAGACGGTAGGGCCTTCCATGGGGGCGAATCCTGGCTCGGCGCCAAGCACCGAACCCGAATCGGCCCCGATGCAAGGTCCTCCTCAAACGGCTGTGGTTTCCGAAGCAGTAAAAGGAGGGGAGGGATCTCCTCCGACCGGTGCCCCAGCGACTACCAGGGGCTTCTTCCGGCGGAGGTGAGAAGCGGGTTCATTCCCCGCCCTCCTCTCCGAAAAAGAAAAAGACAGAAAAGACTCGGGGCTCCTCTCCATCCGCAGGGGCTGCGGGGACAGATGGGCCTGCTGCCACTCTGGCAAGCAACCAAGCCAAGATCGGCACATCCACCCCCTCTGGCCCCCCAGTTGCGGAACCCCTGACTAAGAACAAAAGTGCACAGGGGGGAGCCTCAATAACATCGGGACCCCTCATTCAGAGGTTACCTGGCGTTTTTGAACCCGCTGGCTTCAAACGCTTCCTTGTTATTCGCTCCACTGATGGCACCATGTTGTCCAAGGGCAACATGATCCATCAGAGGAGAGGATTAGCTAGTGCAATTGGTAGAGAGCCGAAGGTGACCCGTTTCTCGGACGGGAGCCTTCTGGCGAATCCCGCCGAGGCGGCCAAGATAGGTTCTCTTCGGACACTTCATGGCACCCCGGTGAGTGTGACGCCGCACTCTACCATGAATTTTGTGAAAGGAGTAGTTTATGCGAGGGAACTCGTTGACTACTCCATTGAGGACATCACCCTAGAGCTGGCCGACCATGGGGCGGTCAAGGTCGAACGTGTGATGAGAAAAGAGGGAGGGGCCTCGAGACCCACTCCTACACTCTTTGTCACGTTTGACTGTGACAAGCTCCCTGAGTCGGTGCGTGCCGGTTTGTACCGCTACCGCGTGAAGGCATTCGTGCCACTGCCGCGGCGGTGCTATTACTGTCACCGCTTCGGCCATACAAATCGCTCATGTAGATGTGCAAAGTCACCCGAAGTCTGTGTAAATTGCTCCAAGGTCGCACACGATAAGTCCAAATCGTGTGTGGCCAAGTGTGTCAATTGAGGAGAGCCGCACCCTGCTTCTTCGAAGCAATGTGGTGCATATCTCCTTGAGAAAGAAATCCTGGCCGTTCAGGCCCAGGATTGACTCTCATTCCGCGAGGCTAAGGACTTGGTCCTGCTGCGCCCGGCTCTGCCTGGGACGTCATATGCCTCAATAGTTAGAAAGGCACCCTCTGCTCCTGGCCCATCCAGGCCAACGAGCACGGTTGTTTCTGCGCCCATTCGGAGCCCTTCTGCAGGCTCTACCCAACCTGGGCGCTTCCCTGGTAAAGCTTGCGGCAAAAAGGGTTCATACCCAGCCCCGGCTAAAACCAGGGCTCCCCCCTCTTCCCCCAGCGTGACCGTTTCCCGTAAGACGAAACGGCCACGCGCCTCCACCAAGTCGTTAGACTCACAGGATGCAACACCCTGAAGAAGGTCGCTAGGCCATCTTCCAGGGGTCCTAAAGATGTCCCCGGAAAGGAGGTAAGTAACAAAGGAGCTTCGGCTCCTTCGCCCACGCCCCAAGGTGGAGCTAGTGGCTCGGAGACGGTGGTTCCTCGAAAAGAGGGCCCCCCACCTCTGAAGCCGCAATGCCCGCCTAAGGTTTTGAGGCGGAGGGAGGAAAAGACTCGCATTGCGAGCCCAACCTCCCCCAATAAGTCCTCGAAGGCGACAGTGCCCGGGGTTCTGCCCCCAGGAAGCATACGGTCATTCCCGTGAGGGTCTTCAATTCGAGGAGGGCCCCCGCGTCTCCTCCGAGCTAGGCCTAGGGGGCATATTCCTTCAATGAAATTGCTGTGGACCCTGGGCCAACTGGGAGGAGCTGCGGAGGCTCGTCTCGTCCCGTTCCCCGTTAGCTATTTTTTTGCAGGAGACCATGCTAGGCGCGTACCCCCTGCCTGCCCTCCCGGGGTATAAGGGTCTTGCGACCCCACCACCGCAGGATGGCCGGGCTGGGAGATGCGCGGTTTATACCCGGCATGATGTCTCCGTTCTTCCTTTGTCTTTAGATATCTCCTTTCAGGCAGTGGCTGTGCAGCTGCACTTGAATAGGAGGTATACTATCATTTCTGCGTACATTCCACCGTCAGCTGACTTCGATGCGGGGGACTTCCGCCGCTTCCGCCGCTTCCGTGGCACGGTTGCCGAGGCCCTATCTCTTGCTTGGAGATCCGAACAGCAGGCATCCTCTCTGGGGAGATTACTCCATAAATCCCAGGGGATAAGTCCTTGCCGATCTGATCGAAGAGCTTGAGATGGGTGTCCTAAACATGGATGAGTTTACGCATCACTGTCCGAGAACCGCTTCATTTTCTTGCCTTGACCTATCTTTGTGCTCTTCGGATGCACAGCCTGATTTTGATTGGGGGGTGGTCGATGACTTCCATGGTAGTGATCACTTTTCCATTCAAATATCATTTTCAGGGCAACTGCTGCCTGAGAGACCACCTCGGTGGTGCTTGGCGCGGCCGCGGTGGCCTGCATTTCAGGAACTACTCAATTCTCTATCCTAGTCGAGGAGTTTAGGTCGGTAGATGAGGCCGTTGAGTTCTTCTCCGGCAACCTCATCGCCGTGGCCTGACTACTATTCCTAGGACGTTTGGCCGTTTTGCACGCCGACCACTCCCATGGTGGTCGGCCGAGTGTGAGACGGCCCTCAAATAGAAGCGTTATGCCTACGTGCACTATAAGCGCCGCCCGAACGATTTCACTGTCGCTGAATTTCGTCGGGCTAGGGCTAGGTTCCGGTATATTTCGAAGCACGCCCGCCGCTCTTCTTGGCAGGCATACGTGTGTTCACTTAACGGGAAGACCCCTTTAGCTGAGGTGTGGAAGCGAGTCAAGGATTCGGGGCAAGTTCTCGCAGGACCCCCCTCCCGTTCTCCAGGAGAATGGGACCGCAATCTCGGACCACGCGTCCGTGGAGGAATCCTTAGCGACCGCTTTTTCCGCATTCTCTAGCCGGGATGCTGCTCCGCCAGCATTCAATGCACGTCGTGATGTCGCGGAAGGCCGCCGGCTGGACTTTACCTCCAGAGGCGGAGAACCCTTCAACGACAAGTTTACTGTGAGTGAGTTGCGTGATGTCCCGTACGCCATGCTTCGACACCTGGGTGAGCGAGGCATGGCCTTTCTGTTAGATTTGTTCAACAGGATCTGGGTGGAAGGCCTTCTCCCAGACTCCTGGCGAATCGCTACTGTGCTTGCCTTTCGCAAACCGGGGAGAGATCACTCTACTCCGACCGGTTTCCGCCCAGTCTCTCTAACCTCTTGCGTGTGCAAGTTGATGGAGAAATTGGTAAATGTTAGATTAGCTTTTTTCCTGGACAGCAGAGGCCATCTGTCTTCCGCAAGTTCCACTCCACGTCGGATGCTCTGCTCCGACTGGAAAATGCCGTCTGCGAGGCTTTCCTTCGTAGACAGCACTATGCCACGGTCTTTTTCGATCTGGAGAAGGCCTATGATACCGCATGGCGATACGGTATCATGGAGACTCTCCACACGATGTAGGCGAGGGGACTCCTCCCAATGTTTATATCTGAATTTTTGCGAGATCGTCGATTCCACGTACGGGTGGGGGGGAGACCTCTCCGGCCCAAAGGAGCAGGAAGAGGGTGTCCCGCAGGGAAGTGTCCTCAGTGTCACACTCTTTGCCCTGAGCATAAACGGCATCACCTCGGTGCTGTCGGAAAATGTTCTCGCTACGCTCTACGTGGACGACCTTTCGATCTCCTTTGGCGCGGCCCAGATGCCAACTCTGGAGCGTCGACTCCAACAGGCATTGAACCGCGTCTCTCGCTATGCCGAAGCGCACAGGTTTCGGTTTTCTTTGGCCAAGACTAAGGTGGTGCACTTCTGCCGCCATCCACGGCTTCACCCTGACCCAGATTTGTTTCTTAATGGGGAACGCCTGGATGTGGTTGAGTCGCACCGTTTCCTTGGTCTTGTATTCGACCGACGCCTCACCTGGGAGGCTCATATTCGCAGCCTTAGGGTCTCTTGTACCCGCGCCATGGACATTCTCCGCTCCGTGACGTTCAGCGCTTGGGGCGCTGATAGGGCTACTGCCTTACTTTTTTATCGATCCTTTGTTCGTTCGAAGCTCGACTACAGATGCGAGTTTTATGCATCCGCAGCCGAGTGTTTATTGCGTAAGGTGGATTCGATCCACCACACCGGCCTTCGCCTTGCGACCGGTGCCTTCCGCACTTTCCCAATTGAGAGCCTGTTGGTCGATGTTGGGGAGCTGCCACTCGCTCTTCGCCGCGTGCAGTGCATCGCTTGCCTGTACACACGAGCCCGGCGTCTCCCTCAGTCGCTAACAGCTCTCACTGCATCCGCAGCTGATCTCGATGGTGCCTATGCCGCCGAGAGACGCCAGTCATACCCTAAGCTCTTTGGGTTCAGGGCCAGGAAACTCCTTCGAGAGGTAGATATAGCTCTCAGGCCGGTGGCGCCCCTGGTTCTGCCCAGGACGCCACCCTGGAGGGTACCACATTTGGCTATTTGTCGCCACGCCTCTGCTCCCAAAGCTTGTACTGCGCCGGGAGTATTGCGTTCGACCTTTTTGGAGCACACATCGTGTCACGCTGGTACCGTGCCAGTGTATACGGATGGCTCCAAGTCCCAAGAGGGGGTCGGCTTCCACGCCGTATCCCCTCTGTTTGAAGTCAGCGGGGCTCTACCAGGCGCTGCGTCTGTCTTCACGGCCGAGCTGGTGGCAATACACCACTCGGTACGGGAGATTACGCGACGTGCCCGGTTCGGAGACCGGATTGTGATCTATAGCGTATAGCGACTCACAAAGCGCCCTGAGTGCTCTCGGGGCATTGGAATCTCCGCATCCCCTCGTTCGCGATATCCGTGACGCCACGGTTTTGGCGAGCCGGGCAGATGTCGAGATTATCTTCTGCTGGGTTCCTGGACATGTAGGAATTGCGGGGAATGAGCGCGCCAAAGAGTCCGCGAGGACTCTGCGACTGGACCAGCGTTTCGCTCTTCCTCACACCGACTACATGGCAGGAATACGGGCAGCTCTTTGGACTGCTTGGCAAAGAAGATGGGAGACGGTCGAAGGGAACTTAAAGTTGCGTGCCATTGCGCCGCGACTGTTCCCATGGACCTATCCCCCAATGCCGAGGCGGCTTCAGGTTGCTTTCTGTCGTCTCCGAATCGGACACACTCGTGTGACGCATCGCTATTTGATGGAGCGCTCGCCTGCGCCCTATTGCAACGACTGCGTCGTCCCTCAGACTGTTTGGCACATTCTTGTCGAATGTCCCAGTCTGGGTGATCTTCGCGCATGATACCTGTCCCGGTACCGGGATGGGAGGGGTCGCTACCGCCTGTCCCTTGTACTCGGGACAGATTCGTGCACATTTACTTGGTTTGTGATGTACGCCCCAGTAAGGGGCACTGTGATTTGCCTTCCTTGCCACCATGCTGATAGGACTTAGCGCCCTGTCCGGCCCCAGCTTAACTTTTTCTTCTTTCTTTCAGCACACTGAGACTAAATAAGGACTGTGCATAAAACTATTAAAAAAAAATGATGTATATTTGATTTATTAAAGTTCTTGGAATGATAAACAAATTTGGCTGAATTACAATTAATTGGAATTTATGTGATGGAGAGAATTGCAGAGATAAAATTTTAATTAAAAAATATGCTTGAAGCAAAATAGTTAAAATCCCATTTGTCTTTCATCATGATTTTAAAACAAAACTACCTCCTAAACCATATCAAAATGATAATTAAACTTAATCTTCTCTATCAAACTCCACTAATTAATATTTTTGTTATAATATGATGGGAAAAGAGTAATAGAAGAGTCTACCTAAATGTAGGTGAGGCTGGTAAATTGCGTGCCTATTTAATGTATTGGATTATCATAAATTAGATTTAGGTTCTCAGCTTGTGCAATTTGCATCATGTGCGGTGTGCTACTGGCATTATAGTGGTATTATTCTTACTCATCCCCTTCACCTTGAGTGTGTGAATATTTATTCCAATATTTTTTTCAGATTTTCGCCACAATATAACAGTTCAACCTTCTTCTGGAGTTGTTTTGAACCCCAAGACCCCAGATTCTCCTCCTGGGTCACCCAATGCACCCAGATTTAGGGCTGTTGCCTGTAAGTAATCATTTTTCTAAGGTTTGCTCTTTGTGAGTGGGTGTTTTTTTGGGGGGGGGGTGAAGCTTTTATGCACATTGCCCCCATTTTATGGGAAAGTAGTCGCAGTCAATCTAAAAGTAAAGTCATAATTAATAGCAAATTATTAGTAGGTGACAACTTTATCAGCACTCGTTTGAAGTAAGGAGTGGGTCTTTTTTTTAATGGATAAGATTTTTTATTTTGTCTCATAAAACACCGCTGCATCATGTGTGCGGATTCTGTTCGGGAATCATTACAGATGCTCTTTCCTTTTAAATTCTTAGGTCAGGAATAAAGGACATGTAAAATTGAATGAAGAGGAAAAAAAATATATTACGTTGGTCATTCAATATGCATCACTGTGTGAATCAGTGAGTGTATATGATGTGTGAAAGAGGGGAATGGTGGTCAGTCTTTAAATCCAGATGGAGCTGTGCCCATTAAGAAAGAATATGATGTGACAGCTTTATGTAGTATTACTGAGATTATCAGATCAGATGCTTGTGCTGTGTAAGGTTAAATTGGTTAGTGCACAAATGAGTAGATGTGAGGAAGATGGAAATAATTTGAAATGTAAATTTATTGAATCAGAGAAAAAGCTTGACAGTAGAAGAGAAGATATAAGAGTAAGCATTGTCACAGAAGTTTAGGGTGATGTAGCTTCCACACACTTTCACTCTGCCATCACCTGAGAAGCATTTGTGACATAAAAGTCCAGGAGTAAGGAGACAAACTCACCACACTATCTAAATTTCTTACTCTCCCCTTCAATTATATATATTTACCAAAAAAAATAGCCTAAAATGCTATATACATAAAGATTCTAGCTACATCTTAACCTTAGAAAAAAAAAAAATGAAAAAAATGCAAATAAGAGGCAGGAAAAAGGTAGGATCTCCTCCTGGTTCCATCCCATAAAAGATTTACAAGCCACTTCTCCTGTGTGGTGGTTACAATGTTTCTATCTTAGATAATTCTTGAGAAAATGTAAAGAATAAATTTAAAATTATAATATGAAAATACAGAAAGTAAAGATGAATATATCAAAATATTATTTAATATATTACAATGCCCCATTCCTAGCCAAATACTTGCACTCTATCATAATCAAGAAAGGGTTAGTGTAAAAGGGAGAGAGTAAAGCAAAATAGAAAAAATGCATAGTGGATAAAAATGGGGAGAATGGCTCTCATACACACAATCACCACATCCCTCCTTCCTTAAGCCATTTGGTCCATTTTTATTTTATTCACTATCTACAATGATGCACTCATTCTGCTATCCTACTTGCACACATTTTATTCTTAGTACTTTTGATACTTCATTCAGAACCCATTCACACACTCCCCACAGCTCCTTGATTACATGTAGCAGGTCAGTTCTGTTGAGTTTTCTGGCTCAGTCTTCTCATCAGATATAGTTCCACTATTCTCCCTGTCTTCTACACTCATCCTTCCATCTAGACGAGTTCGTGCACATTGACTTTTTGAGGGAGGCCGGGCTTCTTCCCTTTATTTAAGAAGGTTCTTTTTTTTTGCTTTGTTATTGTTTTCTTAGTAGGTTGCACGCTCCTGCACCAGGGTGAGGGGGACCTCCCCCCGCTGCCAGAGATTGCTTCCTAATTGTTAAGTTTTTCACATTTTTATCATTATGTTTTCATATTTTTATTTTAAAGTAACCTAGTTCTAGGCTGTCGTGTTTCCGGTGACTGATGCCTTAATGGGCAGTTGCCAGATGGGCTCTACAAAAAAAAAAACATCATTCCATCAATCACACTACTGACTCAGTGCATTCCCATTTCAGCTCTCATTTACATTCTACCTTTCAATTGCAGTTTCTGCTGAACTTAAACATACTCAGTTGCCATACACAACTCTTTTACAGTATGCATCTCTTCTTCAGCATAACTTGTTCTATCACTCCCAATTGGACTAAACCCAGAAAAATCATTCACTTTCAGACTACCTCCACAAACATCCACATGGCTAAATCCAGAGAAATCTGCACTTCTATCATTCTCACTCTATCATTTCACTACCTTTATACTTCTTCTTTCATTGACTTATTATTACCAACTCTTTCCCACTCAAGTCAATCATTCCATCTTCATTCATTTCTTCAGCCACATTACTTCTACCCTTAAAAACCTCATACACTGAAGCAACACCCAAGTATTCTGGAAGCTCTCTCCATTTTCTTAACTGACTCTGATGTGCTTGTATTCTTTCATTCCCATTCATACCCTCCCTTTCTATCACATAAATCAACCCATTTTCCCACATACGGACCCTCAAACTTATAAAAATCAACTTGGCTACATTCAATCTGCCGTTTTTCATTCTCACTTTCAAAACTTTGTCACCCGCTTCATATGACCAAAATCTCTCATTTTCCTCATGCCATACATCATATTCTTTCTTTCCAAGACACATTCTTTCAATCATATGTCATACTTAGTATATACTGACACAGTGACGTACTTATTGCACTCTGCACTTTTGAGTTATATGCCCATAATACTTCCCAACCATGCATTCCAATTATACTCACCCATCATTCGCAACATCTCACATAATGTGTGTACCAACCTCTTTACTAGCCCATTTGGAGGAGGGAATATTCAGAGTTGTTCTTGTGTGTTTTACTACATTTTCTCTCAACATTTATTCAAACAATTTCCCCACAAACTCTGTATTATTATTATTCACACTTCTTCAGCTTCCATATACACATCAGAACAATTTGCCTGCACACCCTGAATTTTTCGCTTCTGACAACTTTCACATGTGTTAGCAACATTATTCACAACAGACACAGATGAAATACCCTTTCTTTCATAAACTCCCATAATTTAAACTTACCTATGTGCCCAAAGCTATCATGCATAACTTTCACTAACCCTATCATACCAACTAAAGACATCACAAGAATATCTCCATCCTTACAGTTTCTTACATAATATCCCACATTCATACATATCACAAAATCTCTTGAATACCTCTTAAATTCTCTTAAACATTCAGGCCATTCATTCAACCTAATCCTCTCTTCACTACATACCCTTAGCTCTCAAATCCTCTTACTAAGGTTCATAATATACTTTGAAAGATTAAAAAAACAACAGTGTAACAGAACTTTTGCAAACCCCAGTATGATGGGTCTAAAAGTGAATGCAGAAAAGAGTAAGGTAATGATGATATTTGGGAGTGAGAATGGGGTGGGGGTGATAATCTAGTCTGTGGTATCAATGGTGTTGTTAATTATCTAGTAGACATTTTAAATGATTGTGGTACAGATGAAGCAGATTGGTGCCATCTGGTTTTAAATGGTAGAAAAGTGAGAGTGAGGCAGAATGGTAAAGCATTAGTGAATGATAGGTGTTTGAGTGTGGAATGTGCTTGAAAGCTGAAAGTGTGTATGTTGTTGTCACATTGGTGTGTGGGAGTGAGACTATAGTATAGAAAGAGAAGGAAGGATTTTGAGTGAGAGCAGTGCAAATGTACAACTTGAGAGGGGTGTTTGGTGTGTGGAAGGCTCTAGAGCGGAAAGACTATGAGATGTTTTATTGTGTAAATGAAGTTGTGATTGAGTGTCCTGAGGTGGTATGGGCATATAAGGAGAATGTATAGAAATAGAGAATATATGATAGCAAGTGTCAGGGTTGGAAGATTGCTTAAGTGGCAGGTCGATTGGGAAAGTGTTTAAATGAGAAAGGTTTGCCTAAGGAGGAAGTGGGAGATATTGTGTATAATAGGTGTGCATGGAGGTGGTTTGTGAGGGTGCCTTCTGCCTGGGGAAGAACTCTGATTGGATGAGATGCTATAGCACCCCATCACTATAAAGGGCCTATTGTTCGGACAAAATGATTGGTGTCTTTGTGCTTAATAGGGCATAAGGGGGAGTTTTAGTTGCACTGAAGTGTTCCAACACTGCTTTTTGGGAAAATGGTGTAAGTTGGTTTCCTCAACTTAAAGTAATATTTTATGTGTAATATCCAGTGTCATAAAAGCATAGGTCTTTCATTTATACAAATATTTTTTGTAAAGGAAGTACGTTGGGTTCATCACTGTTTATGTGGGGTATTTCTCATTGGCTATCACACTAATGCCCAGAATTTTGTTACCAAAGGCCTCCAAGTTCACGGGAAGACCCCAAATTAGTAGAGCAGTAAGTTATTGAGTCAATAAACCAGTTGGTGCCTTGGATAATTTTTTTTTTTAATACAGACTTGAAGTCTATTTATTAACCATCTATGTACTACTTGAGATGTTTATTTTGAAATTAATTTTGTAATACAATTTTAACACCAGTAGTTAACTGATAATAAATTTGAATTGCTTTAGTTGCATTCTCGCGTGTAAAATATACTAACTTGAATTCCAATTGCCTACCAATTTTGAAGGAAATTAATGAAAATCAAATTACACACTTCATTTATGTTGCGAAATACATATGCATATACATGTGCATATACATATATCTTAAATATTCAGATTAACCCTTCTAATAGGATACATTTTGCTCATCCCGCTTGCTTAAGTCAACAGGTTTCTTTTTCCCTCTTGTTTTGATGCCCTCTATTTATGAATAGTGGATTAATGAAATTATTATTGATGTTTGTAGAGTGCTTGGGGCTTCAAGGATAAACCCTGGGTGGAGGAGATGCTATAGCACATACTACCCCATTGGTATGAATGGTTAGTAGTTTGGGGCATAAAGAAGTGGATGGGTTAAGGTACTTGTGTTGATTGGTACTAAATCCCTTTCTATAGGAAAATGGCAATGGAAGAAAATACTGCTTCTTGTCACCCCCTCTTCTGGTGGCCATCTTGTTTTTTATCACTTTTTAAATTTATTTATTGACAACCTTATAACTTAGTGACCCACCTATTCCTATTCTACACCTCCTAACTTTTTCTCTCGCTATTTCGATAGTTGTCAAAGTCCAACCTAGCTCACAATGTGTGATTGGGAGAGAGCCAAAGGTCACCCATTTATCAGACGGGAGCCTTCTGGCAAATGTGTTTGACCCTTCCAAGGTAGACACGATATCTACCCCTCTGATTCAATGTGTCATCAGTGAGTGTGATGCCGCACATACTCTACCATGAACTTTGTGAAAGGACTGGTTTATCAAGGTAATTCATAGACTACTCCTTAAGAGACATCACCAAAGAACCAAGGCCTAAGTTGTTTGTGTTATTTAGAGCTCCCTCCAACTGTTTGGGAGATTAAGGAAGAAAGCCTTTCATCCTAGTCTCTGCTGTAGGCCCCATCAACGTTACCACAATTTAGGGGGGCCGTGCTTTCCTTGAGACTATCCTGAGGGAGCAGGTTAGCGTTGAGGGAGGCTGTTGCATGCTGTGGAAATTTTTTTAGCATCCCCCCTCCCCTATATATGTATGCTAAGCATCCATGCAACAGTTAGGAAGTAGAAGTTGTATTACATACAACTTAACCTCACTTGGATTACATCCAAGTGGGGTGGCCTCACTCCAGGATTACATCTAGGTGTGGTGGTCATGTCATATCCACTTAGGAATGACTGACCGCCCTTCAACTTTTTTTCTCTTGTCCTACAGGGTGGCCACAGTTTAAGAAACAGCCTTGACATCTGGGGGCCTCAAGACCCACCCCTAACCTCTTTGTCACCTTCGATCATGACAGACCATAAATATTTATGCCTTATCATGTATGTTCAAATGAGTGGAGATTCACTCTGCCCTCCTTGAAGCACTGTGGTGCGTACATCCTGGAGAAGGAAATCCTGACCATTCAGACTTCAGATTGTCTCTCATTTCACAAGGCTAAGGACTTGGCTCTATCACATTATGCCTCAATAGTAAAAAAAAAGCCCTTCTGCCCCATTCGGGAACCCTTTTGTGAGTTCTAAACATCCACCCCTGGTGCAAACCTGGTAGAGCTGGCAGCACCCAGCCTCTGCTAAAATGAGTGATTCCTACCCAGTGTGACCGTTTCCCCGTAAGGTGAAATGGCCACACTCCTCACAATCTGTATTTCTGAACTTTTGCCAAATTGTGAATTCCATGTATGGGTGGAGGGAGCCCTCTCCTTCCTAATGGATCAGGAAGAAGGCATCCTGCATGAAAGAGTTATCAGTGTTGCTCTCTTTGACCTGAGCATCAATGGTATCACCTCAGTGCTGCTGCAAGATGTCACTACTCTCCATGTCAGAGTTTTTTAACCTTTTTTATCTCACAGCACATCAAGCCAGGGAGTAATATGGTCGAGGCACACCATCAGTATTTAAGAATATATTTAATCATAATAATAAATGTTCATAAGTTAGGCATGCTAATCATTTACTAATTTAGTGGCTAAATGTATTACAGTACAAACATGATTAAAAATTAAAAGCCTTATCATACATACCTAAAAATATCAAATCTAAATACCAAACTTAATCCTACAACTATTGCTGTGGTAGGACACTGTTACAGCAACACACTTTATTGTCTCACAAGTACAAAAATTTTATCATACATTCGTACAGTACCAAAATTTGTTAATTGTTCTTTCTTGTTTGAGCGAAAATCAACTTTCCTCAAGTTTCCTGTGGCACACTGGTTGGGAATCGCTGCTCCATGTGGATGAGCTTTCAATCATTTTGGATGTTAATAAAGTGCCAACTCAGCAGCATTGACTCCAACAGGTATTGAACTGCATCTCTCGCTATGCTGAAGCATACAGGTTTCAGTTTTCCTTGGCCAAGACTAAGGTGGTGTACTTCAGCCGCCATCCACGGCTCAACCCCAACTTGGACTTGTTCCTAAATAGGGTTTGCCTGGAAGTGGTTGATTCTCATGTTTTCCAACACCTTTCCTGGGGTGTTCATATTTACAACCTTAGGATCTTTTGTACCTGCACCATGGACATTCTTCATTCTGTGACCTTGAGCACTTAGGGAGCTGATAAGGCTACTGCCTTACCTTTGTTCATTTGAAGCTTTAATACAGATACGATTTTTACACTTGTGCAGCCGAGTGTGTATTGTAGAAGGTGGACTTTGTCTAGCACATCCCCCAATGAGAGCCTACTTGTCGATGCTGTTTAGAAGCCACTTGCTCTCACAGTGCATTGTTACCTGTATGTGCAAGCCCTGTACCTCTCTCACTTGACAATGGCTATGACTGCATCCACAGACAATCTTGACAGTGCCTATGCCACTGAGATATGCCTATCATGCCCTAAGCCTTTTGGGTTTAAGGCTAGGAAACTCCTCAATAGCTTGGTGTAGTTCTCAGTCCATTTGTGGTTCTGGTTTAGCCTAGGATGCCACCTTGGACGGTACCACATTTGTTGCCATGTCTCTGCTTGCAAAGCTTCCACGCTGCATCTGTCCTCAAGGGTGAGTTGGTTGCAATCCACCACTCAGTACAGGAACCAAATTGTGATGTATAGTGACTCACAAAATGTCCTGAGTGCTCTTGGGGCATTGGAATCTCCACACCCCCTGGTTCCCGGTTGCCGCGAACCAGGTGTATGTTGAGATTATCTTATGCTGGGTTCCTGGACATGTAGGAATTGTGGGGAATAAGCACTCCGATGAGGGTGCCAAAGAGTCTATTAGGACGGGGTAACCAGACCAGCGATTCGCTCTTCCTCACACCGACTACATGGCAGGAATCAGGGCTTGGCAAAGAAGATGGGAGATGGCAGAGGGGAACTTAAAGCTGTATGCCATTACAGTGCAACCTTCCATGGACCTATCCCCTAATGCTGCAATGGCTTCAGGTCGCTTTTTGTTATCTTTGAATTTGCTGCACTCATTGCCGCACCACCATTTGCTGGAGCATTCCTTTACACTTTACTGTGACTACTGCCTTGTTCCCCAAATGGTTTGCCACATTCTTGATGAATGTCCCAGGTTGGTGATCTTCACTTCATCCGGAGTCGCTACCACTTGTACCTTGTGCTTGGGATGAGTAATCCTGGCAACACAACACATCAGAAAGTTTTCAATGCCATCCCCCACCACAATGTCACCAATGAAATATTTTACTGTAACATTCACAACAACATAGCAGGTCTATCTAGCAGATAAACATGCCCAAGTGACATTTGATGGTACTCATCAAACATAAGAAACATCACAATTTTGTGTCAACCTGTACTGTTCCCACACTCTTTTACCTCTCTATATGCATATACACTCCACTCAAACCAGGTATACATAGCTTTATATGCAGTTGACAACTCTAACATGCGTGCACTGAGACAGCACAGTCACTTATCTCCTCCATCCTTACCTAAACACACTACACACCTGGTTCACCACAAACATACTGAAAATAGCCACCACCAAATCCACAACTACCCTCCTCGCCAATCACAGCATTGTTGATGCATACCATAGCTAGCAATACCCCAACCCACCCCATTCTTGGCATAACATTCACCAATGACATTCAAACAGCCTCTCAGAAACATAAAAAAAACTACACCAAAACAATGCCCTCAAATCACTCACAACCTTCAAACAATGCAGAGAAATCACAACCACAGTTTATAAACAATTCATACTCTTAGTAATAAACCATGCAAGCCCTGCTTGAATCCCTAGCCTCTCTCAAACATTCCTAAATGCTCCAGATCATACATAACAAAGCCCTGACTGCACCACTACCACGTACAGACCACCTATGCACTAAAACCACAGTCAAGTCAAGGATCACCTTGCCATGAGAGGCACACAATTAACTGCATCTAATACACTACATGGGGAAGACCAGCTTCCAGAAACATACCCTCACCCACTTCACTCACTACTCTATCAGCCGCCTGACATCCAACCCTCAGGAGCTACAAGAAAATGCTAGATGCCATCATGGATGCCTTTCTAAAATACAAAACTGACCCCACACAATCAAACAATGTTAGACTGCACTGCTCACAATCACTTGCCAAACAACACAATATACACTCCTTTGGGTTCTATGGGAAATCCGAGTACTGGCCATATCATCTTTAGGGTCTTTGGTCTGTTCAGCCAGACAGCTTGAGGATCAACAACAACAGCAGCCTCATCTGCACCCTTTTTGATAGTATTGTTGCCCAGTTGTTCCTCATTCTGTTCACCTTTCACACACTTAGCATCCCTCTCAAGTTGTCCATTTGTACTGCTTTCACTTGAGATCTTTTCCCCCTTAAGGTGTATGGCGATCTGCTTTCCCAGCCACCGTGCTGATGGGACTCAGTGCCCCATCCAGCCCCACCTTAGCCTCTTCTCCTTTCTGACATCCAGTCTTCTTTTCTCACTTTCCCTGCAACTTCACAGAGCATCGGGTGATTAGTGTTTGCACCCTGTGATACTAATAGGGTCACCATACCCAATGATGAGTCTTCTTCCCCCCCCCAATACTATCCCTTTACCTTCCTCTCTACCATCGCCCAGGCCGCTCTCAAGCAGCTCCACAACAGAAAAGGAGGTCCCTCCAAACCTCTGACTAGAGAGGAGGCTTACTCCTCTCCTAGGTCTATGGGTGCAAGGAACTCATCCTCACCCCCTTGTTTGGAGTCTTCCTTGGGTGACTCCCTCTCACCAGTGGCAGTCCCTCCTTTACTTTCCCAGGGGACTGTCAAGAAAGCATGCCAGCAGCCCATAATCAACTGCTTCCTTTTGGGGCTGCTCAATAGGGCCAACCCCCTTAGGGGACAAGGGATGATAGGTCCCGTTCCCTCTAAAGTCTTGCTGGCATGCATATCAAGTCTACAGGGGTTCTCTGTACGTGGCCCCCACTCTTCTTGATGGATGCTGGTTCACCGGCCCAAGCCGAGGCAAAAGGTTCCTCAAATGGGATCTGTGATGTCTTGAAGGAGGATGGCAACATGGAGGCCCCCTGAGATGCACATTCCTCATTCAATCCCTTAGCATTCATTAACACACTCTCCTGCTCACCACCTCCAGAGCCTTTCCTAAAACTTTGTAGTTACAATCTGCCTCACATCTACCACTATCATTTACAATGGCATCCTAGATACTTTAATTTTCACACTCAATTCTCTCTCCAAAATACCATTTTTACCTTAATTTTTCTGCGCTCTCTTTTAGACCCTCCTCGCACACCTTTTCAAAATCTTTGATCAACATTTCCAAATTTTTCTACCTCTCTGCCCCCAACACCGGGTCATCAGCATCTACTCACATGAATTAGAACCCATCCATCACCTTTTATAAATTTCATCTCTTTTCCTCATTCTCATCCTTCATAACACTGTATTTTTTTTATCTCTTTAAAGATTTCTATTCGGAAATGAATAATGAAATTAGAATTTTGAATTTATCCAATAGTTTATTTTATTCCCTTCAATTTGACTTTTCCTGTGGTATTATATTTTGGTACTTTTTTGGAAAAGAATCTTTTTCTTTCAGGCTCTAGAGAGAACCTTTAATAAAGCTAATCTTGAGTTAAGTTCCTCCCATCACTAGTAGGAAAAAGAAGAGTAGCTTCATATATGGTATTGTTTAGGAAGGTACAAAATATTCTTTTAGTATTGATTACACTCAGGAACACATATTTTTTTTTAATGATATCTGACACTTGATTGTAAGTAATTTTGTGTGCTGAAAATGAATTTCACCTTGGTTTGGCTCTATCAGGTCCTGATTCTTGTAAACAGCCCATGTGCCATTTTCCAGTTTTTTTTCAAAATTAGGACTAAAAATGGTCATGCCGTAACATTTATTTCCAATTTTCATGAATACATGCAGTTCAAACTATTGTAAAATTATGCTATAATGATAGAACTGACTTAAAATAAAACAAAAGAAATATATGAAGCTTTCACCCTGGTAAAAATTTTCTATTATAGGACTATCTAGAGTATTTGGTTGTTGATGGCATGTCTCTTTTCAAGCACCAGCAATAACCAGCCATCATGTGGCAATCCCAGCGTCCTT
This sequence comes from Ceratothoa steindachneri, assembly GCA_963969495.1. Lineage (NCBI taxonomy): Eukaryota > Metazoa > Arthropoda > Malacostraca > Isopoda > Cymothoidae > Ceratothoa > Ceratothoa steindachneri. The sequence continues at coordinate 129,341,089 of OZ018322.1, read as the reverse complement.
AATAATGTTCATCCATAATTTTGATATCTTTGTGGAATATCTTCCCCTGTTCATCACTTACAGCACCTAAATTACTTGGGAATTGGTCAAAATGACTATTCAAAAAGTCTTTTTATGCTCATATTGCAACCTAGCTCTTTGTAGCCCCTTAAAAGTTTTCTTAAGACTTTGTAGTTATCTGCCCTATAATTTTCTAAAAGCTTTTTATAAAGTCCATGAATGAGAACCAGGCATTTCTTTCATGTTCATTCATGACATTAGGAAAACTGCTGTCATTAATTAATGTTCTTATTGGTGGACTGTCCAAAATTCCAGCTTTGATTTTTTCATAATTCAAACTTGGGAATTTTGAAATTGTGTTGAAAATACTCGCTGTTTGTATCTAAAGCTTTTACATATTGTTTCATGAAACCTAGTTTGCTATGCAGAGGATGAAATATGATTTTATCTCTGCTCACTAAAAGTGGATTAATTAAATTTTTTTCTCCGACAGTAAGTGATGTTCGTGCTGTCCAGATTTGTTTGGAATAATGTTCTTCCTTAGCTCTGCTGTACCATGAGCAAAGGAAGCAGGGATATTTAGTGTAGCCTGCTTGTTGCCCTAGCAGAAAATTGACCATTTTTAAGTCAACACATATGATCCACTCATGTTCCCTATATTTTAAAACAGTTTCTATATGCTCATACTTTTCTTTTACTGTTGTTGAGTGCCCAATTGGTATCGAGCTGTATAGATTGCCATTATGCAGCAACACACACTTAAGACTTCTTATGGAACTGTCTAAAAACAAATGCCAATCACATGCATTGTAAGACTGAACCCCCATCTCCTTTAACAAACCTGGTATTTCACAGCAATATACTAAACTATGCTCTGTCCTAAAATATTTAAGTAGTTCTTTTTCTCTGTTTCTGTAAAATGAAATGCATGTTTTTGAACTAAGCATGTTTTTCTGTTTAAGTCTTGAAGCTAAAATTTCTGCTGCCTTTTTTGGTAAATTTAGATCCTTTACAAGATCATTCAACTCAGCCTGGTTAAACCTTTGCTGATCACTTTCACTTACAACTACACTGGGGTCAAATTCGGTGTCAATATTTTCAGAAACATCTTCAACTAATTCCTGAGGTGGCAGACTTAAATTTTGGAATAGGAATTTCATTTGAATCTAGCACAGGTCGTATTGCAGTGTCAAAATCTGGGTACTCGATACAATGTTTATTTTTCTTAGTGAAGTAGCAACAAGGAAAGAAGGTACCCTAGGAGACCTTACAGTCCATTCAAAGAGGGTACCTTTGGACTAGCAATCGAGCGGGCACATGGCTGCTCAATTGTTTTGCGTCCCTAATGGCCACTTTTCAAGACTTTGTCTAGTCTTGACTTGAACTGGTCACCAGATTCACTGTTGACAACTTCCAATGGAAGTGCGTTCCACTTACCGCAGATACTGTAAGTGAAAAAATTTCCACACAGATTGCGGTTGTAACGCTTCAGTTCAAGTTTGAAGCCGCAATTGCGCATTCTGTTTCACTGAGTGTGAAAATATCCCGGTAGTCAACATTGTCGAACCTTCGAAGTATTTTGAAAACTTCGGTGAGCTGACCACGCAGTCTACAGCTTTCCAGCGAGAACAGATCTAATTCCCTTAGTCTATCCTCATAACTTTTATGTCAGATAGAGGGAATCAGCTTGGTTGCCCTGGCTGGTATGCGTTCCAATCTCGTGATGTCGTTTCAAAATGAAGGACTCCAAAATTGTACGGCATACTCCAGGTGTGGTCGGACAAGTGAGTTGTACAAACACAGTACAATCTCCTTGTTCCGATATCCAAACTGGAGCTTTATATAGCCTAGCATCCTTTTGGCCTTTTTCTCTGCAATCCGACTCATAGCTAGTAGGTTCTCACCACACCTGAAATGGAAAAGAAATTGTGAATCGTTAACAAAAGTGAATTTTATCAAAAGTTGTTTATGTACCTAAGTTACAATTACACTTAGGTAATTTACAGTACACAAATGACTAAGTTAGGTAGTTTTATGAAATCATAAACTTACCACTATCGGAACTCCAAAAGGTATTTTTTAATCCGAACCCTTCGCCCAATGTCACAGTCTTTCAATGCATACAGTGCAGGCTTCATGTGGAACCCATGATTTATCTTGATCCCTCAGTTTTATGCTAAAATAAGCTAAGTAAGATCTTTTCATTAAGTCTGTTGATGTGGAAACTTAAAATTTCCACATATGTAGCAAAATGAATCAGGAGAGTTTTTGCATATGAACTTTCTAGTGCTTGAGGACATATTACTTGATTGTTTTATCAATTTGTAAAGGTATTTCAATTCCTTATTTTCAAAATCTGAAATATAAAAACAAACATTAGTTTAAATAGCTACTAATAGATGATGTGCAACTGCTAAAAGACTTAGCAAGTACATATGATTGAGAAGATATCCTTTTTATGAATATGATGAAAGAGGAAGTGTGTTGAACAAAATCAGGACCTGATAGAGCAAAACTGAGTAAATATTTGTGCTCAGCGCACCCAAATTATGTATAATTAGCTGTCAAATCTAAGTCAATAAACAAAAAGTTGAAATTTGTTCCCCAGTGTTATATAACTTTGAAAATGTAGCTAAAAAGTATCAAATGCTAAAAGTGATGTTCAAATTTAAGTACAAAAGTGTGTTTACGAATTTTATGGCAATTAAAACAATAAGCCTTGTGTAATTGTTTAGTCTTGCAACAAACTAATACAAATTATTGATTGTTGATATAGTTAAAGAAATGAGTGTTTTGTTATACAAGGACTTATTTCCAACAACTTTAAAAATGGTGCAATGGAGAAACGGGGCTTTCTAAAGGAAATGAATAATGAACAGAGCACTAATAATTTGGGGTAATAGGTTACTTTTATCAGACTAGTAGTTCCAACTGAGCCCTCATTAACTGTTTTATTTAATACCCATAATTGTATATTGCATATTGGAAGGAAAATGATTGTATTTTCAATGGTCTTGTTATCCTTTGCTATCCTGCATGGGTAGACCAAGAGGTTTTAGGTTAATCCCCCAAATTCATTCATTCTTCATGGCTTTATGCATCAATCTCTACCAAGATAAATCTTGAACCTTTCTAATGATGATTCCCATTAGAAATTTGATAAATTACATATTTTGATCTGTTTAACCTTATAATGCCTTTGTTTTCAAGAACATTTATTACACAGGATGTAAATAGAATATTCAAGTGCAGCTTACATTTTTTAAAACTGGTACCTTCTATAAGGAAATCTTGGTTTTTAATATTTTACTAATGTGGTCAGTTTTTATGGGTTATAATCTATATTCTTTCATTCTTTACGCAACTGTTTTTATAGCTTTCAAATTCTTTCCTTTTTGTCTGAGATTCAATAAGGTTAATTACTTTGTGGTACAATATCAACACTGCTGAACTATTCCAATTTCTCCAAATGTAAAGTACAGCAAACCCTCGATATAACAAACTATAGGGGGTGGGGGTCATTTGTTAAACCCGATGTGCGTTAAAAGCCATGGAAATAATGAACCAAGTTCATTATGGATATGTAATATGTATGTAATTACTAATAATGTTAAGTGGACTACACAACATAGTATTGATATGAACCTTGCACTGTAGGAGACATGTGACACACCAACACTCACTCAAGCTGTTTGTAAAACCTGCCTGTTAAACCCGATGGAGTTCATCCAGGAAATTTGGTTCATTATATCCTAAATTTGTTATATTGTGGTTTGTTATATTGAGGGTTTACTGTTCTAGCAAAATTGATAACTCATTATTGTAAAGTGATTATGGCATCAACAAATTATGTGGGATTAAATACTAATCATTTTCCTTGGAAATTGCTAAGAATAAGAATACTAAGACAAGACTCCTCATACCCTTTGTAAAGAGATTTTATTCTGGAGTTCCAGTTAAACCTTTTCCCACAAACCATTGAAGAAGTTCTCATTGCCTCACCTAATTCTATTTGGCATTACATTATGACAAAGGTAGTTTTTACATAACCCTTGTCTCCCCCCCCTTCATCTGTTTAGGCTTTGTCTCCAGTCAGAGATCACTTGGGTAGCTGTACCCCAGTTGATAGATGCCAAGCAGGGATCATGATATAGAAGAACACATAATCGGCCACCCTAATTAATGACTAGCCTTGGGTATTTGTTCCTGATTAGACTGGTTAGAGTTGATAGGTGAACTATTTATAAACCCCTTATAAAGTATACCCTTCTCCTCATTATATTTTGCTATTTTTAATCTTTCAATAGCTGCAAATTTAACCCAGAATATATTTTATGTTGCCCACAAATAACTTAGATGCCTAATTTTCTAGCATTAATACACTACTAACATCATTTTCTTTTCTTTTTTTAGTGTGTCCCTTAGCTTTTATGAATTGCCATCCTAGCATTCTCTGTAACATTTTAGAATATGGAAGTAAGTTTGATTGAAGAAGATAATTTTGTAATACATAGTCATATTACATATAGTAATTTCTATCATTTCTGCAATACTTATTATAACTTTCCAGTAAAATATCCTATCCCATCACAAATCCTCTAGTATATCCAGCTTTTTATACTGAACTATTGTATATTATAAATGGAATATGTTGCTAATCAATTCAATTTCATAGTTTGTTCATATATTTTGAGGGGGGAGTGTCAAAAATAATCATTGCATTGTGGAAAGAGGCAATTTTGAGTTAGGTTTTTTTTTTTTACTATTCAAGGCTCCTATGGCATCATCCCTCACTTTTCCTTGCCCTATAAAAAAGAAAATTATTAGCTTTTTCCTTGGGTTATAATACAACCCACTTCCTTTCAAGACCAGACTACCCTGAGTAGAAACTGCTTTCTACATTCAGCCACTGGTAATTGTCTATTGTGAGCCATGATTTGGGCAATATTTAGTTAACCATGGTTTATATCCCACATTAAAGGCAGGGCTCCCAATCATACTACTATCAATTGGTGGTAAAAACAAATACTTCCTTCTCACTCAACCACACTTATAGGAATAAAGTTTGCTATTGCAGACTTTGTCACCATTATTCCCTACTGAGTGAAATATTCCTATTGTTTGCACCCAATCTTTACTTTAAAAAAATTTAATAGTAATCAACCTGCTATTTAAAAAAAAAAAATAAACTCTAAGCTTTAGAACTTAATTTTATATGAAATCTTAAAATGCCCCTGATTTCCTATTGCATAGTAGGTACATTACTCTTTCTTCATTTGCTATGCATTCATATAAAAATAATGTTGATATAATACTATTCTCTGATATTATAATATACAATATTCATACTGCATATCTGCATGACTTTTTCATTTTATCTTCAACTGTAGTATGTGTGATCTAAATTTGCATTGTCGCATGAGATTACTTTGAATTGCTAGAAAGTTAGTTGTTCATGTTGTATTACATAGTTTTATGTACCCTATAATAAAAATGATCAAAAAATATTTTCAAGGGTGAATGTTTGAAGACTTAATTACCTTTGAAAGCTAGTAGCAAAGTGTATTTCAGGTTCAATGCTTAAGGGGATAATAAATGTAATTGAGAATAGTGTGCTATGAATAGGAAATACTAATACCCATAGATATTCAGTTTTGAATTTAATGAAGATTAAGATCATGGAGATCCATACTTGACCGAGCCTTCCAAAAACAATTTACTCCCTGTTTTCAGCCATCAATTAATTCCCTCTGAGGGGACAAAATAATGTGATCATATTTACAGGAACTGCCTCATATAGGCTTTGGTTAGCCTTTTGCAGACTCCTTTTCTTATATTGGACAATTTCGTTAGCTTTATACAGATTTGATAATAAATAATTAATATATATTTTAACTCTATACCATAGAACAGTGAGAAGAAGTCTTAACACATTTCTAATAAAATGTTTAGCTTTTGTACCCCTGCACAATTACATTACACCATTGCTCATAAAGTTGAGCAATTACATAAATACATGGAATTGTTTTAAAATCAATTTTGTCTGCTGTTATTTATTTTCCCTAATTTTAGAATTTTTTGGTTTAATAGAATTTACAATTTCTTTTTTTTTCTTTTTTCTTTTTTACAGTTTTAAAAGGAAGTGTGTAGTGTTCTCAAATTTAATTTGCAGTAGGCCTTATGTGTGTGTAGGCTTGTTAAAAATTATTTTTGCTCCTAGGTAAGACAAGAATATTGATAGGCTGTAGGCCATTTTTGTATTATGCCTATATGCTTATAACTGTATAATGTTAATCATGATTTATTAATGCTGTGATTTTCAATTGTTCCAAATACATGTGTATTTTATTAAGTCACAAGAAGACTGTGTTTAAATGAAATACTGTCATATATGTAGTTTTCAGAGTTCCCTCACCCCCACTTAATGTTTTGTCTTGTTTATCCAAAGTTCCCTCTGATGGAGTGAAGGGGAAAACATGGGGTCCAAGTACCTCCCATCAGCGAGAGAGAGAACAAATAATTCCTCAACAACCAGCCAATCACAAGCGTTGGAGTAAGTCAGCCCCAGATCTTGAAAAACCTCTCAGATCACTGCCCCACACAGCCACAGTGTCTGGTATCAACCAAATTACTACCAATATTACCTATGGACCTAACTTAGGTAAGGCTATATTTAAAATTTATGTTTATTTAACACTCAAGTTAAGAGGGGAAGATATTATTAAGGGGGGGAGCTCTAAATTTTGGCGAGATAAAGCATAGACATTTGTTAAGGGGCTTTATTATAAATTCAAACTCCCCTGGTGATACCCATTGACATAGTGGTTGATATATTCCAGAATAATGGCCAAAAGTTGAATAATCATTTAACTTAATATGACAGACAAAGATTCATTATGGAAATACTTTTAACCTTTCTCTTCTTTTTTTTATATAGAAAATTAAATATTTGCCATCTAGATATTAAACATCCTTGAAATGTGTGCAAGAATGGAAAAATTACACCCCTATTTTCTTCACATTCCTGTTCTGTACATTAATTTGTGTTTTGAGAGGCTATAAACATCTCTATCCTTAATATAAATCAATTGAATTTGTTGTTGGGAATCCTGATTTATATGCTATCATAACATTTCTGCAATTAATCCTCATCATCAAATACTTTCCCACAAAGTGCAGTTATCATACATCAATGCCACTCCAGCTATGACTGAATGTGGTCTGCAGCAACTTTGTGCACTTGCATAAAGCACAAACAGGAACAAAACTTTTTGGGTGCAGCGCTTCTTTAGCCAGCAGCCCTTATCCAAATGTAGTTGTGTTTTATGATGTACACTGGAAGATGGTATGGGTATTCTTCCTACCTGACCTACAAGTTATATCATCCATAATCAGAAAACTTCTTTTTTATTTCAGAAACATCTGGGCTCTGCTATATTCCAGGTAAACAACTTTATTTAGCTTTAAAACACATACCCAGAGGGGATTTGTCTCAGTAGTTGTTGTTGTTGTTGTTGCTGATCCTCAAACACCCACAAGGGATCTGCCTTGTGAGTCCAACCAAGCAGCCTGAGGAAAAATATGGCCTCGACCAGGTTTTTCCCACAGAACCCTCAGGGAGGAATGGTGTGTGTGATTGTGTGCTGTGCATTCTTCCATCGTGTTTTGTTTGTGTTGCTTTAACAGGTGGGTACTCTGTGTAGCATGTTACATTTGGTACCTAAAGGAAGTGCATGTCCTCCCATCCTGAGTGCAAATAGTGAATGCCTCGATCACTGGATTGACTTGAACTCTGATTGGGACTTTGGAAGTTGGGGCTTCCTACTAGTCCCTTTCAACACCTTTTTTGTCCTTGACTATCCCTTAACCCTTTCTCTACCCATAGGATTATGAATGATGTAGCCGCGGCTACCACCTCTGTTACAACTGAAACCTGGTTCAAGTGCCTGTACAGGGGCTTCACTGTCTAGACCAGGGATGGTGAACCTTTTTAATAGTTTTAATTTTTAAAAAAACATAAGTGGGTCACTTATTTACTGTTATTTTTAATGAGAGAGTTGTTATTGCACTTAAGTTGCTAATGTTTAATATTAGCAGCTAATATCAAATAACTAACTCCTTACATAGACAGCAAAAAGCCTTTTTATTTTGTTCAATAAGTACTCTGTGAAATAACCTCCCACTTCCACTGCATGCTGAAATAATTTTCCTTTTCTTTGTACTCATTTTTTATGGGTTATAATTTTTGTACTATTAAAAGAAGGATCACAACTGAATTCAAAATACTCACAAAATTGGCGACAACACTTTTAAAGAATGCAAATTTATACTGAAAGATAGCTTAAGCTGCGATGAAAGAGAAACATTCATACACAATTGTCATCAAATCAGTTAAATGTGGGTAATTTTTTTAGGATTATTTTATTTTTGAAAAAGAAATATCTAATTATTTGAATATTTCTTCATAAGAATACTAATAAAATGTTTACTTTTAGAAGGCAAAAGATTAATTTAAAAAATAGTAAAATTACAAATGTGCAAATTGCATTTTCAAGTTTTTGTTTTTTAAAATCCTTTGCTCATTATTCAAATTAAACTGACTTATTATATGTAATCATAACCAAGTTTATGTTTGTGAACTGAATTAAACTTTATGAGACCTCAAAACTCAAGCTACTGAGAAGAAGTTTGCATTATGCCAAAAATTCCTTCATAGCAACTCTAGTAAAAACAGGCGTTTACCAGCTGTTTATTTTGGTATAAAAATTAAATAATTATCAAACGGTGCAGAAAAATATTTTGACAATTCAAAACCTTCAAGTAAACATGAAAACTTTCTTGTAATATTTTAATATCAATGAAAATGCTGATGGGCCATTAGCAAATTGGCTGTGGGTTAGTGGTTCAGAGGATCTGCACCTCACAGGCCAAGTGAAAATCAGGAAGGCCCTACTCACTGGATTGAATTGAATTCTTTGAAGGGGTTCGAGGAAGGGGTGCTTCTTCCCCCTTCCTCGAAAGAACACACTTTTCTCTCCTACTTTCCCCTCTATTTTCTGTAGGCTTAAGGATCTGATCATTTATCTCATGTCATGTGAAAAGAGAGGCTTTGGAACCTCTATAAACAATGCCTATAAGTTGCAAGACACCTTGACTTGAAGGGTCCTGGGCATTGGAAGGCAATCAATGGGAAGCTCAGTTTTGCCCCAATAACCCTTTCCTTGCATGTAATAATGGGCTGACCGCTTCCTTGCCGCTGTTTTCATGTGCATAAGGCTGTACTGCTTATGGCAGGTAGGTTTTACTGCCTTGTTGGCTGCCAGGCCAATGATAAGTCTGGTCCCATCTCTGGGTCTCCCACAACAGATTCAGATCCTGGTGGTTCGTATAATGATTAGTATGCCCTAGTAAGGAAATCTATCCTATCAATCTGCTGCTGATTTGGAAGCTGTGGCCTTAGCGGCATGGCTGGTCCTGTGAGTAACTTCTGGTCAGTGTGCGAGTCACTACACAGGTGCGAACAACCATTAATGCACCCAAGGTTGAGACCTGAAAAGTCTGAAAACCTGAGGTAGGAGTACCTGGATGTGGGATATAGCCCACTGACCTTTTTCATTTTTCTCATTGGTCACAAGTTTGGGTTTTTTTCATTTGTTGGTAAATTTATAAAATTTCAGACTATTTTCTCAATAGCAAAACCTAGCTGAACCTTGGTGTTGGGATTCAGTGATGAAAATGACACCAGTACCTGACATGAGGCGAGCTGCGGAAGCTTGTCCCGTTCCCCGTTAGCTATCTTTTTGCAGGAGACCATGCTAGGCGCGTGCCCCCTGCCCGCCCTCCCGGGGTATAAGAGTCTTGCAACGTCACCACCACGGGATGGCGGGGCTCGGACCCCGCGTCCGTGGCGGAATCCTTCGCGACCGCTTTTTCCGCATTCTCTATCCGGGATGCTGTTCCGCCAGCATTCAATGCACGTCGTGATATCGCTGAAGGCCGCCGGCTGGACTTTACCTTCAGAGGCGGAGAATCCTTCAACGACAGGTTTACTTTGAGTGAGTTGATCTCAGCTCTCGCTTCTAGCGCGGACACCGCCCATGGTCCGGACGATGTCCCGTACGCCATGCTTCGACACCTGGGTGAGCGAGGCATGGCCTTTCTGGTAGATTTCTTCAACAGGATCTGGGTGGAGGGTCTTCTCCCAGATTCCTGGCGAATCGCTACAGTGCTCGCCTTTCGCAAGCTGAGGAGAGATCACGCTACTCCGACCGGTTTCCGCCCAATCTCTCTAACCTCTTACGTGTGCAAGTTGATGGAGAAATTGGTAAATGTTAGACTAGCCTTTTTCCTGGACAGCGGAGGTCATCTGTCTTCTGCACAGTGCGGCTTCTGCAAGTTCCACTCCACGTCGGATGCTCTGCTCCGACTGGAAAATGCCGTCTGTGAGGCTTTCCTTCATAGACAGCACTACGCCACAGTGTTTTTCGATCTGGAGAAGGCCTCTGATACCGCATGGCGATAGGGTATCACAGAGACTCTCCACACGATGGGGGCGAGGAGACGCCTCCCAGTCTTTATATCTGAAGTTTTGCGAGATCGTAGATTCCGCGTACGGGTGGGAGGGAGCTCTCTCCGACCCAAAGGAGCAGGAAGAGGGTGTCCCGCAGAAAGTGTCCTCAGTGTCACACTCTTTGCCCTGAGCATCAACGGCGTCACCTCGGTGCTGCCAGAAGATGTTCTCGCTACGCTCTACGTAGACAACCTTTAGATCTCTTTTGGCCGACCCAGATGCCAACTCTGGAGAGTCGACTCCAACAGGCATTGAACCGCGTCTCTCGCTATGCCGAAGCGCACAGGTTTCGGTTTTTATTTGGCCAAGACTAAGGTGGTGCACTTGTGCCGCCATCCACGGCTCCACCCCGACCCAGATTTGTTTTTTAATGGGGTGCGCCTGGATGTGGTTGAGTCGCACCGTTTCCTTGGTCTTGTATTCGACCGACGCCTCACCTGGGAGGCTTATATTCGCAGCCTTAGGGTCTCTTGTACCCGCGTCATGGACATTCTCCGTTCCATGACGTTCAGTGCTGGGGGCGCTGATAGGGCTACTGCCCTACTTTTTTTATCGATCCTTTGTTCGTTCGAAGTTCGACTACGGATGCGAGTTTTATGCATCCGCAGCCGAGCGTTAATTGCGGAAGGTGGATTCGATCCACCACACCGGCCTCTGCCTTGCGACCGGTGCCTTCCGCACTTCCCCCATTGAGAGCCTGTTGGTCGATGCTGTGGAGATGCCACTCGCTCTACGCCGCGTGCAGTCCATCACTCGCCTGTACGCGCGAGCACGGCGCCTGCCTCAGTCGCCAACAGCTTTCACTGCATCCGCAGCTGATCTCGACGGTGCCTATGCCGCCGAGAGACGCCAGTCATACCCTAAGCCCTTTGGGTTTAGGACCAGGAAACTCCTTCGGGAGCTAGATATAGCTCTCGGGCCGGTGGCGCCTCTGGTTCTGCCCAGGACGCCACCCTGGAGGGTACCACATTTGGCTATTTGTCGCCACGCCTCTGCTCCTAAAGCTTGTACTGCGCCAGGAGTATTGCGTTCGACCTTTTTGGAGCACACCTCGTGTCACGCTGGAACCGTGTCAGTGTATACGGATGGCTCCAAGTCCCAAGAGGGGGTCGGCTTCCACGCCGTATCCCGTCTGTTTGAAGTCAGCGGGGCTCTACCAGGCGCTGCGTCTGTCTTCACGGCCGAGCTGGTGGCAATACACCACTCTGTACGGGAGATTACGCGACGTGCCCGGTTCGGAGACCGGATTGTGCTATATATCGACTCACAAAGAGCCCTGAGTGCTCTCAGGGCATTAGAATCTCCGCATGCCCTGGTTCGCGATATCCGTGACGCCACGGTTTTGGCGAGCCGGCAAGATGTCGAGATTATCTTCTGCTGGGTTCCTGGACATGTAGGAATTGCGGGGAATGAGGGCGCCAAAGAGTCCGCGAGGACTCTGTGACCGGACTAGCTTTTTGCCCTTCCTCACACCGACTGCATGGCAGGAATACGGGCAGCTCTTCGGACTGCTTTGCAAAGAAGATTGGAGACGGTCGAAGGGAACTTAAAGTCTCGTGCCTTGCGCCGCGACTGTTCTCATGGACCTATCCCCCAAAGCCGCGACGGCTTCAGGTCGCTTTCTGTCGTCTCCGAATCGGGCACACTCGTGTGACGCATCGCTATCTGATGGAGCGCTCGCCTGTGCCCTATTGCGACGACTGCGTCGTCTCCCCGACTGTGAGGCACATTCTTGTCGAATGTCCCAGTCTGGGTGATCTTCGCGCACGATACCTGTCCCGGTACCGGGGTCGCTACCGCCTGTCCCTTGTACTCGGGTCGATTTCGTGCACATTGACTGGTGGACTTGTTGACTTCTGGGGGGAGGCCGGCCTTCTCCCTATTATTTAAGCAGGGCTTTTGTTTTGTTTTTTGCATTTGTTTTTTTTTCCCCTTAAGGTTGCACGTTCCTGCGCCGGGGGGACCTCCCCCCGACGCACCAGCTTGCTTCCTTTCCCCCCTTTTGGGTTTTTTTTTTTCTCTTTAATTTTATTTTAAAGTAGCCTAGAACTAGGCCAGTTTTAATACGGCGACTAATGCGCAAGTAGGCAGTCGCCAGATGTGCTCTTAAAAAAAATAAAAAATACTCTGAGTGAGTTGTATTCTGCTCTTTTTTTGTGCAGTGCGCGGACACCGCCCATGGTCAGGACGATGTTCTGTACGCCATGCTTTGACAGCTGGGTAAGCGAGGCATGGCCTTTCTCTTAGATTTCTTCAACAGGATCTGGGTAGAGGGTACCTCCCAGACTCCTGGCGAATCGCTACTGTGCTTGCCTTTCGCAAACTGGGGAGAGATCACTCTACTCCGGCCGGTTTTCGCCCAATCTCTCTAACCTCTTGCATGTGCAAGTTGATGGAAAAATTGGTAAATGTTAGATTAGCCTTTTTTCCTGAACAGCGGAGGTCATCTGTCTTCTGCACAGTGCGGCTTCTGCAAGTTCCACTCCACCTTCGGAGGCTCTGCTCCGACTGGAAAATGCTGTCTGCGAGGCTTTCCTTCGTAGACAGCACTACACCAAGGTGTTTTTCGATCTGGAGAAGGCTTAGGATACTGCATGGCGATAAGGTATCATGGAGACTCTCCACACGATGGGGGCGAGATGACGCCTCCCATTCTTTATATCTGAAGTTTTGCGAGATCTTAGATTCCGTGTACGGGTGGGGAGGGGAGCTCTCTCCGCCCCAAAGGAGCAGGAAGAGGGTGTCCCGCAGGGAAGTGTCCTCAGTGTCACACTCTTTGCCCTGAGCATCAACGGCATCACCTCGGTGCTGCCGGAAGATGTTCTCACTACGCTCGACGTGGGTGACCTTTCGATCTCTTTTGGCGCGGCACAAGACTAAGGTAGTGCACTTCTGCTGCCATCCACAGCTCCACCCTGACCCAGATTTGTTTCTTAATGGGGTATGCCTGGAAGTGGTGGAATCGCACCGTTTCCTTGTTCTTGTATTTGACCGACGCCTCACCTGTGAGGCTCATATTCACAGCCTTAGGATCTCTTGTACCCGTGCCATGGATATTCTCCGTTCCGTGACGTTCAGCACTTGGGGTGCTGATAGGGCTACTGCCTTACTTTTTTATCGATCCTTTGTTCTTTCGAAGCTCGACTACGGATGCGAGTTTTATGCATCCGCAGCCGAGCGTGTATTGCGGAAGGTGGACTCGATCCCACCACACCGCCCTTCGCTGGGCGACCGGTGCCTTCCCCACTTCCCGCATTGAGAGCCTTCTACTCGATGCTGTGGAGATGCCACTCGCTCTACGCCGTGCACCGTGCATTATTCGCCGTTACGCGCGAGCCGCCAGGCGCCTCCCTCAGTCGCCATCAGCTCTCACTGCGTCAGCAGCTGATTTCGATTCCTTCGAGAGCTAGGTATAGCTCTTGGGCCGGTGGTGCCCCTGGTTCTGCCCAGGACGCCACCCTGCAGGGTACCACATTTGGCTATTTGTCGCCACGCCTCTGCTCCCAAACCTTGTACAGCGCCGGGAGTATTGCATTCGACCTTTTTAGAGCACACCTCGTGTCATGCTGGAACCGTGCCAGTGTATATGGATGGCTCCAAGTCTGAAGGGGGGGTCGGCTTCCACGACGTATCCCATCTGTTTGAAGTCAGCGGGGCTGTGCCAGGCGCTGCGTCTGTCTTCATGGCTGAGCTGGTGACAATACACCACTCAGTACGGTAAATTATGCGACGTGCCCGGTTCGGAGACCGGATTATGATTTATAGCCAGTCACAGAGCACCCTGACTTCTCTCGGGGCGATGGAATCTCGGCATCCCTTGGTTGGCGATATCTGTGATGCGACGATTTTGGTGAGCCGGGTGGATGTCGAGATTATCTTCTGCTGGGTTCCTGGACATGCAGGAATTGCGGGGAATGAGGGCGCCAAAGAGTCCGCGATGGCTAGGCGACCACACCAGCGCTTCGCTCTTCATCACACCGATTACATGGCCGGAATACAGGGCGCCCTCCAGGTAGCTTGGCAAAGAAGATGGGAGACAGTCGAGGGGAACTTAAAGTTACCTGCCATTGCGCCTACCCCTAATGCCGCGACGGCTTCAGGTTTCTTTCTGTCGTCTCCGAATTGGACACACTCGCGGGACGCACCGCCATTTGGTGGAGCGCTTCCCTGCGCCCTACTGCAAAGACTGCGTTGTCCCCCAGACTGTTCGGCACATTCTCGTCGAATGTCCCAGTCTGGGTGATCTTCGCGCACGTTACCGGCACGAGCGGGGTCGCTACCACTTGCCCCTTGTACTCTAAACTATTTCGTTCACACAGACTTGTGGACTATACTACTATTGCGAGGAGGCTGGCCTCCACTTTATTTACCTGTTTTTTTGTAGGTCGCTTGTTCCTCCGCCTGAGGTAAGTGGGCCTACCCCCGACGCCAGAACGCGCTTCCTTCTTGTTGCCTTTTTTTTATTTTTTAGCCTCATTATTTGTTATTTACATATTGTTATTTGTTTTTTTAATATAGCCTAGTAGTTGGCTGTGGTGTGAGTATGGCGACTTTTGCGCTAAGAGGCTGTCGCCAGGTGGGCTCCTAAAATTAATAATTGCTTCATGTAAGGACACTTTCCCTGGTCTATAGGATGTCCCGTATGTCATATCTCGTCACCTACATGATTAAAACATGGCATTTTTGTGGGGGGGGGGGTTGTTCATTAGGATCTGGGTACTTGCTTGATTTTTGTAAACTGGGGTCGTGCATGCACTGTTAGAAGCCAGACTCTTCCCGGCGTGTGATCATGCCTTCTGCTTCTTAATCTCTTTTTTTAACAAGATAGCCATATTATTGCCTAAATTGATCATGAGAACTTGTGCCCTCGATGGTAGTCGCCTGATGCCCCCCGCCTCCCCCCCCAAACCTTTATTTCTTTGAATGTATTCATATGATTTTTTTGTATACTTTGCAGATCAATTCCTGGATGATACAGATGGATACCAACCCCATTCTCACAAATATGCAATCCCTATGCGGCCCTTGCCTGTACCTACACTGTATACAGGCAATACCCCTGAAACTAAGGGACTCCACCCCAAGTTCTCTACCTTGGAGTTGCTGGTGTATAATATCGCGGCTGTGCTGGCGAGCGTAGCTGCAGGGTATGATGTGAGGCTTTCCAATGTGACTGCTGTACATCCAAAGCTCCTACCTGTAAGGTATGGGTTCTTCACCTACTTTCTCCTTTGCACAACCTCCACTTAGACTCTTCTGTCCTCACAGATTTTTTTTAGGCTGTATTTGTACCCAACATTTTCTACTTGAAAAAGAATTAAAGGGGAGAGGTATCATTGAGTGTTTAATGAAGATTGTTTATCATGGAAGTGAAAGAGAGAGGGTGAGGGTAACTTAAGAGAGATGCTTGGTGTCCGAATAGTGGATAGAGTGAGAGTAAGTTGAGAGAGATGCTGTAACGGGCCGAAAATTTAGACTAACCCCAATCGGTCCAACCCACTTCCTACACTAATTCAGACGTGAGAAATCGAAGGAGAATGAAACGGATTGTACGAGGGGCGGTCAATAAGTTTTGCAATTCGGATATGAGGAAATGTGTGTCATTATTTTTCAATATAACTACCCTCGACTTCAATGCACTTGCGCCACTTGTCCTGAGGCTTCGAATTCCCGACTGCTGTTCAATCCACTCCTGGACGGCGAGCTGGACATCTTCATCGTCCCCAAACCGGCGTACACGCAGTGCAACCTTAGGCTGGCGAAATAAAAAGTAGTCGCTAGGGGCCAGATCTGTACTGTAGGGGGGATGGTTGAGCTCCTCGAATCTGCACTCGCGTAGGGCAGCTTGTGCAACTCTGGCATTGTGGACTTTGACGACGTTGAAGTCGATCATGGGGCGTGAGGTTTCTACGGACCCAACGGGCAGAGACCTTAGTCATGGCCAAATTGTCGTGGATGATGTTGATAACACTTCCATGTGATATTCCAAGTTCTCGCTCGATTTCTTCGACCTTCACCCGTCGATTTTCGAGGATCATCCTCTCCACACAGGCCACATTGTCCTCGTTGGTCACGTCTGACGGGCGTCCTGGACGGGGATCATCTTCAAGGGACTCAAAACCATGGCGGAACTTCCTATTCCAGCGAGCAATGGTTGCATAGGCAGGGGAGGTGTGGGTGTACACTGCAACCATGCGTTCATGGATCTCTTTTGCATTCTTGCCTTCCTTGGTCAAAAATTTGATCACTGCGCGGTGCTCAACTTCTCCATTGTTAAAAAATTTGTGCCTGACGATCTGCGATCAGCTACTGCTTCTTAAATAGATGAGGCAGGAGCGTGCAGCTGCAGGTGCTGACTTGTCATAACTTGTCCTAACACCCCCACAAACAGCCATCCCCCTTCCTATGTTTTGCCCTACCCCCGTAAGGGGCGCGGTGATTTGCCATCCTGGCTGACGGAATCCAGCGCTCCGTCCGACCCCAGCTTAGCCTCTCTTCCTTCCTTCAGATAGCTTGTATTTCTCCCCTACTTCGTCACTTTCCATACAACCTCTCCCACAACTTTCTCTGGTCAGCCTCTAATTTCACAGGGTAGATGCTGACCTTGTTCTCTGCCAACCGTCCCGGATCGGCGCTGAGGGGGAAGGGGACAATGTTCCATAACCCCTGAGCTCCGGTCCAGGATGGGGGCTTTTTAACAACCTGCTTCATCCCCACCCATACCTTCCTCACATCCTTTTTCTTTCCTCTTCACACTCTATCAGTTTTACTCCGTGTCTAAGGTGGAGCCGCCATGCCGAGGGACTGCCAGGCCACCAGGCGGGAGGGGTGGTCCCAAATGGCGGCACCTGGCTCTGCCAGGCCTGTAAGCACCTCTTGCAGTGTGGGCTACTGCGAGAGGTGATGCGCGATTGCATCCCGTAAAAAAAAGAGGGTCACCATGCCCGTGTATGACAAAATAAAAAAAAAAACCCATATCTCTCCCCAATTCCCCTTGCTCATCAACGGAGCCGCCCTCGGGCAACTCCACAGAAAAAATGGAGGTCCCCCCTCCTGTGCTTGCAAAGAGGACCCTCCATATTTCTTTAACCGGAGAGGAGGCTTACTCCTCTCCTACGCCTACGGGTGTAGGAGACCCCCTTCTCTGGAGGTGCTTTCGGGCACCTCCCAGCTTCCAGCGGCAGCCCCTCCTTTGCTTTCCAAGGGGACTGCCAAGAAAGCCAGCAGGCAGCCCATAGCGAACCGCTCCTCATCGAAGCGGCTCGGTAGGGTAAACCCCCTTAGGGGGGAGAGGGAAGCCAGGCCCCTTCGGTCGCTTCCCTCAAAAGACCTGCTGGCAAGAATATTAAACCTTGACAGGGTCAAGGCCTGTGCCTCCCCACACAAGACCGGTGACGCTGCCAAGGGTACCTGCGATGTCCTGGGAGAGGATGGCCAACTGGAAGCCCCTCCTGTGATAGACATGGTCCTTGAGGAAACCCAGCCTCAGACGGTATGGCCTTCCATGGGGGGGAATCCGGGCTCGGCGCCAAGCACCGAACCCGAATCCGCCCCTATGCAAGGTCCTCCTCAAACGGCTGGGGTCTCCGAGGCAGTACAAGGAGGGGAGGGATCTCCTCCAACCGGTGCCCGTGCGACCACCAGGACCTTCTCCATTTCGGAGAAGGACCTGGCTGAGGCCGGTCCATCTGGCCTAGGGGCTCCTTCCGGCGGAGGTGAGAAGCGGGTTCATTCCCCGCCCAGAAAAAGACTCGGGGCTCCTCTCCATTTGCGGGGGCTTCGGGACGGATGGGTCTGATTCCACTTTGGCAAGCGACCAAGCCAAGATCGGCACAAGCGGCCCCTCTACCCCCCGTGTGCAGAGCCCCTGACTAAGACCAAAAGTGCACAGGGCGGAGCCTCGATGACATCGGGGCCCCTCATTCAGAGGCTACCTGGCGTTTTCGAACTTGCTGGCTTCATACGCTTCCTCGTTATTCGCTCCATTGATGGCACCATGTTGGCCAAGGGCAACATGATCCATCAGAGGAGAGGATTAGCTAGTGCAATTGGTAGAGAGCCGAAGGTGACCCGTTTCTCGGACGGGAGCCTTCTGGCGAATGCGGTGAATCCCGCCGAGGCGGCCAAGATAAGTGCTCTTCGGACACTTCATGGCACCCCGGTGAGTGTGATGCCGCATTCTACCATGAACTTTGTAAAAGGAGTAGTTTATGCGAGGGAACTCGTTGACTACTCCATTGAGGACATCACCTTAGAGCTGCCGACCATGGGCGGTCAAGGTCGAATGTGTGATGAGAAAAAAAGGGAGGGGCCTCGAGACCCACCCCTACACTCTTCGTCACTTTCGACTGTGACAAGCTCCCTGAGTCGGTGCGTGCTGGTTGGTACCGCTACCGCGTGAAGACATTCGTGCCACTGCCGCGGCGGTGCTATTACTGTCACCGCTTTGGCCATACAAATCGATCTTGTAGACGTGCAAAGTCGGGGTCACGCGAAGTCTGTGTAAATTGCTCCAAGGCCGCACACAATAAGTCTACATCGGGTGTGGTCAATTGTGGAGAGCCGCACGCCGCTTCTTCGAAGCAATGTGGTGCATATCTCCTCGAGAAAGAAATCCTGGCCGTTCAGGCCCAGGATAGAATCTCATTCCGCAAGATTGCCGAGCCTGGTGGCAATACACCACTCGGTACAGGAGATTACGCGACGTGCCCGGTTCGGAGACCGGATTGTGATCTATAGCTACTCACAAAGCGCCCTAAGTGCTCTCGGGGCATTGGAATCTCCGCATCCAGTGGTTCGCGATATCCGTTACGCCACGGTTTTGGCGACCCATGCAGATGTCGAGATTATCTTCTGTGTGGTTCCTGGGCATGTATGAATTGCGGGAATATGGGCTCCAAAGAGTTCGCGAAGACTCTGCGACTGGACCAGCGTTTCGCTCTTCCTTACACCCACGACATGGCAGGAATACGGGCAGCTCTTCGGACTGCTTGGCAAAGAAGATGGGAGACGGTCGAAGGGAACTTAAAGTTGCGTGCCATTGCGCCGCGACTGTTCCCATGGACCTATCCCCCAATGCCGCGACGGCTTCAGGTCGCTTTCTGTCGTCTCCGAATCGGACACACTCGTGTGATGGAGCGCTCGCCTGCGCCCTATTGCGACGAATGTGTTGTCCCCCAGACTGTTCGGCACATTCTTGTCGAATGTTCCAGTCTGGGTGATCTTCGCGCACGTTACCTGTCCCGGTACCGGGATGGGCGGGGTCGCTACCGCCTGTCCTTTGTACTCGGGACGAGTGCGTGCACATTGACTGGTGGACTTGTTGACTTTGGGGGGTAGGCCGGCCTTCTCCCTTTTATTTAACTAGGTTTTGTTGTTGTTTTGTTATTGTTATTGGTTTCTTTCTAGGTCACATGCTCCTACGCCGGGTGGAGGGTGACCTCCCCCCGACGCCGGAGCTTGCTTCCTAATTCTTCTCTCTTTTTATTGTTGTTTTCTGTTCAAAATTTTTAAAGTAAAGTGGGCAGTCTCCAGATAGCCCCTTAAAAAAAAAATGTTTTGCCCTACTGATTTGCAAAACTTTTTGACTGCCCCTCATATGTACAGTCCTTTACTAACAAAAAAATACAATAATATTTACAAATATGGAATAAATATAGTCACAACGAGCATATATGTATATATATATATATATATATATATTAGGTTGAGGAATAAGTTCTTGCATTTTTTTTTAATGTTGCGTTGATTTAAGTTTTGTTGACTTGATTTGTGCACATATGAGAGCAAAATTTGTAATGGTTTGGCTCCGTCTCTTAACAGCGTAGACTATTAGGCTTTTGCTTAGGCTACGTCCTGAAATTGAGTAATAAGTCATTGCGGTTTATTTAAAAGTTGTTTTAATTTAATTTTTGTACTGTACCCTCAAAATGGAATGTTGTTATTATTCATTTTCAATCGAGACAGGAACAATGCAAACGCAGCCAAACTCGTTGCGATATTTGTGCTGTGTACAGAGAAAATGCTTTAGCAGAAAGGACAGCTCAATGGTGGTTTTCACGTTTCAAAAATGGTCATTACAATCTTAATGACAAAGAACGTTCTCATCGCCCCATTAAGTTGGATGGAGATCGATTGAACGACCTTCTTCATGGAAATCCTCGTCAATCGACTAGAGAATTGGCTGTACAATTGGCGTGTGATCAGAAAACTGTAGTGAATCACATTCATTCGATGGGGAAAGTTAAAAAACTCGGTGCATGGGTTCCGCACGCTTTGAGTGAAAGTAACAAACTTCAACGCTCCACGATTGCTGCAGGTTTTCTTGCTCATCACAAGGCTACTCGTGAATATAAGGACAGATTTCTTCACTGCATCATCACTGGCGATGAAAAGTGGTGTGTTTATGTCAACATGAACCAATAAAAAAAACACTTCTATGATTAAAGCAAGGACTTCATCCATGAAAGACAATGCTGTGTGTGTGGTGGGATTGTGAAGGCATCATTCTTAATGAGCTCTTTGCGAACAACGAGATTGTCAATGCAGAACTCTACGTTCAACAAATGTATCGACTCGCCGAAGCTATTCGTGAAAAGCGACCTCATCGACATTATGGAGTCCTTTTGCAACATGAAAATGCTCGTCCTCACATTGCAAATATGACAAAAGACACCATCGAAACACTTAATTGGGAAATTCTGCTGCATCCTCCATATTCGCCAGACTTGGTTCCATCGGATTTCCATCTGTTTCGATTGCTCTCCAACAATTTGCGCAGCGTTTCATTCAATACTGATATGGAATTAAGAACCTGGTTAGACAAATTCTTTGAGTCAAAATCCAGAGATTTTTATTGCAGAGGCATTGAAAAACTAGTTGAACATTGGGAATAAGTTGTAAATAACAACCGAGAATACATTATTGATAAAATTGCATATTGTTATCAATTAAAAATGAAGTTTTTCTAAAATTGTTAATGGTAATGAATAGTTAACCGCAAGAACTTATTCCTCAACCCAATATATAATAAAAACCATCCTATCATGCGAATACTACCAATCGAGAATATTTACAAATACAAAAAAAAAAACAATCCTATCTTGGAATCCTACCAGTCGAAAATATTTATAAATCATAAGAAGAGACAACAAATACAAAAGCAGGAGTTATCTTATGTGGTACCACGGTTTATGATTTGCCAGCAGTCACTCTTGTGACAAAAATTGGGTGCGCGTGACTTATGGGGCCTGGCACCTCTGAGCTCAATTTTCTTCACGATCCGGTCACATCTTTAGGCTATTAAAGCCCTCCGCAATGAACTACTATTAGAATACATCAAATTTGATTTAAATTTCTTCCAAAATGTTTCTATTCCAGCCACTCTTACAAAATGCAGGCAATGTTTATCTATTTCTTTACTTGAGTGCTGTTTCAGAAAAATATTTAACATTTAGTAGCTGAGAAAGAAAAAAACAAAATTTTAATACATTAAATCAAATACATATGTACAAAAAGAAAATATAATATAAAAAAAAACAAACATTCCCACTCTCTCACACACACACACACACATTCTTACAGAGGGAGGGATAGGGTATTGTGAAAAGGGGTGGGAGAATGGCCCTTCACACACACACACACACACACACTAACATTCGCCCCACCACAATGCTTGGTGTGCAAACGGTAGATAGAGTGAAGGATGACTGGTTAAGAGATGTTTGTGATGCGAATGAAACGACGACTGTGTGTTTTTGTGGATGTAGGAAGATTCGATGGTAATAGACTTGTGAAAAGAATGTATGAGAGTTTCAGGGTGCGAGGAGGGTTGGAAGAGAGGGTAAAAGTTCGGTTATCTGAATGACTGTATGAAAGAGAAAGAAGTAGCTGAGGAGGAATTGGATGATAAAGGTGCATAGGAGGGGGCGTGATTGGGCCCTTCTGCTCTGTGAGATGCTATTTTCAGCGGCACTTTTGCACACTGACCTCACCTGTGTGTAAAAATGCTGCTTCCTGTTTATGCCCCTTTATTTCCCCTTATGCTCTCCGTTCCTTGACCCTGGGAGGGGGTATCATGGGTGAGCATGGTGCAGCTGACATCTGGAGGATTGCGTGCCCTCGCCATCCTAAGGTGGGCAGCTTCCATACATTTTTAATTCTATCTTCACCACTTTCTTTACAGATCTCTTAGGAACCCATTAGTTTTCACTTTACTTTAGCCCCCCCCCCCCTCATATACCCAGGCGCACACTCTAATAGCCAGACTTTATGGCGGGCATAGTTGCAATACCCCCCTAAACCCGTGGTAATATTAACCTTACCCTGTCCCCTGCAGAAGTAACGGGAGAGAGAGCCCGGAGGTGGCGACTTCCTCTTCGTCGTCTTGCCGGCGCCCTGTGGGGGAGTGCTCCAATCGAAGAGTGGAGTACCATCGCCACAATACCTACCACGGCACCGCTCGCCCCTCGCGTCGCCCCGCCCTCCTCATAGAACCGCGACCAATCAGATTCATGGACTCGCCCCAACATTTGCGGGTGTCGGAGCTGCCTCAGGGGGCTATTATCTCAGATCCCGGGGGCCAAAGTTCGTCGTCGCCCCTGGCCTTTCCACTGGTGCATCACGCCTCGACCAGGAAGTGCTCCGTCGGCAAGGACGAGGAAGTAAGTGCTCTTACACAGTTCTCCTTTCATACTCGAGGGGATTCTTGTTCCAACGAGAGCATCTATCGCACAGTTTATAAGGGCAGATCCCTAAAAAAGAGGAGAGGGCGAAATTGTGGGGAAAAGATATATATATATATATATATATATATATATATATATATATATATATATATATATATATATATATATATATATATATATATATATATATATATATATATATATATATAGGCGCAGATCTATCCCCCATCTTTCGCTCTTTACAATCGTCTCTATAAACATTCTAGTGGAGATGCTCTCGTTGGTTTTCGATTCCTAGCTTCTTTTTGGGGGGTGAAATGCCGTCGTTTTTCGATTTCTTCGAAGACCTGCGGCTAGCATCACGGCGGTGTTTCTGCCCCCCCCCGCGCTTGACATGCCTAATTTGTTGTCCCGTCTCTCCCCACCCACCCCAGATGACGTGTTACCGGGAATCCGTGACGAGCCTCCCGGCGGGACTCTTGCCCCTCCCTGCGAATGAGTTCGTCCCAGACTTCCGCGTCGGGGAGTTCTTCCCGGGTGGCCTGTGGCCCCCTGAGTCCGGGGATCCACCGACTCACCGGACGCCCCTGTCAGCGCCGCCGTCGGAGATCTACAAGGGGGAGGTTTTCCAACAGTATCCCTCGCACGAGGGGTGCTCCTTTTCCCCCTCCTTGGCGGGAGTCCACTACGAGCAGCGGCTCTTACCGGGGTACAGCCCACTCCTCCACCACTATAGCCCCACCCCCCTGGGGGCGGTGGACGGGGGTCCTCCATATCACCCATTCGACAACAGCTCCTCGTCGGTATCCTCCCCTTCGCTGCACGCTCGCACGCCCACGCGACACCCGGTTCACCGCCGCACGCCCTCCTCGGTCTCGAACGCTTCCTCGAACAGCCCCCCCTTCGAGGGCGGCGGGGCGGACAGCTCTTACTCGACGCCGTCTTACCCGCTGCCTCCCCCGCGTCTCTCCCGCCACAGCTCGTTGGACTACTCGGCGGCGATGGACCGCCCGGGCTCGCTCGAGCTGCCGGTCCCCCGTCAGAAGCACCGCTCCCCGCCCGACTCGATGACGTCCGAGGATAGCAGCTATGTGAGCGCCACCGAGGTGTACTCGAACCATTCGTCGAGTGCCGGCAGCCGCATCAAGTTCACCGCCGACCCTTTGAGGGGAATCACACTACTCGACATGCCCGCCGAAGGGCAGGACGGCGGGACCTTACCTTTATCCTCGTCTACTAGCAGGTACTCCAGCACCCCATCCGCTTCTTCATGGACGCCATATGACCCCTACCATAGCCCCAGGTTGTAGTGATAACCGCAAGAGTTATGGTCCTTAGAGGTCGAGACCTTTTCCTCTTATGTCGCTTCTGAGGAACACTATTGTCCTCTGGCGAGCTCGAATTTATTGGAGTCCCGTTGCAAGCGTGCAGCAGTTGAGGGAGGTCGTCGCTTTATGGCACTTTAGTAGCGGGGGTTTGAGGATAGGATCCACGTAATGATGTTGAGTCTGAAGCAGGTTTTTAAAATCGGGTGAAAATATAAAAGATTGCGTGTTATAATCGATCAGTGTCCAAAGAAGAGGTATAGCGTTGTCGTAAGGAAAAGGGGGGAAATAAACTGCTCCAAATGTTGGCGTGTCCCTGACCCGATTCATAGTATCACAGGGTTTCGCAAGAGATCGCGTTCCCCACTCTACTCTTTCAATTTCACATGTGGGTGGTGATGACGACGCCTCTTCCATTGATGTAGCGGGTGGGGGATGAGGTCGACGCCTTCACTTCGGGATAATCTCTTCCCCCACGGCCCTCCAAAGTATATTCTATGTTGGTAATTTTGGAGAATGGAAGAGTGGCTTGTCTTAATTGGGCTAAAATTATTCTCCTGTGTATTTGTCTATTTGTTGAACGGGTTCCTTTAGGATGTTGGAGTAAGGCTCTCTGTGTCTGCATGTGAAGGTAATGTGGATGTTTTATTAAGTTATGGTAGGGAGAGGGTCATTTTCTTTAGTCCTGGTGGAGGTGGTAATTAGGATGGAATTGGTTTAGTGCTTTACCACGTAATGATGTTGAGTCTGATGTGTTCTTTTTTGGAACTTGTGTGCGTTAGTTTTTGACAGCGTTGGGTGTCAAGCTGGTGCTACATAATTGTGAATGAATTGTTTCTATACTGTCTTGTCTAAAAGTGGTTTTTGCTAGTGCTCTTAGGTCATTGAGTTTCTTTGTAACTTTGCTATATTGGTTGTGTGAACTGAAGGTGGTGTGAGTATTGAATGTGATTAACGTTGGGAGGGGGGAGGTAGGACTTGTACAGGGTGCGGCAGAACAGTTTGAGGGGTCAATGCTCGGGGGGGGGGTCCCTTTGCCGGTTTCCAGGAATGGCTCGCTCCCCAGGGCTTCCCTCGGGAATATACCCCCCCTTTACTTTTTTATAACTCCTTAAAACTGCTCAATCGGTTCTGCCGCACCCTGTATATTCAGTGATTTCATGGATGATTGTTTAGTTTGTGGAAATCAGGTGTGAATGGTGTCTGATGATGAGAGGGCAGAGGCTATCATTCGGTTTTGTGTAGGCCAATGTTTTATTGCTCTAATTGCTTGGTGTGCTTTTATTGGAATTTCATCTTCTGTTTGTTTGAACGGTTTGAGTTCAGTTGCCAGATGTTGTAAGTTGAAAAGATGGGTGGGGGGGGGGGGCACCTTTGTTGAGTTGTTATTTGCTGATTTATTTGCTTTATGTTAACTTGTCCTTGTCTGCTGAAGATGTAAGTTTGTTGATCATTTATTGTCATTGTTAGTGATGGTGTGGAGTTTTGTGTGCAAGAATATGTTGTGGTAGTGTGTCAGGTGAAGGCTTTATGTCTATTGTCTCAATGATACATCTGCTTGCCTAATACTTCTCATGTTACCTCCACCTCTATCCCACACCATGGCCCAATGGAAGGAACTCCAAACCCTTCAGCAACACAATAGACTACTTCTATCACGCTGCACCACCTTCAAACACAGCTAGATAACACTGTTGTCGTGGCTGTCTTCAATGCCCACGACCTTCAAGACAGACAAGAGCCTGAAGTGTCTCTGAATACCACCCACATCTAGCAGTTTCTCAGTGGGGTCGGTGTGCATCAATGGCACTAAAACTACCCCTTTATATGCCCTATTAATCACAAAACCACTCCACCATTTAGTCCACTCAGAAGGCCTTTCGGGGTGAAGGTTAGAAGGCCCTGAGCATGACGCCTCACAAACCTCCTCGATGTGCACCCATCATACACAATATTATCCATTTCTTCCCCGATCAGCCCTTTCTCTCTCACACAAACCTTCATTCACATAACCCACCTCTTTTATGGAGTCTTCCAACCCTTTGCACCTGTCACAAGTCTATTTCCATCCATACCACCTCAGAACAGACTCAATCACACCTTAAACATCTACTCAGTTCTCCCCGACTCCATTACCCTTCACACACCAGCCAGCCCTTAAACTTTCCCATTTGATCTGCTTTCGCTCAAGATCTTTTCCTTCTTCCATACTTTAATCTCACCCCAATGCACCAACTTTGGTACAGGCAGCTTCCTGGCACATTCCACAATCAAACTAGTAACTTTCCTACTATTTAAAGTATAATTTATAATGCATCTTCATCTTCACTGCTGTGCGCTTTTAACTGTTTGATCAGTATAACTCCCACCATCAAAACCAATCATGACCTTGTCTCCCAACTTTCTAAACCTTTCCTCTTCCATAACTGTGTCCAATCATACAACAGACTTTATTTTACACCTACAATAGTTTGTAACACTTTTCTGCAACTGCCCACCAACATGTTCCACTCTGCACCGCTCAACTCAAGCCCTTGTTCGCTTGGTGGAACAGAGTGCTGCACCACTAAGCTCGAACAAAAGTCTTCACATCTTCCGGTAAAATCACCACACGGACTCATACATTGATTATTAAAGAGTGCCGTTAGCTGCCGGATCATCCGCCAGTAAAAACGCCACTGCTGGAATCAGTATACATCGTCCATCTCATCCCTCACCCCCATGTCTAAGGTCTGGCAACAGGTACATAAAATCTGCGGCTCCTCGCCACACTCCCACCTTCCTATTCTCCATCATAATGACAACCTTATCAGTGCTCTCCAAGAGCACTTAGCTCAACCCTTCACGGATGCCCTCTCCTAGACTTCATTTGATATAAATCATTAGCAGAATCACAACCATTATTTTTTGACATGTCTAAACTCGTTAGCTTTGCTTTAGCCAATGTTCCCTCGCCACCCTCTGCCACCCCACCCAAACATCCAAAGAAATGAAACGGCTGACTTAGATGCTGCTAAGAAGGCTGCCCTTCACACATTGCACCGTTTACATGCATCTTTCACCAAGACTACCCCCCCCCCCCTCATCCATAAATTTGGTAAGGGAAAAATGGGAGCAATACTAAAATAGACGTGGACACCTTCATCCACCCAAACTTCGGTAAAATGCGTCCCTGTGGCCAGATGGGACGAGGTTAGGCTGCGCTGCCTGCGAACCAGCTACCGTCACCTTACCCACAGGCAGACCTATATCTGGGGTGAAGAACCACCATCTTGCAAGACTCCATCCTTGCAGCATATCTTACTCACCTGCGTGACATATTCTGCTCACCAAAAGAGGTACTTCAGTGTTCACCCTTCTTTTGCTTCCATTCTCCCCATGGGATGCCCAATCTGATTTATTCTTAATTGTATTTAGTTTACAGCTTGTCCTGTAGGTCCCATCAAACTTTACCAGAATTAAGTGGGGCCACGCTTTCCTTGAGACTCTCCTGAGGACCAGGTTAGAATGAAGGGAAACTATTGCATGCTATGGGAATTTTATAGCACCTTCCTGTGAAGCGGTCCATGTGACGGGTAGGAGGTAGAAGTTCAATAGTAACTTAACCTCAGGTAGAATACATCCAAGTTTGGCCCTGTGCTGGGTGCAGCTGTCCATCCTTCACATCTGTGCCGAGTGTTCCCTTTTGAGAAATCTTAGGAGGAGGGTCTTCCCTTTCATTACTGGGCAGATGGCTCCCCAGTAGGTTCTGCGGGTCATCTTGTCTGAGACTCTTGTCTCTTTTAGTGTGAATAGAATTTTTAAATTTTTAGAAGAATCAAATCTTTCAGCCAAAATTTAATATATTGTTTCATAAATTTATATTCTCTGTTCTTGCATCTATTGTTGATCCATCTATAGTCTATGTTTTTATCCTTTGTCAAGTTCTCAATAGTTTATTTTTGATTTCCTTTACACCCTTTAATGGTTTTAAATTCCTGTACTTCCATTCTATTGATTTTAATTTCATAGCTATATTTTTGTATATTCTCCAGATGTCTATATTTTTATTGAGAATTTTCATGCAAATTACCTATCCTTGAATTTGCCTGCGGGTTAGTCCGTTTGGGCTTTGCAGCATTTATTTTCGGTATTATTCATCATTCATTCATCCAAGTTCGGTGGTCCCACTGTAGGATTGCATCCAGGTGTGGTGGTTGTGGCATATCTACCCACCTAAGTGAGATGGGCCTTAAAATCAAATTGCAATGCATCCCAGCTATGGTTTCCTCTGCATATTTAGTAGTTTGGGTGGGTATTGGTCCCATGTTTGGGCTCCCTCCGGCACCTGATCATGCCTTTTTCTTTTATAGTTGAATTTTTTGTTTGGGTTTAGGTATGTAGTCATTTCTTTTTAATTACCTTCATTTTAGGCTATATTGAACAAAAAGATTAATATCGGTGGCAGTCACCAGAAGACACCTTGGTGGATGGGAGTGGTTTTGCCTTTCCTTAAAACCCGCAAAGATACTTTGAATTGAGACATCTACCCTCCTATTTTCCTCATGAGCTGCTTTCTCCCTTTTAATCCCTCTCCATAGTACAACTGACCTCCTTGTTTACTTTGAGACTGCAATGCAGGAATCTTTTACAAGGAGACATCATTCTTCTTTGACATTAAGAAAGCTTACAATGCATCATGACTACACAGAATACTACAACAACTCTATGTTTGGGCAATCTGAGGTCTTTTGCCAACCTTCATTCAGTTTTTTATCTTCCATGATCTTAGTCTGCACTGGAGAAACTTATGAGGAAAGGAAGGTGATGTCCCACAGGGTAGTGGCTTGAGTATCACTATTTTTTGCCATAGTCATTAATAGCTTGATTGCAACTCTCCCAGAAGGAGCCCTGGCTATATTCTTTGTAGGAGACTTGGCACTATTTTGCGCATCTGCTCAAATTTCTTTAGCAGCTCAGTGTCTACAGTTAGCCACTGACATGGTATCCCACTGAGCATTTTGCAAAGACTTCTGCTTTTCTAAAACAAACACCAAAGTAAAGTATTTTTTTACTGGAGAAGGTTTTCACAATTTCCCCACCTATTTTCTTATATAATACTTAATAGAATTAGTTTCAGAGTTTAAATTTTAAGTTATTATCCTTGACTCATAACCAACCTAGTTACCCCATTTATATCTTCTCAGAAACAACTGCATGAAGACACTAGATATTTTGAATGTACGGCTCACACTTCATGGGGGTGACAACAGACGTACACTTTGGATAGTATACACCATCCTTGTCCAATCTAAATTGGATTGCAAGTGGTATGTGTACTCTTGCGCATCACCAACAGTGCTTAGCTGTTGGACCTCATCCTGTAAAGACCTAGATGCTAAAAGTGTCGTTTTGCCTCTTCCTTCCCTATCACCAATTGCAGGTCGGTCGGCAATATATCTTCTGAAGTACATCAATGTATCTTTATTTCTTTATCGTATCACCCTTTGACAGACTATCTTCTATTTCCAGACCATTGGGACTTGGATAGGTGACCATTTACCCTACTTTGGTAACCCAGAGGTGTTACCTATTCTTTCAAGAGTCCCACCAAGTTGGGCTTCATCCACTGTAAATGTTTGCACCATGATAAATCCATGGATCCACAGGTGCTGAAATGTTAATTCCTTGAACATTCTCCCTCCCATGCCACCCGATGCTCCATGCAGGACTATGTTTGAGATTTGTGGCAGAGATTGGGACCAATGTCTTAATTTTAAATTATTGAAGATTAATAATTCAGTATGGTACTAGTCATCATGTACAACCCCAAAGTTCCAACCCTTTTAGGTGATTCTTGTCGCCTACCAATTAGTCATTACTCGACTGGCTAGTAGGTCTTTTCATCCAATAAAATATTGATCAGGTATAATTTTAAAAGTACCATTACTTGACCAACTAGAAAAAGAAATAAGGTCATTTAAAGCTCTTTTGTATGCAAATATTAAAATATGTTGGCTCTCTTGTGAATGAGAGTTAAATCTTAAAAATTGGTCACCACAAATTCATTTTGGTTTTCAATTCTGAGTCAGCTATTTGGAAGATGTGTAATTGCTTCGATTGGGGGGGGGGGCACTTTTGTATTCTCTGCAAAATCACTGATATGGCTGTAAGTTAAGCACAGGTATTTTGATCAAGTTTGAAATTACATTTGAAATAATACTGCAAGTGCTTTTTTCAACCCATTCAACTGCTAGCTCTTCATTTCATGAACTGCAACTCAGGCCTGTAAGCAATCCATTTCTGCGGGATGTTGATGACTACCAGTTTCATTGGGCGAAAAGACGTTAGATGAATATATGGTACACAGCCTCGGCTGACGTCCAGCGAGGGGGCCCTTGCCAAGTAATCTATACCATCATCCACATACTACTTGACTACCTCCCCCCCCCCTCCCCTCACAACTCTCTGTACATCATGCTTTCCATCTTTATCAAATATACCTCACCCATCCAATTTTGCTGACTTTTAGCAGAGCTCTCTCTGTGCTTCCACCCCACCATCCCTTTGGTTTTCTTATCTCAGTCTGGAATCCATCTTTCCTCTTTTGTAATTCTACACTAGTTTTTATCCTAATGTTTTAACTTTTTTAATTTACAACCTGGTTTGAATGTCATCCTTTTTTTATTTCTTAATTGACATCAGTTCATTGGGACTGGACCCTTTGGAAGGGTATCCATCCTCCACATCTACAAGTCATATATATGCCTATACTGGATTTTCACATACACAGCCTGGTCTCCCAATTTTGCATCCACTCACCTCAGCACACTACAGAAACACTGCACCTTACTGCAGGATTGCACCCACAACAGCCCAATCAACTACCTGCATTCTGAAACAAAGGTTGTGCCTATGCCACCACACACTGTATACCCGCAACATCCTCCATGAGAAATGCCAAGGGCCATACCTCACCCACCAAAATAGGCCAAGGAATCCTGTAACCAGGCTTCCATTACCCACCACACAGCATGGCATCGAATCTCTGGATCCAAATCACCTCCTCCCTTAACTTCACTCCACCAGATATCTCCTCAGAAGAAACCATTCTTGCATCACACAAGTAGTATTCTGGCAAGGCTCTGGTGTGGCCACTACCTAAAACTAAACACAAATACTACACCTGTCTGACCCCCCCCTGCATACATCTCCCTATTGCTACCATATACCAGACACTACCCAACACATTCACAATATAGCCAATAACTGAGACAAAACCTGCAGATACACAGAGTGGTGGATCTCTGGGAGAACCCCAACCGGTCAGTGGAGTTTGTCAAGGCTGCCAACCTAAGAGTTGGACCTTATCTAGGGGCAGCATGTAGTCTTCTACGACTTGCAGCTGACAACATGTTGACGTTACTCCCACACCACAGGGGAAATTACTCTACTAAATTTGCAATTCATGCTTACACTTAATTGTAATAACAAAGGCAAATATTTATGACAAATGATAAATTTCCAATTAGTGGAATTTCAGAGATATTTATTTTTATTAGATTGAATAATTGACTCCAGTTTGTTGCCATATATAAATAACTTCCCTTTATGGTGCCAGTTACTGTATTTACAGTAGTACCTAAGTAATGGTAATGCCAATTGATCCATAAAGCGGTCAGGGGGTTATAAAGACACTGGTTGTATCAAGGGCATTGGCAACTTAGCCTAGTCACATGAAGCATTGCAAGACTTTCTAGCATAACCTACATCTTTTAATAGTGTGTGTGTGTGTATATATATATATATATATATATATATATATATATATATATATATATATAATTCCTGTATTACATTTCATTATTTTAACATAATTTATTTTTCTATATGTATATATATATATATATTTTTTTTTAGCCAGTATATGTAAAGTTTTAATGCAAAAGTTCTAAATGTCTACACAATTCTTTGATTATTTGATTTCAATTTGCCATTTCATTGTGGTTCTAAGTTTCCAAAGGATGAAGCATCTGTATGACAAGGCATTTGGGGGTTTTTACTTTCCCCTTACAAAAAACAAAGGTTAGGGGTGACTGAAGACGTCTAATCGGGTGAGGAGTCTTTTTACAAAGGTTTTTAGAAGATGGAGCTTTGTGGGGGGGGTCTTTAAAAGCTTTTAGGAAGTTATTACTTGTAATTGACTTCTAAGACACAAATATCAATTGCCTTGATTGACTTTAATTGGTTCTGCTGTAATCTCTTCAAGTGGTTTTCATTGTAAATATAATAGCTTTTAATGTGCCATTTCACATCCTGTGCAATTTGTAGACTATTTCCTGATGACATTAATACACAATTTAATAGTAAGATCTTAGAATTTATATTCAGCGATGGCTGAAATTGAATGGTTGAAATTGGTGAAAAGGGATTACCTAGTTACTCAGTTTGTAAGACTAGTTCAATCCTGAAAGATTTCCTGTGATTTTAGTATTTTAACATCATATTTTATGGGGTAAGTTATATTTATGGTCATTTGTATTTATCATTCATTCCATTCATAATTATTGTATCCATTGGCTGTTCGATACGAGGAAACTCTGCCGACCCCAGTGACTATGATCAACAAATGCTATCTTATAAAATCTGCCTTCATTAGTGTGTAGGATAAATTTGGCAAGTTGTATGCTGAGAGCACAGTATATTTATCTTACCCATTTGAAGGTGTATTAATTACCTGAATTAAAAATAAGCCTTATTTTAGCAAAATTTAGATTTTTTTTATTAAAAATTGGATGTTCTTTATTTTTTACCTAACCTGGTGAATGATAGAAGTAATGTCAGAATTACTTTACACATGGTGACTGTGTAGATGTTGGCACAACTTTATTTTTTATAACTTGCCTTACATTTATATAAAACAAAGTTTGAGTTATTAATTTTATTGTAGGGTGTTAGCTCCTTTCGTGCAATATGTTCGGTCATTGAGAAACATAAATCCTCTACATAAAACGTCTACATCAATTCTGGAAGTGAATTGTTTGATAACTACTAGTGTTATTGTAAAGCATAAAGGAATTATATAATTTTATGAAAAATATTATTTTTGTTAGGTGGTAGTAGCCATATTATTTACATGTTCATCCAATTTTTTTTCTATACAGTTAATAAATTTTTATGACAGTTATTTTTTTTTTTTAATTAGTAGACAGTCAGTGTATGTGTATGAAGTAGATTCTTGAATACACAAAATTTATTTTAATGAATCAGTCATCTTATTGTTAGTACACATATTCCATGTACATTTTTGTTATTTTGTACCTGAATACAACCTGCTGTCTAAAACTTCATAGCTGATTTAGTCCTTTTTTTTTTATTTCTACAACCAAAACTTATTTATCTTTGTTATTGTAATCTTTAAGTATTCCCAATTTATAAGAGAAACTTCACCTTATTATAGGTTGTGAATACCAAATCCTTCGTTATAATAAATAAAGCAGTTTAAGATAAAAAAACTTGTTCAGCCCAAACTTACATCATTAATTATTTGCATCAGAGACTACCTCCAGAGACTACCTCCAGAGACTACCTCCAGTACTATAAATGCCTTACAATGAAGGTACAGTGGCCGCAAAAAAAAAGGTTTCCGGACCTCCTTCCTTAAGCATGATGAACTATTCAAAAAATGAACAAAACATATTCATATACCCTAGTATTTGTTCATATTCCCCTTGTCTTTACCTTAACCTAGTATTTGGTCATATTCCCCTTATCTTTGGTTTCAACTAGTATTTAGTCATATTTCCCTTGTCCCCCTCCCTCTCTGGGATCTTTTCTTCAGAGGTTGTTCCCAGAGAGGATCTGGCCTTCTCGTGGCGAGGGAGGTCAGCCCTGGGCCCCTTAGGGGTCTCATGGTGCTGACAACAAGACTTAACATGCCCTTCTTTCTTTCCCTCCCCCCCTATTACGTTCTTCCACTGCCCTTTACTTCCCCCTCTTCCTTCACCCATTTAGTGGTCCTTATGGATACCAGACCTCTGCTCGTTTTATGGATTGATTCAGAATTGTTCTTTCATGAAGGTGAAAGAGGCTGGGCATCTCCACCGCCTTCGTCTACCGAATGCCCAAGGAGAAACCCATCGTTGGCCACTTTTCTCCGTGCGTAGGAGAAAACTCGGGCAGCCTCTTAGGTTTCAAAGGATGGTGTGATGGTCCGTATCCATTCTCCCCGTAAGGGGCGCGACGATTTGCCATTCTGGCCGCCGTGCTGACGGGACTCAGCACCCCGTCCGGCCCCAGCCTAGCCTCTCTTCCTTCCTTCAAAACACTTGTTTCCTCTCTTTTCACAGAACCTCTCCCACAACTTTCTCTGGTCAGCCTCTAATTTCACAGGGTAGATGCTGACCTTCCTTTCAGCCAACCGTCCCGCATCGGGGCTGAGGGGGTGGGGGACAATGTTCCCTAACCCCTGAGCTCCGGTCTGGGGTGGCTGGTTTTTAACTACCTGCTTCATCCCCACCCATACCTTCCTCACATCCCTTTTCCTCTCGTCTTCAAAATCTATCATTTATACGCCGTGTCCAAGGTGGAGCCGCCATGCCGATGGACTGCCAGGCCACCAGGCGGGAGGGGTGGTCCCAAATGGCGGCGCCTGGCTCTGCTGGGCCTGTAAGCACCTCTCGCAGTGCGGGCTACTACGAGAGGTGTGCGCTATTGCATCCCGTATTAAAAGAAGGGTCACCATGCCCAATGATGAAAATCACACCAAAAAAACCCAACCCCCAACTTCCCCAAGAACAACGGAGCCGCCCTCGGGCAGCTCCAGCAAAAAAATGGAGGTCCCCCCCCCCTGTGCTTGCACAGGGGACCCTCCATATTTCTCTAACCGGAGAGGAGGCTTACTCCTCTCCTTCGCCTACGGGTGCAGGAGAACTCCCCCTCACCCCCTTCTCTGGAGGTGCTTTCGGGCACCTCCCTTTTCCCAGCGGCAGTCCCCTCTTTTCTTTCCAAGGGGACTGCCAAGAAAGCCAGCAGGCAGCCCTTAGCCAGCCGCTCCCCATCAAAGCGGCTCGGTAGGGCAAACCCCCTTAGGGGGGAGAGGCAAGCCAGGCCCCTTCGGTCGCTTCCCTCAAAAGACCTGCTGGCAAAAATATTAAACCTTGCCGGGGTCAAGGCCTGTGCCTCCCCAAACAAGACTGGCGACACTGCCAAGGGGACCTGCAATGTCCTGGGAGGGGATGGCCAACTGGAGGCCCCTCCCGTGATAGACATGGTCCTTGAGGAGACCCAGCCTCAGACGGTAGGGCCTTCCATGGGGGGGAATTCGGGCTCGGCGCCAAGCACCGAACCCGAGTCCGCCCCTATGCAAGGTCCTCCTCAAATGGCTGAGGGCTCCGAGGCAGTAGAAGGAGGGAGGGATCTCCTCCGACAGGTGCCCCTACTACAACCAGGACCTTCTCCATTTCGGAGAGGGACCTGGCTGAGGCCGGTCCATCTGGCCTAGGGGCTTCTGCCGGCGGAGGTGAAAAGCGGATTCATTCCCCGCCCTCCTCTCCAAAAAAGAAAAAGACTCGGGGCTCCTCTCCATCCGCGGGTCTGCGGGGACGGATGGGTCTGCTGCCACTTTGGTAGGCGACCAAGCCAAGATCGGCACATCCGGCCCCTCTACCCCCTCGTGTGCGGAGCCCCTGACTAAGACCAAGAGTGCACAGGGCGGAGCCTCGATGACATCGGGGCCCCTCATTCAGAGGTTACCTGGCGTTTTCGAGCCCGCTGGCTTCAAACGCTTCCTCGTTATTCGCTCCACTGATGGCACCATGTTGTCCAAGGGCAACATGATCCATCAGAGGAGAGGATTAGCTAGTGCAATTGGTAGAGAGCCGAAGGTAACCCGTTTCTCGGACGGGAGCCTTCTGGCGAATCCCGCCGAGGCGGCCAAGATAAGTGCTCTTCGGACACTTCATGGCACCCCGGTGAGTGTGACGCCGCACTCTACCATGAACTTTGTAAAAGGAGTAGTTTATGCGAGGGAACTCGTTGACTACTCCATAGAAGACATCACCCTAGAGCTGGCCGACCATGGGGCGGTCAAGGTCGAACGTGTGATGAGAAAACGGAGGGGCCTCGAGACCCACCCCTACACTCTTCGTCACGTTCGACTGTGACAAGCTCCCTGAGTCGGTGCGTGCCGGTTGGTACCGCTACCGCGTGAAGGCATTCATGCCACTGCCGCGGCGGTGCTATTACTGTCACCGCTTCGGCCACACGAATCGATCATGTAGACGTGCAAAATCGGGGTCACCCGAAGTCTGTGTAAATTGCTCCAAGGTCGCACACGATAAGTCCAAATCGTGTGTGGCCAAGTGTGTCAATTGCGGAGAGCCGCACCCTGCTTCTTCGAAGCAATGTGGAAGCATATCTCATTGAGAAAGAAATCCTGGCCGTTCAGGCCCAGGATCGACTCTCATTCCGCGAGGCTAAGGACTTGGTCCTGGCGCGCCCAGCTCTGCCTGGGACGTCATATGCCTCAATAGTTAGAAAAGCACCCTCTGCTCCTAGCCCATCCAGGCCAACGAGCACGGTTGTTTCCGCGCCCATTCGGAGCCCTTCTGCGGGCTCTACTACACCCGGGCGCTCCCCTGGTAGAGCTGGCGGCAAAAAGGGTTCACACCCAGCCCCGGTTAATACCAGGGCTTCCCCCAGCGTGACCGTTTCCCGTAATGCGAAACGGCCACGCGCCTCCACCGAGTCGTTAGACTCACAGGAGGCAACACCCCTGAAGATGGTCACTAGGCCATCTTCCGGGGTTCCTAAAGCTGTTCCCCGAAAGGAGGACAGCAACAAAGGAGCTTCGCCCACGCCCCAAGGTGGAGCGAGTAGCTCGGAGACGGTGGTTCCTCGAAAAGAGGGCCGCCCGCCTAAGGTTTCGAGGCGGAGGGAGGAAAAGACTCGCATGGCGAGCCCAACCTCCCCCAATAAGTCCTCGAAGGCGACAGCGCTTTGTCCGGCCAACAGCGCCCGGGGTTCTGCCCCCGGGAAGCGTACGGCCATTCCCGTGAGGGTCTTCAATTCGAGGAGGGCCCCCGCGTCTCCTCCGAGCTAGGCCTGGAGGGCATATTCCTTCAGTGGAATTGCCGTGGACTCCGGGCCAACTGGGAGGAGCTGCGGAGGCTAGGCTCGTCCCGTTCCCCGTTAGCTATTTTTTTGCAGGAGACCATGCTAGGTTCGTGCCCCCTCCCTGCCCTCCCGGGGTATAAGGGTCTTGCGACCCCACCACCGCGGGATGGCCGGGCTGGGGGGTGCGCAGTTTACACCCGGCATGATGTCTCCGTTCTTCCTTTCTCTTTAGATACCTCCTTTCAGGCAGTGGCTGTGCAGCTGCACCTGGATAGGAGGTATACTATCATTTCTGCGTACATTCCACCGTCAGCTGACTTCGACGCGGGGGACTTCCGCCGCGTCGTGGCACGGTTGCCGAGGCCCTATCTCTTGCTTGGAGATCTGAACGGCAGGCATCCTCTCTGGGGAGATTACTCCATAAATCCCAGGGGACAAGTCCTTGCCGATCTGATCGAAGAGCTTGAGATGGGTGTCCTAAACGTGGATGAGTTTACGCATCACTGTCCGAGAACCGCTTCATTTTCTTGCCTTGACCTATCTTTGTGCTCTTCGGATGCACAGCCTGATTTTGATTGGGGGGTGGTCGATGACCTCCATGGTAGTGATCACTTTCCCATTCAAATATCATTTTCAGGGCAACTGCCGCCTGAGAGACCACCTCGGTGGTGCTTGGCGCGGGCGCGGTGGCCTGCATTTCAGGAAATGACTGAATTCTCTATCTCAGTCGAGGAGTTTAGGTCGGTAGATGAGGCCGTTGAGTTCTTCTCCGGCAACCTCATCGCCGTGGGCCTGACTACTATTCCTAGGACGTCTGGCCGTTTTGCACGCCGACCACTCCCATGGTGGTCGGCCGAGTGTGAGACGGCCCTCAAACAGAAGCGTTATGCCTACATGCGCTATAAGCGCCGCCCGAACGATTTCACTGTCGCTAAATTTCGTCGGGCTAGGGCTAGGTTCCGGTATATTTCGAAGCACGCCCGCCGCTCTTCTTGGCGGGCATACGTGTCTTCACTTAACGGGAAGACCCCTTTAGCTGAGGTGTGGAAGCGAGTCAAAAGGATTCGGGGCAAGTTCTCGCAGGACCCCCCTCCCGTTCTCCAGGAGAATGGGACCGCAATCTCGGACCCCGCGTCCGTGGCGGAATCCTTAGCGACCGCTTTTTCCGCATTCTCTAGCCGTGATGCTGCTCCGCCAGCATTCAATGCACGTCGTGATGTCGCGGAAGGCCGCCGGCTGGACTTTACCTCCAGAGGCGGAGAACCCTTCAACGACAAGTTTACTGTGAGTGAGTTGCGCTCCGCTCTCGCTTCGTGCGCGGACACCGCCCATGGTCCGGACGATGTCCCGTACGCCATGCTTCGACACCTGGGTGAGCGAGGCATGGCCTTTCTGTTAGATTTGTTCAACAGGATCTGGGTGGAAGGTCTTCTCCCAGACTCCTGGCGAATCGCTACTGTGCTCGCCTTTTGCAAGCCGGGGAGAGATCACTCTACTCCGACCGGATTCCGCCCAATCTCTCTAACCTCTTGCGTGTGCAAGTTGATGGAGAAATTGGTAAATGTTAGATTAGCCTTTTTCCTGGACAGCGGAGGCCATCTGTCTTCCGCACAGTGCGGCTTCCTTAAGTTCCACTCCACGTCGGATGCTCTGCTCCGACTGGAAAATGCAGTCTGCGAGGCTTTCCTTCGTAGACAGCACTACGCCACGGTCTTTTTCGATTTGGAGAAGGCCTATGATACCGCATGTCGATACGGTATCATGGAGACTCTCCACACGATGGGGGCGAGGGGACGCCTCCCAATGTTTATATCTGAATTTTTGCGAGATCGTCGATTCCGCGTACGGGTGGGGGGAGCTCTCTCCGGCCCAAAGGAGCAGGAAGAGGGTGTCCCGCAGGGAAGTGTCCTCAGTGTCACACTCTTTGCCCTGAGCATCAACGGCATCACCTCGGTGCTGCCGGAAGATGTTCTCGCTACGCTCTACGTGGACGACCTTTCGATCTCTTTTGGCGCGGCCCAGATGTCGACTCCAACAGGCATTGAACCGCGTCTCTCGCTATGCCGAAGCGCACAGGTTTCGGTTTTCTTTGGCCAAGACTAAGGTGGTGCACTTCTGCCGCCATCCACGGCTTCACCCCGACCCAGATTTGTTTCTTAATGGGGTGCGCCTGGATGTGGTTGAGTCGCACCGTTTCCTTGGTCTTGTATTCGACCGACGCCTCACCTGGGAGGCTCATATTCGCAGCCTTAGGGTCTCTTGTACCCGCGCCATGGACATTCTCCGTTCCGTGACGTTCAGCGCTTGGGGCGTTGATAGGGCTACCGCCTTACTTTTTTATCGATCCTTTGTTCGTTCCAAGCTCGACTACGGATGCGAGTTTTATGCATCCGCAGCCGAGCGTTTATTGCGGAAGGTGGATTCGATCCACCACACCGGCCTTCGCCTTTGGACCGGTGCCTTCCGCACTTCCCCCATTGAGAGCCTGTTGGTCGATGCTGGGGAGATGCCACTCGCTCTGCGCCGCGTGCAGTGCATCACTCGCCTGTACGCGCGAGCCCGGCGCCTCCCTCAGTCGCCAACAGCTCTCACTGCATCCGCAGCTGATCTCGATGGTGCCTATGCCGCCGAGAGACGCCAGTCATACCCTAAGCCCTTTGGGTTTAGGGCCAGGAAACTCCTTCGAGAGGTAGATATAGCTCTCGGGCCGGTGGCGCCCCTGGTTCTGCCCAGGACGCCACCCTGGAGGGTACCACATTTGGCTATTTGTCGCCACGCCTCTGCTCCCAAAGCTTGAACTGCGCCGGGAGTATTGCGTTCGACCTTTTTGGAGCACACATCGTGTCACGCTGGTACCGTGCCAGTGTATACGGATGGCTCCAAGTCCCAAGAGGGGGTCGGCTTCCACGCCGTATCCCCTCTGTTTGAAGTCAGCGGGGCTCTACCAGGCGCTGCGTCTGTCTTCACGGCCGAGCTGGTGGCAATACACCACTCGGTACGGGAGATTACGCGACGTGCCCGGTTCGGAGACCGGATTGTGATCTATAGCGACTCAAAAAGCGCCCTGAGTGCTCTCGGGGCATTGGAATCTCCGCATCCCCTGGTTCGCGATATCCGTGACGCCACGGTTTTGGCGAGCCGGGCAGATGTCGAGATTGTCTTCTGCTGGGTTCCTGGACATGTAGGAATTGCGGGGAATGAGCGCGCCGATGAGGGCGCCAAAGAGTCCGCGAGGACTCTGCGACCGGACCAGCGTTTCGCTCTTCCTCACACCGACTACATGGCAGGAATACGGGCAGCTCTTCGGACTGCTTGGCAAAGAAGATGGGAGACGGTCGAAGGGAACCTAAAGTTGCGTGCCATTGCGCCGCGACTGTTCCCATGGACCTATCCCCCAATGCCGCGGCGGCTTCAGGTTGCTTTCTGTCGTCTCCGAATCGGACACACTCGTGTGACGCATCGCTATCTGATGGAGCGCTCGCCTGCGCCCTATTGCAACGACTGCGTCGTCCCCCAGACTGTTCGGCACATTCTTGTCGAATGTCCCAGTCTGGGTGATCTTCGCGCACGATACCTGTCCCAGTACCGGGATGGGCGGGGTCGCTACCGCCTGTCCCTTGTGCTCGGGACAGATTCGTGCACATTGACTTGTGGACTTATTGACTTCTTGGGAGAGGCCGGCCTTCTCTCTATTATTTAAGCAAGGTTTGTTTGTTGTTGTTTTTTTTGTTTTTTGTTTGTTTTTTTCCTTTAGTTGCACGCTCCTGCGCCGGGGGGACCTCTCCCCGACGCACCAGCTTGCTTCCTTTCCCCCTTTTGGGGTATTGTTTGTTCTGTTTTTTTTGTTTGTTTTTTTTTTCTCTTTAATTTATTTTAAAGTAGCCTAGAACTAGGCCAGTTTTAATACGGCGACTAATGCCCAAGTAGGCAGTCGCCAGATGAGCTCATAAAAAAAAAAAAATAAAAAATACACCCGTCATGATGTCTCCGTTCTTCCTTCCTCTTTAGATACCTCCTTTCAGGCAGTGGCTGTGCAGCTGCACCTGGATAGGAGGTATACTATCATTTCTGCGTACATTCCACCGTCAGCTGACTTCGACGCGGGGGACTTCCGCCGCGTCGTTGCACGGTTGCCGAGGCCCTATCTCTTGCTTGGAGATCTGAACGGCAGGCATCCTCTCTGGGGAGATTACTCCATAAATCCCAGGGGACAAGTCCTTGCCGATCTGATCGAAGAGCTGAGATGGGTGTCCTAAACGTGGATGAGTTTACGCATCACTGTCCGAGAACCGCTTCATTTTCTTGCCTTGACCTATCTTTGTGCTCTTCGGATGCACAGCCTGATTTTGATTGGGGGGTGGTCGATGACCTCCATAGTAGTGATCACTTTCCCATTCAAATATCATTTTCAGGGCAACTGCCGCCTGAGAGACCACCTCGGTGGTGCTTGGCGCGGGCGCGGTGGCCTGCATTTCAGGAAATGACTGAATTCTCTATCGTAAGGGGCGCGGCGATTTGCCATCCTGGCCGCCGTGCTGACGGGATCCAGCGCTCCGTCCGGCCCCAGCTTAGCCTCTCTTCCTTCCTTCAGATAGCCCGATTTCTCCCCTACCTCGTCGCTTTTCATACAACCTCTCCCACAACTTTCTCTGGTCAGCCTCTAATTTCACAGGGTAGAATGCTGACCTTCTTCTCAAGCCAACCACCCCGGATCGGGGCTGAGGGGGGGAGGGGACATTGTTCCCTAACCCCTCAGCTCCGGTTCGGGATGGGGTTTTTTTTAACAACCTGCTTCATCCCCACCCACATCTTCCTCACATCCCTTTTCCTCTCCTCTTCACAACCTATATTTTTTACGCCGTGTCCAAGGTGGAGCCGCCATGCCGAAGGACTGCCAGGCCACCAGGCGGGAGGGGTGGTCCCGAATGGCGGCGCCTGGCTCTGCCGGGCTTGTAAGCACCTCTCGCAGTGCGGGCAACTGCGAGAGGTGATGAGCTATTGCGTCCCGTAATCAAAAGAGGGTCACCATGCCCATGTATGAAAAAAAACAAAAACCCCAACCCCCAACTTCCCCAAAAACATCTACGGAGCCGCCCTCGGGCAGCTCCACCGAGAAAATGGAGGTCCCCCCCCTTGTGCTTGCGCAAGGGACCCTCCATAATTCTTTAACCGGAGAGGAGGCTTACTCCTCTCCTACGCCTACGGGTGTAGGGGACTCCCCCTCACCCCCTTCTCTGGAGGTGCTTTCGGGCACCTCCCTATCTCCAGCGGCAGTCCCTCCTTTGCTTTCTAAGGGGACTGCCAAGAAAGCCAGCAGGCAGCCCATTGCCGACCGCCCCTCGTGCAAGCGGCTCGGTAGGGCAAACCCCCTTAGGGGGGAGAGGGAAGCCAGGCCCCTTCGGTCGCTTCCCTCAAAAGACCTGCTGGCAAGAATTTTGAACCTTGCTGGGGTCAAGGCCTGTGCCTCCCCACACCACCTGACTAGTGACAATACTGCCAAGGGGACCTGCGATGTCCTGGGAGGGGATGGCCAACTGGAGGCCCCTCCTGTGATAGACATGGTCCTTGAGGAGACCCAGCCCCAGACGGTAGGGCCTTCCATGGGGGGGAATTCGGGCTCGGCGCCAAGCACCGAACCCGAATCCGCCCCTATGCAAGGTCCTCCTCAAATGGCTGAGGGCTCCGAGGCAGTAGAAGGAGGGGAGGGATCTCCTCCGACAGGTGCCCCTACGACAACCAGGACCTTCTCCATTTCGGAGAGGGACCTGGCTGAGGCTGGTCCATCTGGCCTGGGGACTTCTGCCGGCGGAGGTGAAAAGCGGGTTCATTCCCCGCCCTCCTCTCCTAAAAAGAAAAAGACTCAAAAGACGAAGAAGACTCGGGGCTCCTCTCCATCCGCGGGGGCTGCGGGGACGGATGGGTCTGCTGCCACTTTGGTAGGCGACCAAGCCAAGATCGGCACATCCGGCCCCTCTACCCCCTCGTGTGCGGAGCCCATCACTACGACTAAGACCAAGAATGCACAGGGCGGAGCCTCGATGACATCGGGGCCCCTGATTCAGAGGTTACCTGGCGTTTTCGAGC
Organism: Ceratothoa steindachneri; assembly: GCA_963969495.1. Classification (NCBI taxonomy): domain Eukaryota; kingdom Metazoa; phylum Arthropoda; class Malacostraca; order Isopoda; family Cymothoidae; genus Ceratothoa; species Ceratothoa steindachneri. The sequence goes on along the minus strand of OZ018322.1, from coordinate 129,297,329 downwards.
CCGCTGGCTTCAAACGCTTCCTCGTTATTCGCTCCACTGATGGCACCATGTTGTCCAAGGGCAACATGATCCATCAGAGGAGAGGATTAGCTAGTGCAATTGGTAGAGAGCCGAAGGTAACCCGTTTCTCGGACGGGAGCCTTCTGGCGAATGCGGCGAATCCCGCCGAGGCGGCCAAGATAAGTGCTCTTCGGACACTTCATGGCACCCCGGTGAGTGTGACGCCGCACTCTAACATGAACTTTGTGAAAGGAGTAGTTTATGCGAGGGAACTCGTTGACTACTCCATTGAGGACATCACCCTAGAGCTGGCCGACCATGGGGCGGTCAAGGTCGAACGTGTGATGAGAAAACAGGGAGGGGCCTCGAGACCCACCCCTACACTCTTCGTCACGTTCGACTGTGACAAGCTCCCTGAGTCGGTGCGTGCCGGTTGGTACCGCTACCGCGTGAAGGCATTCGTGCCACTGCCGCGGCGGTGCTATTACTGCCACCGCTTCGGCCATACGAATCGATCATGTAGACGTGCAAAATCGGGGTCACCCGAAGTCTGTGTAAATTGCTCCAAGGTCGCACACGATAAGTCCAAATCGTGTGTGGCCAAGTGTGTCAATTGCGGAGAGCCGCACCCTGCTTCTTCGAAGCAATGTGGTGCATATCTCCTTGAGAAAGAAATCCTGGCCGTTCAGGCCCAGGATCGACTCTCATTCCGCGAGGCAAAGGACTTGGTCCTGGCGCGCCCGGCTCTGCCTGGGACGTCATATGCCTCAATAGTTAGAAAGGCACCCTCTGCTCCTGGCCCATCCAGGCCAACGAGCACGGTTGTTTCCGCGCCCATTCGGAGCCCTTCTGTGGGCTCTACCCAACCTGGGCGCTCCCCTGGTAAAGCTGGCGGCAAAAAGGGTTCATACCCTGCCCCGGCTAAAACCAAGGCTCCCCCCTCTTCCCCCAGCGTGACCGTTTCGCGTAAAGCGAAACGGCCACGCGCCTCCACCGAGTCGTTAGACTCACAGGAGGCAACACCCCTGAAGATGGTCGCTAGGCCATCTTCCGGGGTTCCTAAAGCTGTTCCCCGAAAGGAGGACAGCAACAAAGGAGCTTCGGCCCCTTTGCCCACGCCCCGAGGTGGAGCGAGTGGCTCGGAGACGGTGGTTCCTCGAAAAGAGGGCCCCCCGCCTCCGAAGCCGCAACGCCCGCCTAAAGTTTCGAGGCGGAGGGAGGAAAAGACTCGCATGGCGAGCCCAACCTCCCCCAATAAGTCCTCGAAGGCGACAGCGCCTTCAGCGCTTTGTCCGGCCAACAGCGCCCGGGGTTCTGCCCCCGGGAAGCGTACGGCCATTCCCGTGAGGGTCTTCAATTCGAGGAGGGCCCCCGCGTCTCCTCCGAGCTAGGCCTGGAGGGCATATTCCTTCAATGGAATTGCCGTGGACTCCGGGCCAACTGGGAGGAGCTGCGGAGGCTCGCCTCATCCCGTTCCCCGTTAGCTATTTTTTTGCAGGAGACCATGCTAGGCGCGTGCCCCCTGCCTGCCCTCCCGGGGTATAAGGGTCTTGCGACCCAACCACCGCGGGACGGCCGGGCTGGGGGATGCGCGGTTTACACCCGGCATGATGTCTCCGTTCTTCCTTTCTCTTTAGATACCTCCTTTCAGGCAGTGGCTGTGCAGCTGCACCTGGATAGGAGGTATACTATCATTTCTGCGTACATTCCACCGTCAGCTGACTTCGACGCGGGGGACTTTCGCCGCGTCGTGGCACGGTTGCCGAGGCCCTATCTCTTGCTTGGAGATCTGAACGGCAGGCATCCTCTCTGGGGAGATTACACCATAAATCCCAGGGGACAAGTCCTTGCCGATCTGATCGAAGAGCTTGAGATGGGTGTCCTAAACGTGGATGAGTTTACGCATCACTGTCCGAGAACCGCTTCATTTTCTTGCCTTGACCTATCTTTGTGCTCTTCGGATGCACAGCCTGATTTTGATTGGGGGGTGGTCGATGACCTCCATGGTAGTGATCACTTTCCCATTCAAATATCATTTTCAGGGCAACTGCCGCCTGAGAGACCACCTCGGTGGTGCTTGGCGCGGGCGCGGTGGCCTGCATTTCAGGAAATGACTGAATTCTCTATCTCAGTCAAGGAGTTTAGGTCGGTAGATGAGGCCGTCGAGTTCTTCTCCGGCAACCTCATCGCCGTGGGCCTGACTACTATTCCTAGGACGTCTGGCCGTTTTGCACGCCGACCACTCCCATGGTGGTCGGCCGAGTGTGAGACGGCCCTCAAACAGAAGCGTTATGCCTACATGCGCTATAAGCGCCGCCCGAACGATTTCACCGTCGCTGAATTTCGTCGGGCTAGGGCTAGGTTCCGGTATATTTCGAAGCACGCCCGCCGCTCTTCTTGGCGGGCATACGTGTCTTCACTTAACGGGAAGACCCCTTTAGCTGAGGTGTGGAAGCGAGTCAAAAGGATTCGGGGCAAGTTCTCGCAGGACCCCCCTCCCGTTCTCCAGGAGAATGGGACCGCAATCTCGGACCCCGCGTCCGTGGCGGAATCCTTAGCGACCGCTTTTTCCGCATTCTCTAGCCGTGATGCTGCTCCGCCAGCATTCAATGCACGTCGTGATGTCGCGGAAGGCCGCCGGCTGGACTTTACCTCCAGAGGCGGAGAACCCTTCAACGACAAGTTTACTGTGAGTGAGTTGCGTTCCGCTCTCGCTTCGTGCGCGGACACCGCCCATGGTCCGGACGATGTCCCGTACGCCATGCTTCGACACCTGGGTGAGCGAGGCATGGCCTTTCTATTAGATTTGTTCAACAGGATCTGGGTGGAAGGTCTCCTCCCAGACTCCTGGCGAATCGCTACTGTGCTCGCCTTTCGCAAGCCGGGGAGAGATCACTCTACTCCGACCGGTTTCCGCCCAATCTCTCTAACCTCTTGCGTGTGCAAGTTGATGGAGAAATTGGTAAATGTTAGATTAGCCTATTTCCTGGACAGCGGAGGCCATCTGTCTTCTGCACAGTGCGGCTTCCGTAAGTTCCACTCCACGTCGGATGCTCTGCTCCGACTGGAAAATGCCGTCTGCGAGGCTTTCCTTCGTAGACAGCACTACGCCACGGTGTTTTTTGATCTGGAGAAAGCCTATGATACCGCATGGCGATACGGTATCATGGAGACTCTCCACACGATGGGGGCGAGGGGACGCCTCCCAATGTTTATATCTGAATTTTTGCGAGATCGTCGATTCCGCGTACGGGTGGGGGGAGCCCTCTCCGGCCCAAAGGAGCAGGAAGAGGGTGTCCCGCAGGGAAGTGTCCTCAGTGTCACACTCTTTGCCCTGAGCATCAACGGCATCACCTCGGTGCTGCCGGAAGATGTTCTCGCTACGCTCTACGTGGACGACCTTTCGATCTCTTTTGGCGCGGCCCAGATGCCAACTCTGGAGCGTCGACTCCAACAGGCATTGAACCGCGTCTCTCGCTATGCCGAAGCGCACAGGTTTCGGTTTTCTTTGGCCAAGACTAAGGTGGTGCACTTCTGCCGCCATCCACGGCTTCACCCCGACCCAGATTTGTTTCTTAATGGGGTGCGCCTGGATGTGGTTGAGTCGCACCGTTTCCTTGGTCTTGTATTCGACCGACGCCTCACCTGGGAGGCTCACATTCGCAGCCTTAGGGTCTCTTGTACCCGCGCCATGGACATTCTCCGTTCCGTGACGTTCAGCGCTTGGGGCGCTGATAGGGCTACCGCCTTACTTTTTTATCGATCCTTTGTTCGCTCGAAGCTCGACTACGGATGCGAGTTTTATGCATCCGCAGCCGAGCGTTTATTGCGGAAGGTGGATTCGATCCACCACACCCCGTAAGGGGCGCGGCGATTTGCCATCCTGGCCGCCGTGCTGACGGGATCCAGCGCTCCGTCCGGCCCCAGCTTAGCCTCTCTTCCTTCCTTCAGATAGCCCGATTTCTCCCCTACCTCGTCCCCGTAAGGGGCGCGGCGATTTGCCATCCTGGCCGCCGTGTTGACGGGATCCAGCGCCCCGTCCGGCCCCAGCTTAGCCTCTCTTCCTTCCTTCAGATAGCCTGTATTCCTATCCTACCTCGTCGCTTTTCATACAACCTCTCCCACAACTTTCTCTGGTCAGCCTCTAATTTCACAGGGTAGAAGCTGACCTTCTTCTCAGCCAATCGTCCCGGATCGGGGCTGAGGGGGGAGGGGACAGTGTCCCCTAACTCCTGAGCTCCGGTCTGGGGTGGTTGGCTTTTAACAACCTGCTTCATCCCCACCCATACCTTCCTCACATCCCTTTTCCTCTCGTCTTCAAAATCTATCCGTTTTACGCCGTGTTCAAGGTGGAGCCGCCATGCCGAAGGACTGCCAGGCCACCAGGCGGGAGGGGTGGTCCCAAATGGCGGCGCCTGGCTCTGCCGGGCCTGTAAGCACCTCTTGCAGTGCGGGCTACTGCAAGAGGTGGTGAGCGATTGCGTCCCGTAAAACAAAGAGGGTCACCATGCCCAATGATGAAAAAAAAAACCATCTCCCCTTAATTCCCCCTATAACAACAACGGAGCCGCCCTCGTGCAGCTCCACAGAAAAGATGGAGGTCCCCCCCCCTGTGCTTGCGCAGGGGACCCTCCATACCTCTTTAACCGGAGAGGAGGCTTACTCCTCTCCTACGCCTACGGGTGTAGGGGACTCCCCCTCACCCCCTTCTCTGGAGGTGCTTTCGGGCACCTCCCTATCTCCAGCGGCAGTCCCTCCTATGCTTTCTAAGGGGACTGCCAAGAAAGCCAGCAGGCCACCCTTAGCCAGCCGCTCCACATCAAAGCGGCTCGGTAGGGCAAACCCCCTTAGGGGGGAGAGGGAAGCCAGGCCCCTTCGGTCGCTTCCCTCAAAAGACCTGCTGGCAAAAATATTAAACCTTGCCGGGGTCAAGGCCTGTGCCTCCCCACTAAAGACTTATGACGCTGCCAAGGGGACCTGCGATGTCCTGGGAGGGGATGGCCAATTGGAGGCCCCTCCTGTGATAGACATGGTCCTTGAGGAAAACCAGCCTCAGAAGGTAGGGCCTTCCATGGGGGGGAATCCGGGCTTGGCGCCAAGCACCGAACCCGAATCCGCCCCTATGCAAGGTCCTCATCAAACGGCTGTGGATTCTCAGGCAGGACAAGGAGGGGAGGGATCTCCTCCGGATGAATCCCCTGCGCCCACCGGGACCTTCTCCATTTCAGAGAAGGACCTGGCTGAGGCCGGTCCATCTGGCCTGGGGGCTTCTACCGGCGGGGGTGAAAAGCGGGTTCATTCCCCGCCCTCCTCTCCTAAAAAGAAGAAAAAGACAAGAAAGACGAAAAAGACTCGGGGCTCCTATCCATCCGCGGGGGCTGCGGGGACGGATGGGTCTGCTGCCACTTTGGTAGGCGACCAAGCCAAGATCGGCACATCCGGCCCCTCTACCCTCTCGTGTGCGGAGCCCCTGACTAAGACCAAGAGTGCACAGGGCGGAGCCTCGATGACATCGGGGCCCCTCATTCAGAGGTTACCTGGCGTTTTCGAGCCCGCTGGCTTCAAACGCTTCCTCGTTATTCGCTCCACTGATGGCACCATGTTGTCCAAGGGCAACATGATCCATCAGAGGAGAGGATTAGCTAGTGCAATTGGTAGAGAGCCGAAGGTAACCCGTTTCTCGGACGGGAGCCTTCTGGCGAATGCGGCGAATCCCGCCGAGGCGGCCAAGATAAGTGCTCTTCGGACACTTCATGGCACCCCGGTGAGTGTGACGCCGCACTCTACCATGAACTTTGTAAAAGGAGTAGTTTATGCGAGGGAACTCGTTGACTACTCCATAGAAGACATCACCCTAGAGCTGGCCGACCATGGGGCGGTCAAGGTCGAACGTGTGATGAGAAAACAGGGAGGAGCCTCGAGACCCACCCCTACACTCTTCGTCACGTTCGACTGTGACAAGCTCCCTGAGTCGGTGCGTGCCGGTTGGTACCGCTACCGCGTGAAGGCATTCGTGCCACTGCCGCGGCGGTGCTATTACTGTCACCGCTTCGGCCACACGAATCGATCATGTAGACGTGCAAAATCGGGGTCACCCGAAGTCTGTGTAAATTGCTCCAAGGTCGCACACGATAAGTCCAAATCGTGTGTGGCCAAGTGTGTCAATTGCGGAGAGCCGCACCCTGCTTCTTCGAAGCAATGTGGTGCATATCTCCTTGAGAAAGAAATCCTGGCCATTCAGGCCCAGGATCGACTCTCATTCCGCGAGGCTAAGGACTTGGTCCTGGCGCGCCCGGCTCTGCCTGGGACGTCATATGCCTCAATAGTTAGAAAAGCACCCTCTGCTCCTGGCCCATCCAGGCCAACGAGCACGGTTGTTTCCGCGCCCATTCGGAGCCCTTCTGCGGGCTCTACTACACCCGGGCGCTCCCCTGGTAGAGCTGGCGGCAAAAAGGGTTCACACCCAGCCCCGGCTAATACCAGGGCTCCCCCCTCTTCCCCCAGCGTGACCGTTTCCCGTAAGGCGAAACGGCCACGCGCCTCCACAGAGTCGTTAGACTCACAGGAGGCAACACCCCTGAAGATGGTCGCTAGGCCATCTTCCGGGGTTCCTAAAGCTGTTCCCCGAAAGGAGGACAGCAACAAAGGAGCTTCGGCCCCTTCGCCCACGCCCCAAGGTGGAGCGAGTGGCTCGGAGACGGTGGTTCCTCGAAAAGAGGGCCCCCCGCCTCCCAAGCCGCAACGCCCGCCTAAGGTTTCGAGGCGGAGGGAGGAAAAGACTCGCATGGCGAGCCCAACCTCCCCCAATAAGTCCTCGAAGGCGACAGCGCTTTGTCCGGCCAACAGCGCCCGGGGTTCTGCCCCCGGGAAGCGTACGGCCATTCCCGTGAGGGTCTTCAATTCGAGGAGGGCCCCCGCGTCTCCTCCGAGCTAGGCCTGGAGGGCATATTCCTTCAATGGAATTGCCGTGGACTCCGGGCCAACTGGGAGGAGCTGCGGAGGCTCGTCTCGTCCCGTTCCCCGTTAGCTATTTTTTTGCAGGAGACCATGCTAGGCGCGTGCCCGCTGCCTGCCCTCCCGGGGTATAAGGGTCTTGCGACCCCACCACCGCGGGATGGCCGGGCTGGGGGATGCGCGGTTTACACCCGGCATGATGTCTCCGTTCTTCCTTTCTCTTTAGATACCTCCTTTCAGGCAGTGGCTGTGCAGCTGCACCTGGATAGGAGGTATACTATCATTTCTGCGTACATTCCACCGTCAGCTGACTTCGACGCGGGGGACTTCCGCCGCGTCGTGGCACGGTTGCCGAGGCCCTATCTCTTGCTTGGAGATCTGAACGGCAGGCATCCTCTCTGGGGAGATTACTGCATAAATCCCAGGGGACAAGTCCTTGCCGATCTGATCGAAGAGCTTGAGATGGGTGTCCTAAACGTGGATGAGTTTACGCATCACTGTCCGAGAACCGCTTCATTTTCTTGCCTTGACCTATCTTTGTGCTCTTCAGATGCACAGCCTGATTTTGATTGGGGGGTGGTCGATGACCTCCATGGTAGTGATCACTTTCCCATTCAAATATCATTTTTAGGGCAACTGCCGCCTGAGAGACCACCTCGGTGGTGCTTGGCGCGGGCGCGGTGGCCTGCATTTCAGGAAATGACTGAATTCTCTATCTCAGTCGAGGAGTTTAGGTCGGTAGATGAGGCCGTTGAGTTCTTCTCCGGCAACCTCATCGCCGTAGGCCTGACTACTATTCCTAGGACGTCTGGCCGTTTTGCACGCCGACCACTCCCATGGTGGTCGGCCGAGTGTGAGACGGCCCTCAAACAGAAGCGTTATGCCTACATGCGCTATAAGCGCCGCCCGAACGATTTCACTGTCGCTGAATTTCGTCGGGCTAGGGCTAGGTTCCGGTATATTTCGAAGCACGCCCGCCGCTCTTCTTGGCGGGCATACGTGTCTTCACTTAACGGGAAGACCCCTTTAGCTGAGGTGTGGAAGCGAGTCAAAAGGATTCGGGGCAAGTTCTCGCAGGACCCCCCTCCCGTTCTCCAGGAGAATGGGACCGCAATCTCGGACCCCGCGTCCGTGGCGGAATCCTTAGCGACCGCTTTTTCCGCATTCTCTAGCCGTGATGCTGCTCCGCCAGCATTCAATGCACGTCGTGATGTCGCGGAAGGCCGCCGGCTGGACTTTACCTCCAGAGGCGGAGAACCCTTCAACGACAAGTTTACTGTGAGTGAGTTGCGTTCCGCTCTCGCTTCGTGCGCGGACACCGCCCATGGTCCGGACGATGTCCCGTACGCCATGCTTCGACACCTGGGTGAGCGAGGCATGGCCTTTCTGTTAGATTTGTTCAACAGGATCTGGGTGGAAGGTCTTCTCCCAGACTCCTGGCGAATCGCTACTGTGCTCGCCTTTCGCAAGCCGGGGAGAGATCACTCTACTCCGACCGGTTTCCGCCCAATCTCTCTAACCTCTTGCGTGTGCAAGTTGATGGAGAAATTGGTAAATGTTAGATTAGCCTATTTCCTGGACAGCGGAGGCCATCTGTCTTCTGCACAGTGCGGCTTCCGTAAGTTCCACTCCACGTCGGATGCTCTGCTTCGACTGGAAAGTGCCGTCTGCGAGGCTTTCCTTCGTAGACAGCACTACGCCACGGTGTTTTTTGATCTGGAGAAGGCCTATGATACCGCATGGCGATACGGTATCATGGAGACTCTCCACACGATGGGGGCGAGGGGACGCCTCCCAATTTTTATATCTGAATTTTTGCGAGATCGTCGATTCCGCGTACGGGTGGGGGGAGCCCTCTCCGGCCCAAAGTAGCAGGAAGAGGGTGTCCCGCAGGGAAGTGTCCTCAGTGTCACACTCTTTGCCCTGAGCATCAACGGCATCACCTCGGTGCTGCCGGAAGATGTTCTCGCTACGCTCTACGTGGACGACCTTTCGATCTCTTTTGGCGCGGCCCAGATGCCAACTCTGGAGCGTCGACTCCAACAGGCATTGAACCGCGTCTCTCACTATGCCGAAGCGCACAGGTTTCGGTTTTCTTTGGCCAAGACTAAGGTGGTGCACTTCTGCCGCCATCCACGGCTTCACCCCGACCCAGATTTGTTTCTTAATGGGGTGCGCCTGGATGTGGTTGAGTCGCACCGTTTCCTTGGTCTTGTATTCGACCGACGCCTCACCTGGGAGGCTCATATTCGCAGCCTTAGGGTCTCTTGTACCCGCGCCATGGACATTCTCCGTTCCGTGACGTTCAGCGCTTGGGGCGCTGATAGGGCTACCGCCTTACTTTTTTATCGATCCTTTGTTCGCTCGAAGCTCGACTACGGATGCGAGTTTTATGCATCCGCAGCCGAGCGTTTATTGCGGAAGGTGGATTCGATCCACCACACCGGCCTTCGCCTTGCGACCGGTGCCTTCCGCACTTCCCCCATTGAGAGCCTGTTGGTCGATGCTGGGGATATGCCACTCGCTCTGCGCCGCGTGCAGTGCATCACTCGCCTGTACGCGCGAGCCCGGCGCCTCCCTCAGTCGCCAACAGCTCTCACTGCATCCGCAGCTGATCTCGATGGTGCCTATGCCGCCGAGAGACGCCAGTCATACCCTAAGCCCTTTGGGTTTAGGGCCAGGAAACTCCTTCGAGAAGTAGATATAGCTCTCGGGCCGGTGGCGCCCCTGGTTCTGCCCAGGACGCCACCCTGGAGGGTACCACATTTGGCTATTTGTCGCCACGCCTCTGCTCCCAAAGCTTGTACTGCGCCGGGAGTATTGCGTTCGACCTTTTTGGAGCACACATCGTGTCACGCTGGTACCGTGCCAGTGTATACGGATGGCTCCAAGTCCCAAGAGGGGGTCGGCTTCCACGCCGTATCCCCTCTGTTTGAAGTCAGCGGGGCTCTACCAGGCGCTGCGTCTGTCTTCACGGCCGAGCTGGTGGCAATACACCACTCGGTACGGGAGATTACGCGACGTGCCCGGTTCGGAGACAGGATTGTGATCTATAGCGACTCACAAAGCGCCCTGAGTGCTCTCGGGGCATTGGAATCTCCGCATCCCCTGGTTCGCGATATCCGTGACGCCACGGTTTTGGCGAGCCGGGCAGATGTCGAGATTATCTTCTGCTGGGTTCCTGGACATGTAGGAATTGCGGGGAATGAGCGCGCCGATGAGGGCGCCAAAGAGTCCGCAAGGACTCTGCGACCGGACCAGCGTTTCGCTCTTCCTCACACCGACTACATGGCAGGAATACGGGCAGCTCTTCGGACTGCTTGGCAAAGAAGATGGGAGACGGTCGAAGGGAACTTAAAGTTGCGTGCCATTGCGCCGCGACTGTTCCCATGGACCTATCCCCCAATGCCGCGGCGGCTTCAGGTTGCTTTCTGTCGTCTCCGAATCGGACACACTCGTGTGACGCATCGCTATCTGATGGAGCGCTCGCCTGCGCCCTATTGCAACGACTGCGTCGTCCCCCAGACTGTTCGGCACATTCTTGTCGAATGTCCCAGTCTGGGTGATCTTCGCGCACGACACCTGTCCCGGTACCGGGATGGGCGGGGTCGCTACCGCCTGTCCCTTGTTCTCGGGATGAGTGCGTGTACTTTGACTGGTGGACTTATTGACTTTTTGGGGGAGGCCGGCCTTCTCCCTTTTATTTAACGTGATTTAATTGTTGTTGTTGTTTTTGTAATTGTTTTGTTATTGCTTTGTTATTGTTATTGTTATTCCTTTTTATTGTTTTCTGTTTAATTTTTTAAAGTAGCCTAAATTAGGCTGTTTGTTTACGGCAACTTATGCCTTAGTCGGCAGTCGCCAGATAGCCCCTTAATTAAAAAAAAAAAAAAAAAAATCGATCCACCACACCGGCCTTCGCCTTGCGACCGGTGCCTTCCGCACTTCCCCCATTGAGAGCCTGTTGGTCGATGCTGGGGAGATGCCACTCGCTCTGCGCCGCGTGCAGTGCATCACTCGCCTGTACGCACGAGCCCGGCGCCTCCCCCAGTCGCCAACAGCTCTCACTGCATCCGCAGCTGATCTCGATGGTGCCTATGCCGCCGAGAGACGCCAGTCATACCCTAAGCCCTTTGGGTTTAGGGCCAGGAAACTCCTTCGAGAGGTAGATATAGCTCTCGGGCCGGTGGCGCCCCTGGTTCTGCCCTGGAGGGTACCACATTTGGCTATTTGTCGCCACGCCTCTGCTCCCAAAGCTTGTACTGCGCCGGGAGTATTGCGTTCGATCTTTTTGGAGCACACATCGTGTCACGCTGGTACCGTGCCAGTGTATACGGATGGCTCCAAGTCCCAAGAGGGGGTCGGCTTCCACGCCGTATCCCCTCTGTTTGAAGTCAGCGGGGCTCTACCAGGCGCTGCGTCTGTCTTCACGGCCGAGCTGGTGGCAATACACCACTCGGTACGGGAGATTACGCGACGTGCCCGGTTCGGAGACCGGATTGTGATTTATAGCGACTCACAAAGCGCCCTGAGTGCTCTCGGGGCATTGGAATCTCCGCATCCCCTGGTTCGCGAAATCCGTGACGCCACGGTTTTGGCGAGCCGGGCAGATGTCGAGATTATCTTCTGCTGGGTTCCTGGACATGTAGGAATTGCGGGGAATGAGCGCGCCGATGAGGGCGCCAAAGAGTCCGCGAGGACTCTGCGACCGGACCAGCGTTTCGCTCTTCCTCACACCGACTACATGGCAGGAATACGGGCAGCTCTTCGGACTGCTTGGCAAAGAAGATGGGAGACGGTCGAGGGGAACTTAAAGTTGCGTGCCATTGCGCCGCGACTGTTCCCATGGACCTATCCCCCAATGCCGCGGCGGCTTCAGGTTGCTTTCTGTCGTCTTCGAATCGGACACACTCGTGTGACGCATCGTTACTTGGTGGAGCGCTCGCATGTGCCCTATTGCAACGACTGCGTCGTCCCCCAGACTGTTCGGCATATTCTTGTCGAATGTCCCAGTCTGGGTGATCTTCGCGCACGATACCTGTCTCGGTACCGGGATGGGCGGGGTCGCTACCGCCTGTCCCTTGTACTCGGGACGAGTGCGTGCACCATGACTGGTGGACTTATTGACTTTTGGGGGGAGGCCGGCCTTCTCCCCTTTATTTAAGGTTCCTTTTTTGTTATTGTTTTGTTTTAGATTGCACTCTCCTGCACCGGGGTGAGGGGGACCTCCCCCCGCTGCCGGAGATTGCTTCGATTGTTAAGTTTTTCAAATTTATATTGATTGTTAAGTTTTCATATTTTAACTTTAAAGTAGCCTAATTCTAGGCTGTCGTGTTTTTCGGCGACTTATGCCCAAGTGGGTAGTTGCCAGATGGGCTCTATAAAAAAAAAAAAAATCAGTCAAGGAGTTTAGGTCGGTAGATGAGGCCGTCGAGTTCTTCTCCGGCAACCTCATCGCCGTGGGCCTGACTACTATTCCTAGGACGTCTGGCCGTTTTGCACGCCGACCACTCCCATGGTGGTCGGCCGAGTGTGAGACGGCCCTCAAACAGAAGCGTTATGCCTACATGCGCTATAAGCGCCGCCCGAACGATTTCACCGTCGCTGAATTTCGTCGGGCTAGGGCTAGGTTCCGGTATATTTCGAAGCACGCCCGCCGCTCTTCTTGGCGGGCATACGTGTCTTCACTTAACGGGAAGACCCCTTTAGCTGAGGTGTGGAAGCGAGTCAAAAGGATTCGGGGCAAGTTCTCGCAGGACCCCCCTCCCGTTCTCCAGGAGAATGGGACCGCAATCTCGGACCCCGCGTCCGTGGCGGAATCCTTAGCGACCGCTTTTTCCGCATTCTCTAGCCGTGATGCTGCTCCGCCAGCATTCAATGCACGTCGTGATGTCGCGGAAGGCCGCCGGCTGGACTTTACCTCCAGAGGCGGAGAACCCTTCAACGACAAGTTTACTGTGAGTGAGTTGCGTTCCGCTCTCGCTTCGTGCGCGGACACCGCCCATGGTCCGGACGATGTCCCGTACGCCATGCTTCGACACCTGGGTGAGCGAGGCATGGCCTTTCTATTAGATTTGTTCAACAGGATCTGGGTGGAAGGTCTCCTCCCAGACTCCTGGCGAATCGCTACTGTGCTCGCCTTTCGCAAGCCGGGGAGAGATCACTCTACTCCGACCGGTTTCCGCCCAATCTCTCTAACCTCTTGCGTGTGCAAGTTGATGGAGAAATTGGTAAATGTTAGATTAGCCTATTTCCTGGACAGCGGAGGCCATCTGTCTTCTGCACAGTGCGGCTTCCGTAAGTTCCACTCCACGTCGGATGCTCTGCTCCGACTGGAAAATGCCGTCTGCGAGGCTTTCCTTCGTAGACAGCACTACGCCACGGTGTTTTTTGATCTGGAGAAAGCCTATGATACCGCATGGCGATACGGTATCATGGAGACTCTCCACACGATGGGGGCGAGGGGACGCCTCCCAATGTTTATATCTGAATTTTTGCGAGATCGTCGATTCCGCGTACGGGTGGGGGGAGCCCTCTCCGGCCCAAAGGAGCAGGAAGAGGGTGTCCCGCAGGGAAGTGTCCTCAGTGTCACACTCTTTGCCCTGAGCATCAACGGCATCACCTCGGTGCTGCCGGAAGATGTTCTCGCTACGCTCTACGTGGACGACCTTTCGATCTCTTTTGGCGCGGCCCAGATGCCAACTCTGGAGCGTCGACTCCAACAGGCATTGAACCGCGTCTCTCGCTATGCCGAAGCGCACAGGTTTCGGTTTTCTTTGGCCAAGACTAAGGTGGTGCACTTCTGCCGCCATCCACGGCTTCACCCCGACCCAGATTTGTTTCTTAATGGGGTGCGCCTGGATGTGGTTGAGTCGCACCGTTTCCTTGGTCTTGTATTCGACCGACGCCTCACCTGGGAGGCTCACATTCGCAGCCTTAGGGTCTCTTGTACCCGCGCCATGGACATTCTCCGTTCCGTGACGTTCAGCGCTTGGGGCGCTGATAGGGCTACCGCCTTACTTTTTTATCGATCCTTTGTTCGCTCGAAGCTCGACTACGGATGCGAGTTTTATGCATCCGCAGCCGAGCGTTTATTGCGGAAGGTGGATTCGATCCACCACACCGGCCTTCGCCTTGCGACCGGTGCCTTCCGCACTTCCCCCATTGAGAGCCTGTTGGTCGATGCTGGGGAGATGCCACTCGCTCTGCGCCGCGTGCAGTGCATCCCCCGCCTGTACGCACGAGCCCGGCGCCTCCCCCAGTCGCCAACAGCTCTCACTGCATCCGCAGCTGATCTCGATGGTGCCTATGCCGCCGAGAGACGCCAGTCATACCCTAAGCCCTTTGGGTTTAGGGCCAGGAAACTCCTTCGAGAGGTAGATATAGCTCTCGGGCCGGTGGCGCCCCTGGTTCTGCCCTGGAGGGTACCACATTTGGCTATTTGTCGCCACGCCTCTGCTCCCAAAGCTTGTACTGCGCCGGGAGTATTGCGTTCGATCTTTTTGGAGCACACATCGTGTCACGCTGGTACCGTGCCAGTGTATACGGATGGCTCCAAGTCCCAAGAGGGGGTCGGCTTCCACGCCGTATCCCCTCTGTTTGAAGTCAGCGGGGCTCTACCAGGCGCTGCGTCTGTCTTCACGGCCGAGCTGGTGGCAATACACCACTCGGTACGGGAGATTACGCGACGTGCCCGGTTCGGAGACCGGATTGTGATTTATAGCGACTCACAAAGCGCCCTGAGTGCTCTCGGGGCATTGGAATCTCCGCATCCCCTGGTTCGCGAAATCCGTGACGCCACGGTTTTGGCGAGCCGGGCAGATGTCGAGATTATCTTCTGCTGGGTTCCTGGACATGTAGGAATTGCGGGGAATGAGCGCGCCGATGAGGGCGCCAAAGAGTCCGCGAGGACTCTGCGACCGGACCAGCGTTTCGCTCTTCCTCACACCGACTACATGGCAGGAATACGGGCAGCTCTTCGGACTGCTTGGCAAAGAAGATGGGAGACGGTCGAGGGGAACTTAAAGTTGCGTGCCATTGCGCCGCGACTGTTCCCATGGACCTATCCCCCAATGCCGCGGCGGCTTCAGGTTGCTTTCTGTCGTCTTCGAATCGGACACACTCGTGTGACGCATCGTTACTTGGTGGAGCGCTCGCATGTGCCCTATTGCAACGACTGCGTCGTCCCCCAGACTGTTCGGCATATTCTTGTCGAATGTCCCAGTCTGGGTGATCTTCGCGCACGATACCTGTCTCGGTACCGGGATGGGCGGGGTCGCTACCGCCTGTCCCTTGTACTCGGGACGAGTGCGTGCACCATGACTGGTGGACTTATTGACTTTTTGGGGGAGGCCGGCCTTCTCCCCTTTATTTAAGGTTCCTTTTTTGTTATTGTTTTGTTTTAGATTGCACTCTCCTGCACCGGGGTGAGGGGGACCTCCCCAGGCTGCCGGAGATTGCTTCGATTGTTAAGTTTTTCAAATTTATATTGATTGTTAAGTTTTCATATTTTAACTTTAAAGTAGCCTAATTCTAGGCTGTCGTGTTTTTCGGCGACTTATGCCCAAGTGGGTAGTTGCCAGATGGGCTCTATAAAAAAAAAAAAAAAAAAAATCAGTCAAGGAGTTTAGGTCGGTAGATGAGGCCGTCGAGTTCTTCTCCGGCAACCTCATCGCCGTGGGCCTGACTACTATTCCTAGGACGTCTGGCCGTTTTGCACGCCGACCACTCCCATGGTGGTCGGCCGAGTGTGAGACGGCCCTCAAACAGAAGCGTTATGCCTACATGCGCTATAAGCGCCGCCCGAACGATTTCACCGTCGCTGAATTTCGTCGGGCTAGGGCTAGGTTCCGGTATATTTCGAAGCACGCCCGCCGCTCTTCTTGGCGGGCATACGTGTCTTCACTTAACGGGAAGACCCCTTTAGCTGAGGTGTGGAAGCGAGTCAAAAGGATTCGGGGCAAGTTCTCGCAGGACCCCCCTCCCGTTCTCCAGGAGAATGGGACCGCAATCTCGGACCCCGCGTCCGTGGCGGAATCCTTAGCGACCGCTTTTTCCGCATTCTCTAGCCGTGATGCTGCTCCGCCAGCATTCAATGCACGTCGTGATGTCGCGGAAGGCCGCCGGCTGGACTTTACCTCCAGAGGCGGAGAACCCTTCAACGACAAGTTTACTGTGAGTGAGTTGCGTTCCGCTCTCGCTTCGTGCGCGGACACCGCCCATGGTCCGGACGATGTCCCGTACGCCATGCTTCGACACCTGGGTGAGCGAGGCATGGCCTTTCTATTAGATTTGTTCAACAGGATCTGGGTGGAAGGTCTCCTCCCAGACTCCTGGCGAATCGCTACTGTGCTCGCCTTTCGCAAGCCGGGGAGAGATCACTCTACTCCGACCGGTTTCCGCCCAATCTCTCTAACCTCTTGCGTGTGCAAGTTGATGGAGAAATTGGTAAATGTTAGATTAGCCTATTTCCTGGACAGCGGAGGCCATCTGTCTTCTGCACAGTGCGGCTTCCGTAAGTTCCACTCCACGTCGGATGCTCTGCTCCGACTGGAAAATGCCGTCTGCGAGGCTTTCCTTCGTAGACAGCACTACGCCACGGTGTTTTTTGATCTGGAGAAAGCCTATGATACCGCATGGCGATACGGTATCATGGAGACTCTCCACACGATGGGGGCGAGGGGACGCCTCCCAATGTTTATATCTGAATTTTTGCGAGATCGTCGATTCCGCGTACGGGTGGGGGGAGCCCTCTCCGGCCCAAAGGAGCAGGAAGAGGGTGTCCCGCAGGGAAGTGTCCTCAGTGTCACACTCTTTGCCCTGAGCATCAACGGCATCACCTCGGTGCTGCCGGAAGATGTTCTCGCTACGCTCTACGTGGACGACCTTTCGATCTCTTTTGGCGCGGCCCAGATGCCAACTCTGGAGCGTCGACTCCAACAGGCATTGAACCGCGTCTCTCGCTATGCCGAAGCGCACAGGTTTCGGTTTTCTTTGGCCAAGACTAAGGTGGTGCACTTCTGCCGCCATCCACGGCTTCACCCCGACCCAGATTTGTTTCTTAATGGGGTGCGCCTGGATGTGGTTGAGTCGCACCGTTTCCTTGGTCTTGTATTCGACCGACGCCTCACCTGGGAGGCTCACATTCGCAGCCTTAGGGTCTCTTGTACCCGCGCCATGGACATTCTCCGTTCCGTGACGTTCAGCGCTTGGGGCGCTGATAGGGCTACCGCCTTACTTTTTTATCGATCCTTTGTTCGCTCGAAGCCCCGTAAGGGGCGCGGCGATTTGCCATCCTGGCCGCCGTGCTGACGGGATCCAGCGCTCCGTCCGGCCCCAGCTTAGCCTCTCTTCCTTCCTTCAGATAGCCCGATTTCTCCCCTACCTCGTCGCTTTTCATACAACCTCTCCCACAACTTTCTCTGGTCAGCCTCTAATTTCACAGGGTAGAATGCTGACCTTCTTCTCAAGCCAACCACCCCGGATCGGGGCTGAGGGGGGGAGGGGACATTGTTCCCTAACCCCTCAGCTCCGGTTCGGGATGGGTTTTTTTTAACAACCTGCTTCATCCCCACCCACATCTTCCTCACATCCCTTTTCCTCTCCTCTTCACAACCTATATTTTTTACGCCGTGTCCAAGGTGGAGCCGCCATGCCGAAGGACTGCCAGGCCACCAGGCGGGAGGGGTGGTCCCGAATGGCGGCGCCTGGCTCTGCCGGGCTTGTAAGCACCTCTCGCAGTGCGGGCAACTGCGAGAGGTGATGAGCTATTGCGTCCCGTAATCAAAAGAGGGTCACCATGCCCATGTATGAAAAAAAACAAAAACCCCAACCCCCAACTTCCCCAAAAACATCTACGGAGCCGCCCTCGGGCAGCTCCACCGAGAAAATGGAGGTCCCCCCCCTTGTGCTTGCGCAAGGGACCCTCCATAATTCTTTAACCGGAGAGGAGGCTTACTCCTCTCCTACGCCTACGGGTGTAGGGGACTCCCCCTCACCCCCTTCTCTGGAGGTGCTTTCGGGCACCTCCCTATCTCCAGCGGCAGTCCCTCCTTTGCTTTCTAAGGGGACTGCCAAGAAAGCCAGCAGGCAGCCCATTGCCGACCGCCCCTCGTGCAAGCGGCTCGGTAGGGCAAACCCCCTTAGGGGGGAGAGGGAAGCCAGGCCCCTTCGGTCGCTTCCCTCAAAAGACCTGCTGGCAAGAATTTTGAACCTTGCTGGGGTCAAGGCCTGTGCCTCCCCACACCACCTGACTAGTGACAATACTGCCAAGGGGACCTGCGATGTCCTGGGAGGGGATGGCCAACTGGAGGCCCCTCCTGTGATAGACATGGTCCTTGAGGAGACCCAGCCCCAGACGGTAGGGCCTTCCATGGGGGGGAATTCGGGCTCGGCGCCAAGCACCGAACCCGAATCCGCCCCTATGCAAGGTCCTCCTCAAATGGCTGAGGGCTCCGAGGCAGTAGAAGGAGGGGAGGGATATCCTCCGACAGGTGCCCCGACGACAACCAGGACCTTCTCCATTTCGGAGAGGGACCTGGCTGAGGCTGGTCCATCTGGCCTGGGGACTTCTGCCGGCGGAGGTGAAAAGCGGGTTCATTCCCCGCCCTCCTCTCCTAAAAAGAAAAAGACTCAAAAGACGAAGAAGACTCGGGGCTCCTCTCCATCCGCGGGGGCTGCGGGGACGGATGGGTCTGCTGCCACTTTGGTAGGCGACCAAGCCAAGATCGGCACATCCGGCCCCTCTACCCCCTCGTGTGCGGAGCCCATCACTACGACTAAGACCAAGAATGCACAGGGCGGAGCCTCGATGACATCGGGGCCCCTGATTCAGAGGTTACCTGGCGTTTTCGAGCCCGCTGGCTTCAAACGCTTCCTCGTTATTCGCTCCACTGATGGCACCATGTTGTCCAAGGGCAACATGATCCATCAGAGGAGAGGATTAGCTAGTGCAATTGGTAGAGAGCCGAAGGTAACCCGTTTCTCGGACGGGAGCCTTCTGGCGAATGCGGCGAATCCCGCCGAGGCGGCCAAGATAAGTGCTCTTCGGACACTTCATGGCACCCCGGTGAGTGTGACGCCGCACTCTACCATGAACTTTGTGAAAGGAGTAGTTTATGCGAGGGAACTCGTTGACTACTCCATTGAGGACATCACCCTAGAGCTGGCCGACCATGGGGCGGTCAAGGTCGAACGTGTGATGAGAAAACAGGGAGGGGCCTCGAGACCCACCCCTACACTCTTCGTCACGTTCGACTGTGACAAGCTCCCTGAGTCGGTGCGTGCCGGTTGGTACCGCTACCGCGTGAAGGCATTCGTGCCACTGCCGCGGCGGTGCTATTACTGCCACCGCTTCGGCCATACGAATCGATCATGTAGACGTGCAAAATCGGGGTCACCCGAAGTCTGTGTAAATTGCTCCAAGGTCGCACACGATAAGTCCAAATCGTGTGTGGCCAAGTGTGTCAATTGCGGAGAGCCGCACCCTGCTTCTTCGAAGCAATGTGGTGCATATCTCCTTGAGAAAGAAATCCTGGCCGTTCAGGCCCAGGATCGACTCTCATTCCGCGAGGCAAAGGACTTGGTCCTGGCGCGCCCGGCTCTGCCTGGGACGTCATATGCCTCAATAGTTAGAAAGGCACCCTCTGCTCCTGGCCCATCCAGGCCAACGAGCACGGTTGTTTCCGCGCCCATTCGGAGCCCTTCTGTGGGCTCTACCCAACCTGGGCGCTTCCCTGGTAAAGCTGGCGGCAAAAAGGGTTCATACCCTGCCCCGGCTAAAACCAGGGCTCCCCCCTCTTCCCCCAGCGTGACCGTTTCGCGTAAAGCGAAACGGCCACGCGCCTCCACCGAGTCGTTAGACTCACAGGAGGCAACACCCCTGAAGATGGTCGCTAGGCCATCTTCCGGGGTTCCTAAAGCTGTTCCCCGAAAGGAGGACAGCAACAAAGGAGCTTCGGCCCCTTTGCCCACGCCCCGAGGTGGAGCGAGTGGCTCGGAGACGGTGGTTCCTCGAAAAGAGGGCCCCCTGCCTCCGAAGCCGCAACGCCCGCCTAAAGTTTCGAGGCGGAGGGAGGAAAAGACTCGCATGGCGAGCCCAACCTCCCCCAATAAGTCCTCGAAGGCGACAGCGCCTTCAGCGCTTTGTCCGGCCAACAGCGCCCGGGGTTCTGCCCCCGGGAAGCGTACGGCCATTCCCGTGAGGGTCTTCAATTCGAGGAGGGCCCCCGCGTCTCCTCCGAGCTAGGCCTGGAGGGCATATTCCTTCAATGGAATTGCCGTGGACTCCGGGCCAACTGGGAGGAGCTGCGGAGGCTCGCCTCATCCCGTTCCCCGTTAGCTATTTTTTTGCAGGAGACCATGCTAGGCGCGTGCCCCCTGCCTGCCCTCCCGGGGTATAAGGGTCTTGCGACCCAACCACCGCGGGACGGCCGGGCTGGGGGATGCGCGGTTTACACCCGGCATGATGTCTCCGTTCTTCCTTTCTCTTTAGATACCTCCTTTCAGGCAGTGGCTGTGCAGCTGCACCTGGATAGGAGGTATACTATCATTTCTGCGTACATTCCACCGTCAGCTGACTTCGACGCGGGGGACTTTCGCCGCGTCGTGGCACGGTTGCCGAGGCCCTATCTCTTGCTTGGAGATCTGAACGGCAGGCATCCTCTCTGGGGAGATTACACCATAAATCCCAGGGGACAAGTCCTTGCCGATCTGATCGAAGAGCTTGAGATGGGTGTCCTAAACGTGGATGAGTTTACGCATCACTGTCCGAGAACCGCTTCATTTTCTTGCCTTGACCTATCTTTGTGCTCTTCGGATGCACAGCCTGATTTTGATTGGGGGGTGGTCGATGACCTCCATGGTAGTGATCACTTTCCCATTCAAATATCATTTTCAGGGCAACTGCCGCCTGAGAGACCACCTCGGTGGTGCTTGGCGCGGGCGCGGTGGCCTGCATTTCAGGAAATGACTGAATTCTCTATCTCAGTCAAGGAGTTTAGGTCGGTAGATGAGGCCGTCGAGTTCTTCTCCGGCAACCTCATCGCCGTGGGCCTGACTACTATTCCTAGGACGTCTGGCCGTTTTGCACGCCGACCACTCCCATGGTGGTCGGCCGAGTGTGAGACGGCCCTCAAACAGAAGCGTTATGCCTACATGCGCTATAAGCGCCGCCCGAACGATTTCACCGTCGCTGAATTTCGTCGGGCTAGGGCTAGGTTCCGGTATATTTCGAAGCACGCCCGCCGCTCTTCTTGGCGGGCATACGTGTCTTCACTTAACGGGAAGACCCCTTTAGCTGAGGTGTGGAAGCGAGTCAAAAGGATTCGGGGCAAGTTCTCGCAGGACCCCCCTCCCGTTCTCCAGGAGAATGGGACCGCAATCTCGGACCCCGCGTCCGTGGCGGAATCCTTAGCGACCGCTTTTTCCGCATTCTCTAGCCGTGATGCTGCTCCGCCAGCATTCAATGCACGTCGTGATGTCGCGGAAGGCCGCCGGCTGGACTTTACCTCCAGAGGCGGAGAACCCTTCAACGACAAGTTTACTGTGAGTGAGTTGCGTTCCGCTCTCGCTTCGTGCGCGGACACCGCCCATGGTCCGGACGATGTCCCGTACGCCATGCTTCGACACCTGGGTGAGCGAGGCATGGCCTTTCTATTAGATTTGTTCAACAGGATCTGGGTGGAAGGTCTCCTCCCAGACTCCTGGCGAATCGCTACTGTGCTCGCCTTTCGCAAGCCGGGGAGAGATCACTCTACTCCGACCGGTTTCCGCCCAATCTCTCTAACCTCTTGCGTGTGCAAGTTGATGGAGAAATTGGTAAATGTTAGATTAGCCTATTTCCTGGACAGCGGAGGCCATCTGTCTTCTGCACAGTGCGGCTTCCGTAAGTTCCACTCCACGTCGGATGCTCTGCTCCGACTGGAAAATGCCGTCTGCGAGGCTTTCCTTCGTAGACAGCACTACGCCACGGTGTTTTTTGATCTGGAGAAAGCCTATGATACCGCATGGCGATACGGTATCATGGAGACTCTCCACACGATGGGGGCGAGGGGACGCCTCCCAATGTTTATATCTGAATTTTTGCGAGATCGTCGATTCCGCGTACGGGTGGGGGGAGCCCTCTCCGGCCCAAAGGAGCAGGAAGAGGGTGTCCCGCAGGGAAGTGTCCTCAGTGTCACACTCTTTGCCCTGAGCATCAACGGCATCACCTCGGTGCTGCCGGAAGATGTTCTCGCTACGCTCTACGTGGACGACCTTTCGATCTCTTTTGGCGCGGCCCAGATGCCAACTCTGGAGCGCCGACTCCAACAGGCATTGAACCGCGTCTCTCGCTATGCCGAAGCGCACAGGTTTCGGTTTTCTTTGGCCAAGACTAAGGTGGTGCACTTCTGCCGCCATCCACGGCTTCACCCCGACCCAGATTTGTTTCTTAATGGGGTGCGCCTGGATGTGGTTGAGTCGCACCGTTTCCTTGGTCTTGTATTCGACCGACGCCTCACCTGGGAGGCTCACATTCGCAGCCTTAGGGTCTCTTGTACCCGCGCCATGGACATTCTCCGTTCCGTGACGTTCAGCGCTTGGGGCGCTGATAGGGCTACCGCCTTACTTTTTTATCGATCCTTTGTTCGCTCGAAGCTCGACTACGGATGCGAGTTTTATGCATCCGCAGCCGAGCGTTTATTGCGGAAGGTGGATTCGATCCACCACACCGGCCTTCGCCTTGCGACCGGTGCCTTCCGCACTTCCCCCATTGAGAGCCTGTTGGTCGATGCTGGGGAGATGCCACTCGCTCTGCGCCGCGTGCAGTGCATCACTCGCCTGTACGCGCGAGCCCGGCGCCTCCCCCAGTCGCCAACAGCTCTCACTGCATCCGCAGCTGATCTCGATGGTGCCTATGCCGCCGAGAGACGCCAGTCATACCCTAAGCCCTTTGGGTTTAGGGCCAGGAAACTCCTTCGAGAGGTAGATATAGCTCTCGGGCCGGTGGCGCCCCTGGTTCTGCCCAGGACGCCACCCTGGAGGGTACCACATTTGGCTATTTGTCGCCACGCCTCTGCTCCCAAAGCTTGTACTGCGCCGGGAGTATTGCGTTCGATCTTTTTGGAGCACACATCGTGTCACGCTGGTACCGTGCCAGTGTATACGGATGGCTCCAAGTCCCAAGAGGGGGTCGGCTTCCACGCCGTATCCCCTATGTTTGAAGTCAGCGGGGCTCTACCAGGCGCTGCGTCTGTCTTCACGGCCGAGCTGGTGGCAATACACCACTCGGTACGGGAGATTACGCGACGTGCCCGGTTCGGAGACCGGATTGTGATTTATAGCGACTCACAAAGCGCCCTGAGTGCTCTCGGGGCATTGGAATCTCCGCATCCCCTGGTTCGCGAAATCCGTGACGCCACGGTTTTGGCGAGCCGGGCAGATGTCGAGATTATCTTCTGCTGGGTTCCTGGACATGTAGGAATTGCGGGGAATGAGCGCGCCGATGAGGGCGCCAAAGAGTCCGCGAGGACTCTGCGACCGGACCAGCGTTTCGCTCTTCCTCACACCGACTACATGGCAGGAATACGGGCAGCTCTTCGGACTGCTTGGCAAAGAAGATGGGAGACGGTCGAGGGGAACTTAAAGTTGCGTGCCATTGCGCCGCGACTGTTCCCATGGACCTATCCCCCAATGCCGCGGCGGCTTCAGGTTGCTTTCTGTCGTCTTCGAATCGGACACACTCGTGTGACGCATCGTTACTTGGTGGAGCGCTCGCATGTGCCCTATTGCAACGACTGCGTCGTCCCCCAGACTGTTCGGCATATTCTTGTCGAATGTCCCAGTCTGGGTGATCTTCGCGCACGATACCTGTCTCGGTACCGGGATGGGCGGGGTCGCTACCGCCTGTCCCTTGTACTCGGGACGAGTGCGTGCACCATGACTGGTGGACTTATTGACTTTTTGGGGGAGGCCGGCCTTCTCCCCTTTATTTAAGGTTCCTTTTTTTGTTATTGTTTTGTTTTAGATTGCACTCTCCTGCACCGGGGTGAGGGGGACCCCCCCCCCCGCTGCCGGAGATTGCTTCGATTGTTAAGTTTTTCAAATTTATATTGATTGTTAAGTTTTCAAATTTTAACTTTAAAGTAGCCTAATTGTAGGCTGTCGTGTTTTTCGGCGACTTATGCCCAAGTGGGTAGTTGCCAGATGGGCTCTATAAAAAAAAAAAAAAAAAAAAAAATGTTCGCTCGAAGCTCGACTACGGATGCGAGTTTTATGCATCCGCAGCCGAGCGTTTATTGCGGAAGGTGGATTCGATCCACCACACCGGCCTTCGCCTTGCGACCGGTGCCTTCCGCACTTTCCCCATTGAGAGCCTGTTGGTCGATGCTGGGGAGATGCCACTCGCTCTGCGCCGCGTGCAGTGCATCACTCGCCTGTACGCACGAGCCCGGCGCCTCCCCCAGTCGCCAACAGCTCTCACTGCATCCGCAGCTGATCTCGATGGTGCCTATGCCGCCGAGAGACGCCAGTCATACCCTAAGCCCTTTGGGTTTAGGGCCAGGAAACTCCTTCGAGAGGTAGATATAGCTCTCGGGCCGGTGGCGCCCCTGGTTCTGCCCAGGACGCCACCCTGGAGGGTACCACATTTGGCTATTTGTCGCCACGCCTCTGCTCCCAAAGCTTGTACTGCGCCGGGAGTATTGCGTTCGATCTTTTTGGAGCACACATCGTGTCACGCTGGTACCGTGCCAGTGTATACGGATGGCTCCAAGTCCCAAGAGGGGGTCGGCTTCCACGCCGTATCCCCTCTGTTTGAAGTCAGCGGGGCTCTACCAGGCGCTGCGTCTGTCTTCACGGCCGAGCTGGTGGCAATACACCACTCGGTACGGGAGATTACGCGACGTGCCCGGTTCGGAGACCGGATTGTGATTTATAGCGACTCACAAAGCGCCCTGAGTGCTCTCGGGGCATTGGAATCTCCGCATCCCCTGGTTCGCGAAATCCGTGACGCCACGGTTTTGGCGAGCCGGGCAGATGTCGAGATTATCTTCTGCTGGGTTCCTGGACATGTAGGAATTGCGGGGAATGAGCGCGCCGATGAGGGCGCCAAAGAGTCCGCGAGGACTCTGCGACCGGACCAGCGTTTCGCTCTTCCTCACACCGACTACATGGCAGGAATACGGGCAGCTCTTCGGACTGCTTGGCAAAGAAGATGGGAGACGGTCGAGGGGAACTTAAAGTTGCGTGCCATTGCGCCGCGACTGTTCCCATGGACCTATCCCCCAATGCCGCGGCGGCTTCAGGTTGCTTTCTGTCGTCTTCGAATCGGACACACTCGTGTGACGCATCGTTACTTGGTGGAGCGCTCGCATGTGCCCTATTGCAACGACTGCGTCGTCCCCCAGACTGTTCGGCATATTCTTGTCGAATGTCCCAGTCTGGGTGATCTTCGCGCACGATACCTGTCTCGGTACCGGGATGGGCGGGGTCGCTACCGCCTGTCCCTTGTACTCGGGACGAGTGCGTGCACCATGACTGGTGGACTTATTGACTTTTTGGGGGAGGCCGGCCTTCTCCCCTTTATTTAAGGTTCCTTTTTTTGTTATTGTTTTGTTTTAGATTGCACTCTCCTGCACCGGGGTGAGGGGGACCTCCCCCCGCTGCCGGAGATTGCTTCGATTGTTAAGTTTTTCAAATTTATATTGATTGTTAAGTTTTCATATTTTAACTTTAAAGTAGCCTAATTCTAGGCTGTCGTGTTTTTCGGCGACTTATGCCCAAGTGGGTAGTTGCCAGATGGGCTCTATATAAAAAAAAAAAAAAATGAATTCTCTATCTCAGTCGAGGAGTTTAGGTCGGTAGATGAGGCCGTTGAGTTCTTCTCCGGCAACCTCATCGCCGTGGGCCTGACTACTATTCCTAGGACGTCTGGCCGTTTTGCACGCCGACCACTCCCATGGTGGTCGGCCGAGTGTGAGACGGCCCTCAAACAGAAGCGTTATGCCTACATGCGCTATAAGCGCCGCCCGAACGATTTCGTCGGGCTAGGGCTAGGTTCCGGTATATTTCGAAGCACGCCCGCCGCTCTTCTTGGCGGGCATACGTGTCTTCACTTAACGGGAAGACCCCTTTAGCTGAGGTGTGGAAGCGAGTCAAAAGGATTCGGGGCAAGTTCTCGCAGGACCCCCCTCCCGTTCTCCAGGAGAATGGGACCGCAATCTCGGACCCCGCGTCCGTGGCGGAATCCTTAGCAACCGCTTTTTCCGCATTCTCTAGCCGTGATACTGCTCCGCCAGCATTCAATGCACGTCGTGATGTCGCGGAAGGCCGCCGGCTGGACTTTACCTCCAGAGGCGGAGAACCCTTCAACGACAAGTTTACTGTGAGTGAGTTGCGTTCCGCTCTCGCTTCGTGCGCGGACACCGCCCATGGTCCGGACGATGTCCCGTACGCCATGCTTCGACACCTGGGTGAGCGAGGCATGGCCTTTCTGTTAGATTTGTTCAACAGGATCTGGGTGGAAGGTCTTCTCCTAGACTCCTGGCGAATCGCTACTGTGCTCGCCTTTCGCAAGCCGGGGAGAGATCACTCTACTCCGACCGGTTTCCGCCCAATCTCTCTAACCTCTTGCGTGTGCAAGTTGATGGAGAAATTGGTAAATGTTAGATTAGCCTATTTCCTGGACAGCGGAGGCCATCTGTCTTCTGCACAGTGCGGCTTCCGTAAGTTCCACTTCACGTCGAATGCTCTGCTCCGACTGGAAAGTGCCGTCTGCGAGGCTTTCCTTCGTAGACAGCACTACGCCACGGTGTTTTTTGATCTGGAGAAGGCCTATGATACCGCATGGCGATACGGTATCATGGAGACTCTCCACACGATGGGGGCGAGGGGACGCCTCCCAATGTTTATATCTGAATTTTTGCGAGATCGTCGATTCCGCGTACGGGTGGGGGGAGCCCTCTACGGCCCAAAGGAGCAGGAAGAGGGTGTCCCGCAGGGAAGTGTCCTCAGTGTCACACTCTTTGCCCTGAGCATCAACGGCATCACCTCGGTGCTGCCGGAAGATGTTCTCGCTACGCTCTACGTGGACGACCTTTCGATCTCTTTTGGCGCGGCCCAGATGTCGACTCCAACAGGCATTGAACCGCGTCTCTCGCTATGCCGAAGCGCACAGGTTTCGGTTTTCTTTGGCCAAGACTAAGGTGGTGCACTTCTGCCGCCATCCACGGCTTCACCCCGACCCAGATTTGTTTCTTAATGGGGTGCGCCTGGATGTGGTTGAGTCGCACCGTTTCCTTGGTCTTGTATTCGACCGACGCCTCACCTGGGAGGCTCATATTCGCAGCCTTAGGGTCTCTTGTACCCGCGCCATGGACATTCTCCGTTCCGTGACGTTCAGCGCTTGGGGCGCTGATAGGGCTACCGCCTTACTTTTTTATCGATCCTTTGTTCGCTCGAAGCTCGACTACGGATGCGAGTTTTATGCATCCGCAGCCGAGCGTTTATTGCGGAAGGTGGATTCGATCCACCACACCGGCCTTCGCCTTGCGACCGGTGCCTTCCGCACTTCCCCCATTGAGAGCCTGTTGGTCGATGCTGGGGAGATGCCACTCGCTCTGCGCCGCGTGCAGTGCATCACTCGCCTGTACGCGCGAGCCTGGCGCCTCCCTCAGTCGCCAACAGCTCTCACTGCATCCGCAGCTGATCTCGATGGTGCCTATGCCGCCGAGAGACGCCAGTCATACCCTAAGTCCTTTGGGTTTAGGGCCAGGAAACTCCTTCGAGAGGTAGATATAGCTCTCGGGCCGGTGGCGCCCCTGGTTCTGCCCAGGACGCCACCCTGGAGGGTACCACATTAGGCTATTTGTCGCCACGCTTCTGCTCCCAAAGCTCCCCGTAAGGGGCGCGGCGATTTGCCATCCTGGCCGCCGTGCTGACGGGATCCAGCGCTCCGTCCAGCCCCAGCTTAGCCTCTCTTCCTTCCTTCAGATAGCCCGATTTCTTCCCTACCTCGTCGCTTTTCATACAACCTCTCCCACAACTTTCTCTGGTCAGCCTCTAATTTCACAGGGTAGATGCTGACCTTCTTCTCAAGCCAACCACCCCGGATCGGGGCTGGGGGGGGGAAGGGGACATTGTTCATTAACCCCTGAGCTCCGGTTCGGGATGGGGGTTTTTTAACAACCTGCTTCATCCCCACCAATACCTTCCTCACATCCCTTTTCCTCTCCTCTTCAAAATCTATCTTTTTTACGCCGTGTCCAAGGTGGAGCCGCCATGCCGATGGACTGCCAGGCCACCAGGCGGGAGGGGTGGTCCCGAATGGCGGCGCCTGGCTCTGCCGGGCTTGTAAGCACCTCTCGCAGTCTGGGCTACTGCGAGGGGTGATGAGCTATTGCGTCCCGTGGCAAAAATAGGGTCACCATGCCCATAGATGAACAACCAAAAAAAACCCAAACCCCTTTAACTCCCCCTTGCTCATCGACGGAGCCGCCCTTGGGCAGCTCCACCGAAAAAATGGAGGTCCCCCCCCCCTGTGCTTGCACAGGGGACCCTCCATATTTCTCTAACCGGAGAGGAGGCTTTCTCCTCTCCTTCGCCTACGGGTACAGCGGACTTCCCCTCACCCCCTTCTCTGGAGGTGCTTTCGGGCACCTCCCTTTTCCCAGCGGCAGTCCCATCTTTTCTTTTCAAGGGGACTGCCAAGAAAGCCAGCAGGCAGCCCTTAGCCAGCCGCTCCCCATCAAAGCGGCTCGGTAGGGCAAACTCCCTTAGGGAGGAGAGGGAAGCCATGCCCCTTTGGTCGCTTCCCTCAAAAGACCTGCTGGCAAGAATATTAAACCTTGCCGGGGTCAAGGCCTGTGCCTCCCCATACAAGACTGGCGACACTGCCAAGGGGACCTGCGATGTCCTGGGAGGGGATGGCCAACTGGAGGCCCCTCCTGTGATAGACATGGTCCTTGAGGAGACCCAGCCTCAGACGGTAGGGCCTTCCATGGGGGGGAATTCGGGCTCGGCGCCAAGCACCGAACCCGAATCCGCCCCTATGCAAGGTCCTCCTTAAATGGCTGAGGGCTCCGAGGCAGTAGAAGGAGGGGAGGGATCTCCTCCGACAGGTGCCCCTACGACAACCAGGACCTTCTCCATTTCGGAGAGGGACCTGGCTGAGGCTGGTCCATCTGGCCTGGGGACTTCTGCCGGCGGAGGTGAAAAGCGGGTTCATTCCCCGCCCTCCTCTCCGAAAAAGAAAAAGACTCGGGGCTCCTCTCCATCCGCGGGGGCTGCGGGGACGGATGGGTCTGCTGCCACTTTGGTAGGCGACCAAGCCAAGATCGGCACATCCGGCCCCTCTACCCCCTCGTGTGCGGAGCCCCTGACTAAGACCAAGAGTGCACAGGGCGGAGCCTCGATGACATCGGGGCCCCTCATTCAGAGGTTACCTGGCGTTTTCGAGCCCGCTGGCTTCAAACGCTTCCTCGTTATTCGCTCCACTGATGGCACCATGTTGTCCAAGGGCAACATGATCCATCAGAGGAGAGGATTAGCTAGTGCAATTGGTAGAGAGCTGAAGGTAACCCGTTTCTCGGACGGGAGCCTTCTGGCGAATCCCGCCGAGGCGGCTAAGATTAGTGCTCTTCGGACACTTCATGGCACCCCGGTGAGTGTGACGCCGCACTCTACCATGAACTTTGTGAAAGGAGTAGTTTATGCGAGGGAACTCGTTGACTACTCCATTGAGGACATCACCTTAGAGCTGGCCGACCATGGGGCGGTCAAGGTCGAACGTGTGATGAGAAAACAGGGAGGGGCCTCGAGACCCACCCCTACACTCTTCGTCACGTTCCACTGTGACAAGCTCCCTGAGTCGGTGCGTGCCGGTTGGTACCGCTACCGCGTGAAGGCATTCGTGCCACTTCCGCGGCGGTGCTATTACTGTCACCGCTTCGGCCATACGAATCGCTCATGTAGACGTGCAAAGTCGGGGTCACCCGAAGTCTGTGTAAATTGCTCCAAGGTCGCACACGATAAGTCTAAATCGTGTGTGGCCAGGTGTGTCAATTGCGGAGAGCCGCACCCTGCTTCTTCGAAGCAATGTGGTGCATATCTCCTTGAGAAAGCAATCCTGGCCGTTCAGGCCCAGGATCGACTCTCATTCCGCGAGGCAAAGGACTTGGTCCTGGCGCGCCCGGCTCTGCCTGGGACGTCATATGCCTCAATAGTTAGGAAGGCACCCTCTGCTCCCGGCCCATCCCGGCCAACGAGCACGGTTGTTTCCGCGCCCATTCGGAGCCCTTCTGCGGGCTCTACCCAACCCGGGCGCTCCCCTGGTAAAGCTGGCGGCAAAAAGGGCTCATACCCTGCCCCGGCTAAAACCAGGGCTCCCCCCTCTTCCCCCAGCGTGACCGTTTCTCGTAAGGCGAAACGGCCACGCGCCTCCACCGAGTCGTTAGACTCACAGGAGGCAACACCCCTGAAGATGGTCGCTAGGCCATCTTCCGGAATTCCTAAAGCTGCCCCCTGAAAGGAGGACAGCAACAAAGGAGCTTCGGCTCATTCGCCCACGCCCCGAGGTGGAGCGAGTGGCTCGGAGACGGTGATTCCTCGAAAAGAGGGCCCCCCGCCTCCCAAGCCGCAACGCCCGCCTAAGGTTTCGAGGTGGAGGGAGGAAAAGACTCGCATGGCGAGCCCAACCTCCCCCAATAAGCCCTCGAAGGCGACAGCGCTTTGTCCGGCCAACAGCGCCCGGGGTTCTGCCCCCGGGAAGCGTACGGCCATTCCCGTGAGGGTCTTCAATTCGAGGAGGGCCCCCGCGTCTCCTCCGAGCTAGGCCTGGAGGGCATATTCCTTCAATGGAATTGCCGTGGACTCCGGGCCAACTGGGAGGAGCTGCGGAGGTTCATCTCGTCCCGTTCCCCGTTAGCTATTTTTTTGCAGGAGACCATGCTAGGTGCGTGCCCCCTCCCTGCCCTCCCGGGGTATAAGGGTCTTGCGACCCCACCACCGCGGGATGGCCGGGCTGGGGGATGCGCAGTTTTCACCCGGCATGATGTCTCCGTTCTTCCTTTCTCTTTAGATACCTCCTTTCAGGCAGTGGCTGTGCAGCTGCACCTGGATAGGAGGTATACTATCATTTCTGCGTACATTCCACCGTCAGCTGACTTCGACGCGGGGGACTTCCGCCGCGTCGTTGCACGGTTGCCGAGGCCCTATCTCTTGCTTGGAGATCTGAACGGCAGGCATCCTCTCTGGGGAGATTACTCCATAAATCCCAGGGGACAAGTCCTTGCCGATCTGATCGAAGAGCTTGAGATGGGTGTCCTAAACGTGGATGATTTTACGCATCACTGTCCGAGAACCGCTTCATTTTCTTGCCTTGACCTATCTTTGTGCTCTTCGGATGCACAGCCTGATTTTGATTGGGGGGTGGTCGATGACCTCCATGGTAGTGATCACTTTCCCATTCAAATATCATTTTCAGGGCAACTGCCGCCTGAGAGACCACCTCGGTGGTGCTTGGCGCGGGCGCGGTGGCCTGCATTTCAGGAAATGACTGAATTCTCTATCTCAGTCGAGGAGTTTAGGTCGGTAGATGAGGCCGTTGAGTTCTTCTCCGGCAACCTCATCGCCGTGGGCCTGACTACTATTCCTAGGACGTCTGGCCGTTTTGCACGCCGACCACTCCCATGGTGGCCAGCCGAGTGTGAGACGGCCCTCAAACAGAAGCGTTATGCCTACATGCGCTATAAGCGCCGCCCGAACGATTTCACTGTCGCTGAATTTCGTCGGGCTAGGGCTAGGTTCCGGTATATTTCGAAGCACGCCCGCCGCTCTTCTTGGCGGGCATACGTGTCTTCACTTAACGGGAAGACCCCTTTAGCTGAGGTGTGGAAGCGAGTCAAAAGGATTCGGGGCAAGTTCTCGCAGGACCCCCCTCCCGTTCTCCAGGAGAATGGGACCGCAATCTCAGACCCCGCGTCCGTGGAGGAATCCTTAGCGACCGCTTTTTCCGCATTCTCTAGCCGTGATGCTGCTCCGCCAGCATTCAATGCACGTCGTGATGTCGCGGAAGGCCGCCGGCTGGACTTTACCTCCAGTGGCGGAGAACCCTTCAACGACAAGTTTACTGTGAGTGAGTTGCGTTCCGCTCTCGCTTCGTGCGCGGACACCGTCCATGGTCCGGACGATGTCCCGTACGCCATGCTTCGACACCTGGGTGAGCGAGGCATGGCCTTTCTGTTAGATCTGTTCAACAGGATCTGGGTGGAAGGTCTTCTCCCAGACTCCTGGCGAATCGCTACTGTGCTCGCCTTTCGCAAACCGGGGAGAGATCACTCTACTCCGACCGGTTTCCGCCCAATCTCTCTAACCTCTTGCGTGTGCAAGTTGATGGAGAAATTGGTAAACGTTAGATTAGCTTTTTTCCTGGACAGCGGAGGCCATCTGTCTTCCGCACAGTGCGGCTTCCGCAAGTTCCACTCCACGTCGGATGCTCTGCTCCGACTGGAAAATGCCGTCTGCGAGGCTTTTCTTCGTAGACAGCACTACGCCACGGTGTTTTTCGATCTGGAGAAGGCCTATGATACCGCATGGCGATACGGTATCATGGAGACTCTCTACACGATGGGGGCGAGGGGACGCCTCCCAATGTTTATATCTGAATTTTTGCGAGATCGTCGATTCCGCGTACGGGTGGGGGGAGCTCTCTCCGGCCCAAAGGAGCAGGAAGAGGGTGTCCCGCAGGGAAGTGTCCTCAGTGTCACACTCTTTGCCCTGAGCATCAACGGCATCACCTCGGTGCTGCCGGAAGATGTTCTCGCTACGCTCTACGTGGACGACCTTTCGATCTCTTTTGGCGCGGCCCAGATGCCAACTCTGGAGCGTCGACTCCAACAGGCATTGAACCGCGTCTCTCGCTATGCCGAAGCGCACAGGTTTCGGTTTTCTTTGGCCAAGACTAAGGTGGTGCACTTCTGCCGCCATCCACGGCTTCACCCCGACCCAGATTTGTTTCTTAATGGGGTGTGCCTGGATGTGGTTGAGTCGCACCGTTTCCTTGGTCTTGTATTCGACCGACGCCTCACCTGGGAGGCTCATATTCGCAGCCTTAGGGTCTCTTGTACCCGCGCCATGGACATTCTCCGTTCCGTGACGTTCAGCGCTTGGGGCGCTGATAGGGCTACCGCCTTACTTTTTTATCGATCCTTTGTTCGCTCGAAGCTCGACTACGGATGCGAGTTTTATGCATCCGCAGCCGAGCGTTTATTGCGGAAGGTGGATTCGATCCACCACACCGGCCTTCGCCTTGCGACCGGTGCCTTCCGCACTTCCCCCATTGAGAGCCTGTTGGTCGATGCTGGGGAGATGCCACTCGCTCTGCGCCGCGTGCAGTGCATCACTCGCCTGTACGCGCGAGCCCGGCGCCTCCCTCAGTCGCCAACAGCTCTCACTGCATCCACAGCTGATCTCGATGGTGCCTATGCCACCGAGAGACGCCAGTCATGCCCTAAGCCCTTTGGGTTTAGGGCCAGGAAACTCCTTCGAGAGCTAGATATAGCTCTCGGGCCGGTGGCGCCCCTGGTTCTGCCCAGGACGCCACCCTGGAGGGTACCACATTTGGCTATTTGTCGCCACGCCTCTGCTCCCAAAGCTTGTACTGCGCCGGGAGTATTGCGTTCGACCTTTTTGGAGCACACATCGTGTCACGCTGGAACCGTGCCAGTGTATACGGATGGCTCCAAGTCCCAAGAGGGGGTCGGCTTCCACGCCGTATCCCCTCTGTTTGAAGTCAGCGGGGCTCTACCAGGCGCTGCGTCTGTCTTCACGGCCGAGCTGGTGGCAATACACCACTCGGTACGGGAGATTACGCGACGTGCCCGGTTCGGAGACCGGATTGTGATCTATAGCGACTCACAAAGCGCCCTGAGTGCTCTCGGGGCATTGGAATCTCCGCATCCCCTGGTTCGCGATATCCGTGACGCCACGGTTTTGGCGAGCCGGGCAGATGTCGAGATTATCTTCTGCTGGGTTCCTGGACATGTGGGATTTGCGGGGAATGAGCGCGCCAAAGAGTCCGCGAGGACTCTGCGACCGGACCAGCGTTTCGCTCTTCCTCACACCGACTACATGGCAGGAATACGGGCAGCTCTTCGGACTGCTTGGCAAAGAAGATGGGAGACGGTCGAAGGGAACTTAAAGTTGCGTGCCATTGCGCTGCGACTGTTCCCATGGGCCTATCCCCCAATGCCGCGGCGGCTTCAGGTTGCTTTCTGTCGTCTCCGAATCGGACACACTCGTGTGACGCATCGCTATCTGATGGAGCGCTCGCCTGCGCCCTATTGCAACGACTGCGTCGTCCCCCAGACTGTTCGGCACATTCTTGTCGAATGTCCCAGTCTGGGTGATCTTCGCGCACGATACCTGTCCCAGTACCGGGATGGGCGGGGTCGCTACCGCCTGTCCCTTGTGCTTGGGACAGATTCGTGCACACTGACTTGTGGACTTGTTGACTTCTTGGGGGAGGCCGGCCTTCTCCCTATTATTTAAGCAAGGTTTGTTTGGTTTTTTTTGTTGTTTTTTTGCATTTGTTTTGGTTTTTTTTGTTTTTTTTTCTTTAGTTGCACGCTCCTGCGCCGGGGGGACCTCTCCCCGACGCACCAGCTTGCTTCCTTTCCCCCTTTTGGGGTGTTGTTGTTTTTTTTTCTTCAATTTCATTTTAAAGTAGCCTAGAACTAGGCCAGTTTTAATACGGCGACTAATGCCCAAGTAGGCAGTCGCCAGATGAGCTCTTAAAAAAAAACAAAAAAAAAACCCGTATCCATTCTCCAAGAGGACATACCGGACGTAACTGATTGTATAGTTGCAGTAGTGCTGGGCCCTTGTAAGCCTCCATGGTGGGTAGCCCCGAGGAAGAATGCGAAGTTTTTTTCTTTTTGCAATGGCTAGCCATAAACCAAAAACCTCCCCTTCTCGTAAGGGTTCTCGTGCCAAACGTTCCTTAGCTCCCCTTTCAGCCTTCCCTTGCTCGTTGGCCCCGTCAGGGGCGCGGCGATTTGCCATCCTGGCCGCCATGCTGACGGGACTCAGCACCCCGTCCGACCCCAGCTTAGCCTCTTCTTCTTTCAAAACACTTGTTTCCTCGCTTTTCATACAACCTCTCCACAAATTTCTGGTCAGCCTCTAATTTCACAGGGTAGATGCTGACCTTCCTCTCAGCCAACCGTCCCGCATCGGGGCTGAGGGGGGAGGGGTACAATGTTCCCTAACCCCTAAGCTCCGGTCTGGGGTGGCTGGTTTTTAACAAGCTGCTTCATCCCCACCCATACCTTCCTCACATCCTTTTTCCTCTCCTCTTCACATTCTATCAATTTTACGCCGTGTTCAAGGTGGAGCCGCCATGCTGATGGACTGCCAGGCCTGTAAGCACCTCTTGCAGTGCGGGCAACTGCAAGAGGTGATGAGCTATTGCGTCCCGTAGCACAAATAGGGTCACCATGCCCAATGATGAAAATAAAAAAAAAACAACCCCCAACTTCCCCAAGAACATCAACGGAGCCGCCCTCGGGCAGCTCCACCGAAAAAATGGAGGTCCCCCCGCTTGTGCTTGCGCAGGGGATCCTCCATACTTCTTTAACCGGAGAGGAGGCTTACTCCTCTCCTACGCCTACGCCCCGTAAGGGGCGCGGCGATTTGCCATCCTGGCCGCCGTGCTGACGGGATCCAGCGCTCGGTCCGGCCCCAGCTTAGCCTCTCTTCCTACCTTCAGATAGCCCGATTTCTCCCCTACCTCGTCGCTTTTCATACAACCTCTCTCACAACTTTCTCTGGTCAGCCTCTAATTTCACAGGGTAGATGCTGACCTCCTTCTCAGCCAACCGTCCTGGATCGGGGCTGAGGGGGGAGGGGACAATATTCCCTAACCCCTGAGCTCCGGTCTGGGGTGGCTGGCTTTTAACAACCTGCTTCATCCCCACCCATACCTTCCTCACATCCCTTTTCCTCTCCTCTTCAAAATCTATTAATTTTTACGCCGTGTTCAAGGTTGAGCCGCCATGCCGATGGACTGCAAGGCCACCAGGCGGGAGGGGTGGTCCCAAATGGCGGCGCCTGGCACTGCCAGGCCTGTAAGCACCTCTTGCAGTGCGGGCAACTGCAAGAGGTGATGAGCTATTGCGTCCCGTATTAAAAAGAGGGTCACATGCCCAAGTATGAAAAAAAACAAAAAACCCAACCCCCAACTTCCCCAAAAACCTCTACGGAGCCGCCCTCGGGCAGCTCCACCGAGAAAATGGAGGTCCCCCTCTTGTGTTTGCGCAGGGGACCCTTCATACTTCTTTAACCGGAGAGGAGGCTTACTCCTCTCCTACGCCTTACCCCCTTCTCTGGAGGTGCTTTCGGGCACCTCCCTATCTCCAGCGGCAGTCCCTCATTTGCTTTCTAAGGGGACTGCCAAGAAAGCCAGCAGGCAGCCCATTGCCGACCGCCCCTCGTGCAAGCGGCTCGGTAGGGCAAACCCCCTTAGGGGGAAGAGGGAAGCCAGGCCCCTTCGGTCGCTTCCCTCAAAAGACCTGCTGGCAAAAATATTAAACCTTGCCGGGGTCAAGGCCTGTGCCTCCCCACTAAAGACTTATGACGCTGCCAAAGGGACCTGCGATGTCCTGGGAGGGGATGGCCAACTGGAGGCCCCTCCTGTGATAGACATGGTCCTTGAGGAAAACCAGCCTCAGAAGGTAGGGCCTTCCATGGGGGGGAATCCGGGCTCGGCGCCAAGCACCGAACACGAATCCGCCCCTATGCAAGGTCCTCATCAAACGGCTGTGGATTCTCAGGCAGTACAAGGAGGGGAGGGATCTCCTCCGGATGATGCCCCTGCGACCACCAGGACCTTCTCCATTTCGGAGAGGGACCTGGCTGAGGCCGGCCCATCTGGCATGGGGGCTTCGGCGGCGGAGGTGAGAAGCGGGTTCATTCCCCGCCCTCCTCTCCTAAAAAGAAAAAGACGAAGAAGAATCGGGGCTCCTCTCCATCCGCGGGGTCCCGTAAGGGGCGCGGCGATTTGCCATCTTGGCCGCCGTGCTGACGGGACTCAGCACCCCGTCCGGCCCCAGCTTAGCCTCTCTTCCTTCCTTCAAAACACTTGTTTCCTCTCTTTTCACACAACCTCTCCCACAACTTTCTCTGGTCAGCCTCTAATTTCACAGGGTAGATGCTGACCTTCCTTTCAGCCAACCGTCCCGCATCGGGACTGAGGGGGTGGGGGACAATGTTCCCTAACCCCTGAGCTCCGGTCTGGGGTGGCTGGTTTTTAACTACCTGCTTCATCCCCACCCATACCTTCCTCACATCCCTTTTCCTCTCCTCTTCAAAATCTATTAATTTTTACGCCGTGTCTAAGGTGGAGCCGCCATGCCGATGGACTGCCAGGCCACCAGGCGGGAGGGGTGGTCCCAAATGGCGGCGCCTGGCTCGGCCGGGCTTGTAAGCACCTCTCGCAGTGCGGGCTACTGCGAGAGGTGTGCGCGATTGCATCCCGTGTCAAAAAGAGGGTCACCATGCCCAATGATGAGTTAAAAAAAAAAACCCAACCCCCAACTTCCCCTATAACATCGACGGAGCCGCCCTTGGGCAGCTCCAGCAAAAAAATGGAGGTCCTCCCCTTGTGCTTGCACAGGGGACCCTCCATATTTCTCTAACTGGAGAGGAGGCTTACTCCTCTCCTTCGCCTACGGGTGCAGGGGACTCCCCCTCACCCCCTTCTCTGGAGGTGCTTTCGGGCACCTCCCTTTTCCCAGCGGCAGTCCCCTCTTTTCTTTCCAAGGGGACTGCCAAGAAAGCCAGCAGGCAGCCCTTAGCCAGCCGCTCCCCATCAAAGCGGCTCGGTAGGGCAAACCCCCTTAGGGGGGAGATAAAGCCAGGCCCCTTCGGTCGCTTCCCTCAAAAGACCTGCTGGCAAGAATTTTAAACCTTGCTGGGGTCAAGGCCTGTGCCTCCCCACACAAGACTGGCGACACTGCCAAGTGGACCTGTGATGTCCTGGGAGGGGATGGCCAACTGGAGGCCCCTCCTGTGATAAACATGGTCTTTTAGGAGACCCAGCCTCAGACGGTAGGGCCTTCCATGGGGGGGAATTCGGGCTCGGCGCCAAGCACCGAACCCGAATCCGCCCCTATGCAAGGTCCTCCTCAAATGGCTGAGGGCTCCGAGGCAGTACAAGGAGGGGAGGGATCTCCTCCGACAGGTACCCCTACGACAACCAGGACCTTCTCCATTTCGGAGAGGGACCTGGCTGAGGCCGGTCCATCTGGCCTGGGGGCTTCTGCCGGCGGAGGTGAAAAGCGGGTTCATTCCCCGCCCTCCTCTCCAAAAAAGAAAAAGACTAAAAGTACGAAAAAGACTCGGGGCTCCTCTCCATCCGCGGGGGCTGCGGGGACGGATGGGTCTGCTGCCACTTTGGTAGGCGACCAAGCCAAGATCGGCACATCCGGCCCCTCTACCCCCTCGTGTGCGGAGCCCCTGACTAAGACCAAGAGTGCACAGGGCGGAGCCTCGATGACATCGGGGCCCCTCATTCAGAGGTTACCTGGCGTTTTCGAGCCCGCTGGCTTCAAACGCTTCCTCGTTATTCGCTCCACTGATGGCACCATGTTGTCCAAGGGCAACATGATCCATCAGAGGAGAGGATTAGCTAGTGCAATTGGTAGAGAGCCGAAGGTGACCCGTTTCTCGGACGGCAGCCTTCTGGCGAATGCGGCGAATCCCGCCGAGGCGGCCAAGATAAGTGCTCTTCGGACACTTCATGGCACCCCGGTGAGTGTGACGCCGCACTCTACCATGAACTTTGTGAAAGGACTAGTTTATGCGAGGGAACTCGTTGACTACTCCATTGAGGACATTACCCTAGAGCTGGCCGACCATGGGGCGGTCAAGGTCGAACGTGTGATGAGAAAACAGGGAGGGGCTTCGAGACCCACCCCTACACTCTTCGTCACGTTCGACAGTGACAAGCTCCCTGAGTCGGTGCGTGCCGGTTGGTACCGCTACCGCGTGAAGGCATTCGTGCCACTGCCGCGGCGGTGCTATTACTGTGACCGCTTCGGCCATACGAATCGCTCATGTAGACGTGCAAAGTCGGGGTCACCCGAAGTCTGTGTAAATTGCTCCAAGGTCGCACACGATAAGTCCACATCGTGTGTGGCCAAGTGTGTCAATTGCGGAGAGCCGCACCCTGCTTCTTCGAAGCAATGTGGTGCATATCTCCTGGACAAAGAAATCCTGGCCGTTCAGGCCCAGGATAGACTCTCATTCCGCGAGGCTAAGGACTTGGTCCTGGCGCGCCCAGCTCTGCCTGGGACGTCATATGCCTCAGTAGTTCGAAAGGCACCCTCTGCTCCTGGCCCATCCAGGCCAACGAGCACGGTTGTTTCCGCGCCCATTCGGAGCCCTTCTGCGGGCTCTACCCAACCCGGGCGCTCCCCTGGTAGAGCTGG
Source organism: Ceratothoa steindachneri (assembly GCA_963969495.1). Classification (NCBI taxonomy): domain Eukaryota; kingdom Metazoa; phylum Arthropoda; class Malacostraca; order Isopoda; family Cymothoidae; genus Ceratothoa; species Ceratothoa steindachneri. The sequence continues at coordinate 129,257,910 of OZ018322.1, read as the reverse complement.
CGGCAAAAACGGGTTCACACCCAGCCCCGGCTAAAACCAGGGCTCCCCCCTCTTCCCCCAGCGTGACCGTTTCCCGTAAGGCGAAACGGCCACGCGCCTCCACCGAGTCGTTAGACTCACAGGAGGCAACACCCCTGAAGATGGTCGCTAGGCCATCTTCGGGTGTTCCTAAAGCTATCCCCCGAAAGGAGGACAGCAACAAAGGAGCTTCGGCTCCTTCGCCCACGCCCCGAAGTGGAGCGAGTGGCTCGGAGACGGTGGTTCCTCGAAAAGAGGGCCGCCCGCCTAAGGTTTCGAGGCGGAGGGAGGAAAAGACTCGCATGGCGAGCCCAACCTCCCCCAATAAGTCCTCGAAGGCGACAGCGCACGGGGTTCTGCCCCCGGGAAGCGTACGGCCATTCCCGTGAGGGTCTTCAATTCGAGGAGAGCCCCCGCGTCTCTTCCGAGCTAGGCCTGGAGGGCATATTCCTTCAATGGAATTGCCGTGGACTCCGGGCCAACTGGGAGGAGCTGCGGAGGCTCGCCTCGTCCCGTTCCCCGTTAGCTATTTTTTTGCAGGAGACCATGCTAGGGGCGTGCCCACTGCCTGCCCTCCCGGAGTATAAGGGTCTTGCGACCCCACCACCGCGGGATGGCCGGGCTGGGGGATGCGCGGTTTACACCCGGCATGATGTCTCCATTCTTCCTTTCTCTTTAGATACCTCCTTTCAGGCAGTGGCTGTGCAGCTGCACCTGGATAGGAGGTATACTATCATTTCTGCGTACACTCCACCGTCAGCTGACTTCGATGCGGGGGACTTCCGCCGCGTCGTGGCACAGTTGCCGAGGCCCTATCTCTTGCTTGGAGATCTGAACGGCAGGCATCCTCTCTGGGGAGATTACTCCATAAATCCCAGGGGACAAGTCCTTGCCGATCTGATTGAAGAGCTTGAGATGGGTGTCCTAAACGTGGATGAGTTTACGCATCACTGTCCGAGAACCGCTTCATTTTCTTGCCTTGACCTATCTTTGTGCTCTTCGGATGCACAGCTTGATTTTGATTGGGGGGTGGTCGATGACCTCCATGGTAGTGATCACTTTCCCATTCAAATATCCTTTTCAGGGCAACTGCCGCCTGAGAGACCACCTCGGTGGTGCTTGGCGCGGGCGCGGTGGCCTGCATTTCAGGAAATGACTGAATTCTCTATCTCAGTCGAGCAGTTTAGGTCGGTAGATGAGGCCGTTGAGTTCTTCTCCGGCAACCTTATCGCCGTGGGCCTGACTACTATTCCTAGGACGTCTGGCCGTTTTGCACGCCGACCACTCCCATGGTGGTCGGCCGAGTGTGAGACGGCCCTGAAACAGAAGCGTTATGCCTACATGCGCTGTAAGCGCCGCCCGAACGATTTCACTGTCGCTGAATTTCGTCGGGCTAGGGCTAAGCTCCGGTATATTTCGAAGCACGCCCGCCGCTCTTCTTGGCGGGCATACGTGTCTTCACTTAACGGGAAGACCCCTTTAGCTGAGGTGTGGAAGCGAGTCAAAAGGATTCGGGGCAAGTTCTCGCAGGACCCCCCTCCCGTTCTCCAGGAGAATGGGACCGCAATCTCGGACCCCGCGTCCGTGGCGGAATCCTTAGCGACCGCTTTCTCCGCCAGCATTCAATGCACGTCGTGATGTCGCGGAAGGCCGCCGGCTGGACTTTACCTCCAGAGGCGGAGAACCCTTCAACGACAAGTTTACTGTGAGTGAGTTGCGTTCCGCTCTCGCTTCGTGCGCGGACACCGCCCATGGTCCGGACGATGTCCCGTACGCCATGCTTCGACACCTGGGTGAGCGAGGCATGGCCTTTCTGTTAGATTTGTTCAACAGGATCTGGGTGGAAGGTCTTCTCCCAGACTCCTGGCGAATCGCTACTGTGCTCACCTTTCGCAAGCCGGGGAGAGATCACTCTACTCCGACCGGTTTCCGCCCAATCTCTCTAACCTCTTGCGTGTGCAAGTTGATGGAGAAATTGGTAAATGTTAGATTAGCCTATTTCCTGGACAGCGGAGGCCATCTGTCTTCTGCACAGTGCGGCTTCCGTAAGTTCCACTCCACGTCGGATGCTCTGCTCCGACTGGAAAGTGCCGTCTGCGAGGCTTTCCTTCGTAGACAGCACTACGCCACGGTGTTTTTTGATCTGGAGAAGGCCTATGATACCGCATGGCGATACGGTATCATGGAGACTCTCCACACGATGGGGGCGAGGGGACGCCTCCCAATTTTTATATCTGAATTTTTGCGAGATCGTCGATTCCGCGTACGGGTGGGGGGAGCCCTCTCCGGCCCAAAGGAGCAGGAAGAGGGTGTCCCGCAGGGAAGTGTCCTCAGTGTCACACTCTTTGCCCTGAGCATCAACGGCATCACCTCGGTGCTGCCGGAAGATGTTCTCGCTACGCTCTACGTGGACGACCTTTCGATCTCTTTTGGCGCGGCCCAGATGCCAACTCTGGAGCGTCGACTCCAACAGGCATTGAACCGCGTCTCTCGCTATGCCGAAGCGCACAGGTTTCGGTTTTCTTTGGCCAAGACTAAGGTGGTGCACTTCTGCCGCCATCCACGGCTTCACCCCGACCCAGATTTGTTTCTTAATGGGGTGCGCCTGGATGTGGTTGAGTCGCACCGTTTCCTTGGTCTTGTATTCGACCGACGCCTCACCTGGGAGGCTCATATTCGCAGCCTTAGGGTCTCTTGTACCCGCGCCAAGGACATTCTCCGTTCCGTGACGTTCAGCGCTTGGGGCGCTGATAGGGCTACCGCCTTACTTTTTTATCGATCCTTTGTTCGCTCGAAGCTCGACTACGGATGCGAGTTTTATGCATCTGCAGCCGAGCGTTTATTGCGGAAGGTGGATTCGATCCACCACACCGGCCTTCGCCTTGCGACCGGTGCCTTCCGCACTTCCCCCATTGAGAGCCTGTTGGTCGATGCTGGGGAGATGCCACTCGCTCTGCGCCGCGTGCAGTGCATCACTCGCCTGTACGCGCGAGCCCGGCGCCTCCCTCAGTCGCCAACAGCTCTTACTGCATCCGCAGCTGATCTCGATGGTGCCTATGCCGCCGAGAGACGCCAGTCATACCCTAAGCCCTTTGGGTTTAGGGCCAGGAAACTCCTTCGAGAGGTAGATATAGCTCTCGGGCCGGTGGCGCCCCTGGTTCTGCCCAGGACGCCACCCTGGAGGGTACTACATTTGGCTATTTGTCGCCACGCCTCTGCTCCCAAAGCTTGTACTGCGCCGGGAGTATTGCGTTCGACCTTTTTGGAGCACACATCGTGTCACGCTGGTACCGTGCCAGTGTATACGGATGGCTCCAAGTCCCAAGAGTGGGTCGGCTTCCACGCCGTATCCCCTCTGTTTGAAGTCAGCGGGGCTCTACCAGGCGCTGCGTCTGTCTTCACGGCCGAGCTGGTGGCAATACACCACTCGGTACGGGAGATTACGCGACGTGCCCGGTTCGGAGACCGGATTGTGATCTATAGCGACTCACAAAGCGCCCTGAGTGCTCTCGGGGCATTGGAATCTCCGCATCCCCTGGTTCGCGATATCCGTGACGCCACGGTTTTGGCGAGCCGGGCAGATGTCGAGATTATCTTCTGCTGGGTTCCTGGACATGTAGGAATTGCGGGTAATGAGGGCGCCAAAGAGTCCGCGAGGACTCTGCGACCGGACCAGCGTTTCGCTCTTCCTCACACCGACTACATGACAGGAATACGGGCAGCTCTTCGGACTGCTTGGCAAAGAAGATGGGAGACGGTCGAAGAGAACTTAAAGTTGCGTGCCATTGCGCCGCGACTGTTCCCATGGACCTATCCCCCAATGCCGCGGCGGCTTCAGGTTGCTTTCTGTCGTCTCCGAATCGGACACACTCGTGTGACGCATCGCTATCTGATGGAGCGCTCGCCTGCGCCCTATTGCAACGACTGCGTCGTCCCCCAGACTGTTCGGCACATTCTTGTCGAATGTCCCAGTCTGGGTGATCTTCGCGCACGATACCTGTCCCAGTACCGGGATGGGCGGGGTCGCTACCGCCTGTCCCTTGTGCTTGGGACAGATTCGTGCACACTGACTTGTGGACTTGTTGACTTCTTGGGGGAGGCCGGCCTTCTCCCTATTATTTAAGCAAGGTTTGTTTGTTTGTTTGTTTGTTTTTTGTTGTTTTTTTGCATTTTTTTTGTTTTTTGTTTGTTTTTTTTTTCTTTAGTTGCACGCTCCTGCGCCGGGGAGACCTCTCCCCGACGCACCAGCTTGCTTCCTTTCCCCCTTTTGGGGTGTTGTTGTTTTTTTTTTCTTTAATTTCATTTTAAAGTAGCCTAGAACTAGGCCAGTTTTAATACGGCGACTAATGCCCAAGTAGGCAGTCGCCAGATGAGCTCTTAAAAAAAAAAAAAAAAAAATCTTCGCGCACGATACCTGTCCCGGTACCGGGATGGGCGGGGTCGCTACCGCCTGTCCCTTGTACTCGGGACGAGTGCGTGCACCATGACTAGTGGACTTATTGACTTTTTGGGGGAGGCTGGCCTTCTCCCTTTCATTTAACCCAGTTTAATTGTTGTTGTTGTTTTTGTTATTGCTTTTTTATTGTTATTGTTATCTCTTTTTATTGTTTCCTGTTTAATTTTTAAAGTAGCCTAGAACTAGGCTGTTTGTTTACGGCGACTAATGCCTAAGTCGGCAGTCGCCAGATAGCCCCTTAATTAAAAAAAAAAATCCATCCGCGGGTGCTGCGGGGACGGATGGGTCTGCTACCACCTTGGTAGGCGACCAAGCCAAGATCGGCACATCCGGCCCCTCTACCCCTTCGTGTGCGGAGCCCCTGACTAAGACTAACACCAAGAATGCACAGGGCGGAGCCTCGAAGTCACCGGGGCCCCTGATTCAGAGGTTACCTGGCGTTTTCGAGCCCGCTGGCTTCAAACGCTTCCTCGTTATTCGCTCCACTGATGGCACCATGTTATCCAAGGGCAACATGATCCATCAGAGGAGAGGACAGCAACAAAGGAGCTTCAGCTCCTTCGCCCACGCCCCGATGTGGAGCGAGTGGCTCGGAGACGGTGGTTCCTCGAAAAGAGGGCCCCCCGCCTCCGAAGCCGCAGCGCCCGCCTAAGGTTTCGAGGCGGAGGGAAGAAAAGACTCGCATGTCGAGCCCAACCTCCCCCAATAAGTCCTCGAAGGCGACAGCGCCCGGGGTTCTGCCCCCGGGAAGCGTACGGCCATTCCCGTGAGGGTCTTCAGTTCGAGGAGGGCCCCCGCGTCTCCTCCGAGCTAGGCCTGGAGGGCATATTCCTTCAATGGAATTGCCGTGGACTCCGGGCCAACTGGGAGGAGCTGCGGAGGCTCGTCCCGCTCTCCGTTAGCTATCTTTTTGCAGGAGACCATGCTAGGCGCGTGCCCCCTGCCCGCCCTCCCGGGGTACAAGGGTCCTGCGACCCCACCACCGCGGGATGGCCGGGCTGGGGGATGCGCGGTTTACACCCGGCATGATGTCTCCGTTCTTCCTTTCTCTTTAGATACCTCCTTTCAGGCAGTGGCTGTGTAGCTGCACCTGGATAGGAGGTATACTATCATTTCTGCGTACATTCTACCGTCAGCTGACTTCAACGCGGGGGACTTCCGCCGCGTCGTGGCACGGTTGCCGAGGCCCTATCTCTTGCTTAGAGATCTGAACGGCAGGCATCCTCTCTGGGGAGATTACTCCATAAATCCCAGGGGACAAGTCCTTGCCGATCTGATCGAAGAGCTTGAGATGGGTGTCCTAAACGTGGATGAGTTTACGCATCACTGTCCGAGAACCGCTTCATCTTCTTGCCTTGACCTATATATATATATATATATATATATATATATATATATATATATATATATATATATATATATATATATATATATATATATATGAATTAGTTACAATTACATTTACCCACAATTCGTGATTCTATTAGTTACCAATCCGTAAGGTGCATGGCGATTTGCTCTCCTGGCCGCCGTGCTGACGGGACTCAGCGCCCCCTTCGGCTCCATCTTGGCATTCTTTTTCTCCTACCGCTAACCCCTACTTCGTCTTCTGTCCCAATTCTCTTTCACCCTGCATCGTCCTTCCATTTACGTTTGTTTGCCGATCTCTGTGGACCAGAACTGTCCATCAGGCGGCGCGACCCTCTAGCTGGTCCTGCCTGTGTTGGCTGGTGGGTGCCTGAGCCGCCATAGCGCTCTTAGATGGCGTTGCTTTAACAACCGGTAAATTTCCGAGGCTGACCGGCCATTTTTGAAACGATGGTTGGGTCAGGGGTGGACGGGCTTACCCTCCTGGTTGGGCTGGCGCTCCGAGTAGGTGTCTCAAGGTAGACAGTGACTGCGCTGCGCTATACTCTACTTTATATGGGTAATAATAAAAAAATTATCTTCCAGAAGTTTGCGGTTCCCGTACTACGCCTGTTAATAAGTCCTCTTTTCCGCGCTTGTTAGATCCCTTCACAGAAAAGATAGATCCTGATTTCGATTATCTTCGTTTCCCGGTGCTGAATTCCAGTTCCGGGTCTCCGCTTTCTAAATCGGACGTGTTTGACTTGAATTAGGAGTTTAAGTCCCGCTGTGGTGTGCCACGCCGTGTGTGGGCCCGTGGTAGTGCCGATTTAGTGGTTGAGATATCTTCGCGAGAGTAGTGTGGTGCTGTGCGGGATTTGTCCTCTCTTTCGGGGATCCCGGTTTCGGTTGTGCCCCACCCTCGCCTCAATTTTCTTAAGGGAGTGATTCGCTCCAACGAAATCCTGCAGTATGATGTCTCGAGAATAAAGGATAAACTTTCTTCCCAGAGAGTTACGGTCGTTTATAGGGGGTCTAATTCTGTTGGTCCTGCTAAGGTTCCTACAAGTATACTCATATTCACCTTTGAGGGTCAGGATCTGCCCCATTTTGTTCATGATGGTCATCTTTGTGTCCCCGTGTCCCGTTATGTCGAGCTCTCCAGACGTTGTTTTAATTGCCACCAGTTTTGCCACATGAGCAGCAATTGTAGGCAGGATCGTCGCTGTGTAGCTTGTGCGTTGGCGTATCATGGCTCATCTGGTGAGAATCATGAATGTTGCGCCAAATGTGGAGGTTTCCATAGCGCGGCTTAGCGTTCTTGTCCCGTATTTCTTTTTGAGAAGGAGGTCCTGGCTCTTCGGGACTTCTTCAGGCTGGATTTCCGTGAGGCCTGCCGTAGCGTGTGAGGGCAGCTCGCCCCCACCGACCGTCTCTTCTCTGACGTCCTCCAGGATGCGGTGTCTCGCCGTCCTCCGCTTGGTCGTCTCACTCCTCCTTTGTCTTCTCGCGGTCCCTCTGTTGTTCCTTCTCCCCTGCCTTTAGGCCCTCCTCGCGCTTCCTCCGTTGCACCCTCTCCTTTGTCATTGGTCTCTTCTCATGTTCTTCCCGCTGTTGCGCACCGTGAGAACGACCGAGCTGAGACATTGGAGGATATCCGGCAGTTCCTCCAGGGGTCTGCCCATGTTGTTCCTCCCGTTCCTTTGCCTCAGCGCAAACGGAAGGGTTCCTCCTCACCCTTTTCGGAGTCCAAGTGCGCTACCTATGATGATGCTGGTTTGGCCCCCGAGTCGGTTGTTGAGGCGTTCTCTGTTTTGATATCTTCTCCTCCCCGGTATTCGCTGGCCTCCCACGTTGGCATTATCGATGTTATTGTCTGGGCCGAAGTTCACCCGGTTCTGTATTCTTTGCCTCCTACCCCGATCCCTTCTTCCTTGCCCCTTACCTCTGTGCAGTCTTCTATGTCTACTACCCCAGTTTCGTCTCCCTTGCCTCCTACCCCTGTTCCTCCATCTCCTTCTGAACCTATTATCTCCTCACCCTCCAACCCTGCTCCTTCCTCTCCATCTGTTCCAATTCCACCCCTTACCCTCTGACCCTGTTCCCTTCTCACCCTCTGCCCATGTTCCGCCTTCTGTTCCATCTTCTTCGCATCTCAGCTCTCGTTTGCCTCTGCTCGATCTCCCTTTCCCTCCGGGCCATGAGCCCTCCACATTGGGGGCTCGTTCTGGCTCTCAGCTGTCGCCTCCCGCCGTTCACGCTGTCAAGTCCGTGCCGGTTTTGTCCCCAGCTCATCGAAATTTTTCGCTTGCTCCTTCTGGGCCTTCTAGTAGTCGGGAATCTTTGACGGTCTCCGTCACTAGAATCCCGACGTTGATGTCGAGACGACAGTAATGTCTGTAATCCTACACTAGAATTGTTAAGGGGTTCTTTCCAAGTGGGAGGAACTCCCGCTCTTGCTTTCTAACGTTTGGCCCTCGGTGGTCTGTTTGCAAGAAAATAAGCTTGAGGCTCGCCCCTTCTCGGCACTTCCGCACTCCCGGGTGTTTAATTCCCCCCCCCCCCCGGCCGGGGGCGTGTCCCATGGTGGGGCTTCATTTTTAATTTCCTCTTCGCTATTCTCTGAGCCTCTTCACCTCCGTACTACCTTGCAGGCTGTTGCTGAGAGGGTTTTTATGTCTAAGGTTTTAACAGTTTTTTATGTGTAACCCCCCCCCCCCAGATTTTAGTTTGAGTCGGTTTGACCTTTTAGAGCTCACAAGTCAGTTACCTACCCCCTTTTTATTACTTGGTGATTTTAATGCTCGCCACCCATCTTGGGGTGATACTGCCCGTAATTCCCGGGGCGGAGTGGTTAAGTCCCTCTTATTATCCGATTCCCATTGTCTTTTAAATTCCGGCGACTTAACTTCTTACCATGTTGAAGCGGATTTGTTTACTGCTGTAGACTTGTCCTTATGTTCGCCCGACTGTTTCCTCGACTTCCGGTGATCGATTGAGGGTGACTTTTCCCGGAGTGATCAGTTCCCAATAGTCCTGTTGGCCGCCCTTTCTGGCCCCTGCCTTTCCCTCCCTCCTCGTTGGGAGCTGCGGCGAGCAAATTGGGTTGGATTCCGGGAGGCTTTCTTTATTGATGCCTCCCGTGTTTCCTTCGATACCGTAGATTCAGCGGTCTCATATTTTAGAGGCTGCTGGGCGCTTCGTTCCGCGGAGGTGCTCTGTGGCAGGGCGCTCCACCGTCCCCTAGTGTTCGAAGGATTGCGCGTCGGCTATTTCTGCCTATCAGTTTCCCCATTCCCGTTATAGGCGGAACCCGACCGTCTAGAATAGGGTCGATCGGAACCGGGCCCGTGCCATCCGCCAACGGACCCTCCGTCGTGCGCGCCTTGAGTCTTTGCGCCGGTACGTATCTTCCATTTCTTCGTCCATGCCACTGACTCGGGTTTGGAAGCGGGTGAATAAGATCAGTGGTCGCTACGCTGGTCATGCCATCCCCACTCTGGACATCGGAGGCTCGCTTGTGTCTGATGGCCGGTTGGTCAGTAAAACTCTGGTTGATCATTTTGCTTCGGTGAGTAGCACTGGTAGCTATCCTCAACGGTTTCTCGATCATAAGGTCGCCATAGAATCTCCTTTTAGATTTTACCAGGTGTGCCACCTACTCTTATAATGCTCTCTTTTCCGTCTATGAGCCTCGGGATGCTTTGTCTAACTGTGGCTCCACCTCTTCCAGTGATGATTGCATCCACTACGACTTTCTCCGTCGTCTCCAACCCCACTCGGAGTTATTTTGGGTTGACCTTATAGCATATGGTTATTCATGGGATTTATTTTCCGTTAATAAATCAGCCTAAATAGCGTTTCGAAAACCATAACCATAAATTTGTTTGATCGAAGTTGTCGCCTGATAGTTTTTAGGCCTAAGACGAAAGCGAAATAAATTTTGAAATAATGAACTGGGTTTTAAGGAAAACAATTAAACAAATATAAATATATTCATAGAATCAACGAATGTACAATGAGATAAGTTAGATTAAGTATACAATGTAAGATATGGTAAAATATGATTTACAGCAACGAGAGGTGAAGAGAAATGAAGTACGTGAAATATATATAAATATGGTGAAATAATATGGTGCCTATGATGGACTGTGAATTAGGGGTTTTATACGAAGAATGTCGAAAGTCAAATGGGAAAGAATAGTGTGCTATTTGGTCGAGCTGAAAGCGTGTGTTTGTTTGTTTGTGTGTGAAATTTTAAGAGATGTTTTTTGAAACAGTAGTACGTTAAATGAATTGTCAAGTAAAATAAATTAATTAATTATTAAGTTGTACATAAAATATAATCTAATTTACAAAAGTTAAGTAAAATAATTGAACAATTAAATTGAGAAAGTTGAGTAAAATAATTAAACGATTAAATTGACAGTTAAAGGATTGCATGGTATGAATTTTATATAATAATTGATATATATATATATATATATATATATATATATATATATATATATATATATATATATATATATATATATATATATATATATAAATTTCCCAAGAGGTTTTTATTATAGGAATGCCCAGAGGCATTGCTATAACCTCTACAACCTGCTTTGGGTCAAAGGAATGTATCCGTCTTCTTGGCGTGTGGGGGTTGTTCTGCCCTATCTCAAGCCCGGTAAGGGCGGTTTGGACCCCAGTTACTATCACTTAAATGTTTTTAAGAGCTGCCTTAGTAAGTTGTTCGAGAAGATAAATCAAGTTCGCCTCACTTGGTTTTTGGAGTCCAACTCGCTCCTCTCTCCATTTCGTTGCGGTTTTCGCAGCGGTCGTAGTACGCTTGACCACCTCATTCGTTTGGAAGACTCCGTTTTACGGGCCTTTTCCTCCAGGTATCAGGTGTTAGCGGTGTTCTTCAACATTCAGAAGGTCTACAATACCACCTGGAAATATGGTGTTTTACGTCAGTTATATGATTGAGATATAAGGGGCTTTTTACCGGGTCTTATTCCAGAATTTTTATCGTTCCGTAATTTTAAGATCCGTATTGGGGATGCTGTCTCAGACTTGTGGATTCAAGAGGAGGTGTTCCCCAATGGTGTGTTTTAAGTGTGATATGTTTTGCCGTTGCCATTAATAGTCTGGTGTCCTCTAGCGGAAGGGGTTTTGGCTTCCCTCTTCGTGGATAACTTGGCGTTGTTTTGTTCATCTCCCCACTTGCCTTCTGCTGCCCGTCGATTACCGCTGCCAATTAGTGCCGTGTCGGGTCGTGCTGTCATCAAAGGGTTTCCGTTTTTCGGTCACCAAATCAAAGGTCATTCATTTTTATCGCGCTCGTGGTGTCCTTGGTCCTCCTTCCATCTTGGATGGCACGGCGATTGAATATGTCCTCGTTTTTAAGTTCTTGGGTTTAACGCTTGATTGAAAGCTCACTTGGGTATCCGATTTGCGTCGCTTGAGGGCATCCTGTTCAAAGGCTATGGATTTGCTTAGGGTTTTATCCCACACCACTTGGGGTGGCGATAGACGCACCTTGTGGTCGCTTTATTCGGCAGTGGTACAATCTCGGCTGGACTACGGTTGTTAGGTGTATTCTTCAGCGTCTCCTTAAGCCTTGAAGATACTTGACCCTGTTCGTTCGCTTGGGTCCCCTCTTAGTACTGGAGCCTTTTGCACCTCGTCTATTCCTTCCTCCCCAGTTCATGAGTGCCCTTTTTTCCCGTCCTCTTCGGTATCTTTTGATCGGCGGCCATCTCTACCACGTCCTCTGGGGCTCCGGGTTGGGGACCATCTCTCCTCCCTGGGTGTTCCCGAGGTATTGGCCCTCCCATTCCCACCGGCAACGTGTTGGGGCGTCATGAGGTCTGTACTGCTTTTTAACATTTCGAGAAAAGGTCTACTGACCCTCTTATATTAAAGTGCCTGTTTTTTGAACATGCGTGTTCTCATGCTCACCAGCGTTCCATTTACATATACTGACGGCTCGAAGTCGGACCTCGGTGCTGGGGCAGGGGCGGTGCCTCTACGGAGTTTCTTCGGCCCGCCCTCCCTCCTGTAACATCCGTTTTTACCGCAGAGTTGACGGCCATGCTTTTGGCTTTTAATTTTATTTTATCTCTCAATTCTTCAGATTTTATTTTTTTAGCGTTTCCCGGCATGCTTTGGAGGCAGTTCGTTCTTTTACGTCCACACACCCTTTGGTTTTACGGAATCGCTCCTGGCTGGTCAGAAATGCCTCCCGTTACAAGGTGGCTTTCTGTTGAGCTCCGACTCATGTTGCGGGGGTCCCGGGCAACGAGGCAGCTGATCGGCTGGCCCGCTCGGCCGCATCGAGGTGCTGGATAAAGCCTCTGTGCCCTTTAGGGATTCCTATCCCGTAATCAGGGCGTATGTCTTTTGTTTGTGGCAAAGAGAATAGGATTCGTTGCCCTCTTCTAAGCTGTCCCTTATTAGACGCTCTGTCCGGTCCTATTCCTCTAGCTCTCAGCGACTCCGGTCTTGGGAAGTTGCTCTTTGCAGGTTGCAAATTGGGCCCACGCGACTCACCTATGGCTATTTAGTTTCAGGTGGATGCCGAGCTGCACCTGGTTGTCCCTTTTGCGGTGGCGAGCTGTCTGTGACTCACACTTTAGTAGTTTGTCCCGGCCTTTCTTCTCTTCGAAATTCTTGTTTCCCTACTCTTTCTGGCGTCACCTTTCCTGCTCGACTTCGCTTTATTTTATCAAAGGACTCCCTTAGGCTGTCCTCCTTCCTTACATTTCTATCACGAATTGGCGTTTTATCTCATTTATAAATTCTTTCCAGTTTTATGTTTAGGTTTATTGTTTTATCTTTTATCCTGTGCTCTCCCCTGCGGCTGTCGCATGTCATTTGTTTATTGCCCCAGCCTCCCTTGTATTTAGAACGCGTGCTGTATGCCCGAAATTTAAGTGTGCATCTCTATGTGTTGTACTATTTTTTCTAATCTTTTACTTTCTTCCATTTTTATTGAGTGTCTGCCACCTTGTTTTCCCTTAAACTTAAACTTATTAGCTACCATTAAAATTACTCCAAAATTATTCTTTCATACAAAATATTTATTTCCTAATTCCTGATTCTAATTAGCTACAAGTTACATTTACGTCAGTACCACTCACACAAGTTGCCTAACAAAAATATGATTATAATTATCATTTAACTAATTCTTCTTGTCATTACTGTCCATTGTTATTATTCCCATCTTCGTAACTTCGACAAATTACCTCCGTACTTTCATTCACTACGAACTATATATATATATATATATACAAGGTGTCCCAGCAAAAAGTTAACCGTACATTGAATTAGTATAACCAAAACCTATTGCAGATTTTCAGTCCTGTAAAACAAAACAAATTTAGCAACTATTTATCGGGCGATTCTGGAAATTTCATTAAATTTCCTTTTACGGCATACGGCATTGATACACTAATGGGTTCAGTGGAGGCTATCAAAATTATGTTTGCGCAAGGAAATAAAATAATGAAACTTTGAACTTTAAAATTAACAAATATATTTAAATCCATTTTTAACAAAAACACCTCTTCATATGGGTAATACAAATTATTTTTTTAATTTTATTTTCTAAGTATCATTTCCTTCCACATGTCTTCCATTTCTTTCCAAGCACAGTTGCGCCTTTGATCGCATTTATTGAACAACTTTTTTGATTAACTTGTGATTTTCCCTAAGTTTATTGACTTCACGTGTGATACTATCTCTTAACTGGTTGATGCTTTATGGTGGTGTAGAATACATTTTATTCTTTAGATATCCCCATAAGAAATACTCGCACGGTGTTAAGTCAGGGGATCTTGAGGGCCATATAATTGCATGATTTAGCGTGACAATGCGGTTGTCAAACGTTTGTCTTAGTTTTGTTCTTACAGCAAGCTGTCTATGAGCTGGTGCACCGTCCTGAATCCACCAAAGTCTATTGAATTGATTGCCGTAAGTCTGGCAGAGTTCCGGAGAGATCCTTTCGTTGATCATGCTCAAGTAGGCAGCATTATTCAAGTTATTCTCGTAAAACAATGGGCTGACAAGATAGCTATTCCCGCATATTCCGATCCACAGAGACACTATCTTCTGACAAATACGCGTGTCAAAGTTGAAGGCTGGGGGGTGGTTCAGCGGCGCAAATTGCCGAATGTTATGGCTATTTACCTTTCCATTCATGAAAAGGCTGCCTCGTCACCAATCACAATGTTTTCCAAGAAACGAGCTAGTTTATGGGGAGGTCATTCGACAAATTGTCTACGACAAGGAAAATCAGTTTCAAGAAGCTGGTGTCTTGCATGCATCTTATAGGGATGCCATTTTAAGTCATGTTTAATAATGCGGTTAAATGGTGACTTTGACAATTGTAACCCATTCTTTATGACTGATACATGTGGATTTTGAAGAAGTGTCATCTGAACATTTTCGATATTTTCTGTTGTTCTTATGGTTCTCATACGACCCGAACGACCTTTATTTAAATTTAAGCATGTTCCTTCATGTTGGTATTTGCGAACGTTTTTCCAAAGTGTGGGCTTGCTTGGTGTGTGCCGACCTAGAAAACGTTGTTCAAATGAATATTGTACTTGTTTAATACTGAGAGTCTTAATAAAGTTTGTGACTACAAATACGCGTTGATCTTTTGTTAACTGCATGATTAAAAAGGTTTTATGAAAGTAAACTTTTACACAGAAACGCTTTCATTTGCTTAGTAAGCAATAATGACGAGACCATACCACAGCGTGGCTGAAAAACCACTGTAAAATGGCCTAAGCTATGCTTGGAGAATCACACAGTGTCCTAGGCTACCTAGGCTCCCTAGGCTCCCTAGGCTTCTCTTGAAAGTGCACGGTGGCCTAGCCTTCGTTTCAGTATTTTACTTCCTTGCGCAAACATTTTTGATAGCTTCCACTAAACCCATTAGTGCATCAATATCATAAAAGGGAATTCAATGAAATTTCCAGAATCGACAGATAAATAGTTGGTAAATAAAACAATTTTGGTAAGACCAAAATTCTTCAATAGTTTTTGAGTTATGCTAATTCAAATTACGGTTAACCTTTTCCTGGGACACCCAATATATATATATATATATATATATATATATATATATATATATATATATATATATATATATATATATATATATATATATATATATATTGTAACTTATCCAAATTTGTGTTAATTAAACTTAATCAAAATATTCTACAGAAATATATTCCTTGTAATTTATAATAATAATATATATTATGTTTTTTTATCCTTGATTTATTTATTCATTCACAAACTATTTTCCGTAAAAGTCGTTAATCCTAAACTTGCCATTCGCCGAGAACTGGAATTTTCTTCAGAATAATTTTATTCAATAATTCTCTCATTAACATTTATAGAGTATAAGTTACTGTGCATTGTGCTATCTAGGCTACATTTTTATCCATACGCACTTCTATACCCTATAAAATTGGTGCCCGTCCCGTGGTATTTCTAGATACCAAATTTTATATAAAATATTCGAGGTCGTAAACAGACAGCGGCCATTTTGAGTTAAACGTTAGCTCGGAAATTTTCTCCGCTGGTCTCATCGTTTTTCCTTGTTTAAGTTTTTTTCTCAATCCATTCATTAATTGTACATCCTCTTTTTCAAATCCAATTGCATTATCTCACATTAACGAAAATACTAGTTTAACCTTTTTAATATTTATCAACCCCATATTTTTCTCGGAATTTCACGATACACACATCACATACTAGTTAAGAATCACGATGGTTACATCAGCAGCTTCGTTGACAACTCACACCATTACGCCATTGCAGGAAGGCCTTACTGCTTCCACCAATACGAGTATATATAATGTTACTTCCGCAAGCATCCTCAATCATTCGTCATCCATGCAAGAAGATTGATCTCGACTCCTTCCTTCCTCGATTGTCCTCCCAAAATATGATTCGGGCAACCTCATTGCCTGGTTAGAATTGGCAGAGATTATAATGATGCATCACGCCATCTCTGAACAAAATCGGATTTTCTGCATCACTCAAAATGGGGCTCACACAGTGGTTAAATAGCAAACGGAAAGGTATGCCTTTTGTTGTACTAATGGTGTGGCGTGAGCCAACAAATCATGTTTTTGATTGCTACTTTTGTATGACAAATATCGTGGGATTCTCAAATAAGAAGAAGTCAAAATTTGTATATCCAGATTGTAAGTCAGCTACAAAACCAGTCCCCCCATAATATGGTGATGTCAATCCCAGTTCCTCCATCAGCTAGTGCAGTTAAAGAAGATGATTCATCGCCTGAAGAGGAGGATAACAATGACGAAGAAATATATGAGGATGCTTCTAAGGAAAAGAAGACCCAGTTGATAAATCAAGAAAGATTGAATGATTTGATGAGGGATTCGTTATTGTCAAAGAGAACGCAGAACTGTTGGGCTCCAGACTACAGCAATGAAATCTTCTAAAGGACGGTGCAAAAATATCTACTTTCAGTAAGCGCCATGAGGCCTTAGCTGCCTTATACAAAGAAGAAGATGGTGCTTCTTTCTGTACCAATGTTAATGGCCTCATGAATCAGCTAGGAAACGAGCATTTACCTGATGAATGGAGACTATTCATCGATGCAAGCACTGCTAGCCTTAAAGCTGTGTTGCTACACAATGGTAACAAAAAAACTTCAATTCCTGTCGCATTTATTGTTGGGATGATAGAGACATATTACGCAATGAAATTTATTTGGGAAGGTGTTCATTACTCGCATCATAAGTGGAATATATGTGGTGATCTAAAGGTAATTTCTTTACTTCTTGGACTGCAGCTAGGATATACAAAGAATATGTCCTTATTATGCCTATGGAACAGCCGTGACGACAGGAATCATATTGTCAAAAAGGGGCCCGAAAGAGAACAACACATAGTTGGCCGATACAATGTGAAGCAACTGCCTTTGGTACATCCGCAAAAGATTTACCTTCCACCACTTCATATTAAACATGGCCTTATCATGAATTTATTTTGTTAAAGCAATGGCCCATGATTTTGATGGATTCCAGTATCTCAAAGAGAAATTTGAGGCAAAGAAAACTGATGCTAATCTTAAAGCTGGCATTTTTGTAGGGCCCGAGATCAGAGAATTGATACATGACAGGGAGTTCAGAAATAAACTAACCACTTGAGTTGGCAGCATGGGATTCATTTGTCCATGTAGTGCAGAACTTCCTTGATAATCACAGGGCTGAAAACTATGAAGAACTAGTGGACAAGATGCAAAAGGCCTATCAACGAATAGGGTGTCGGATGTCTCTTAAGATGCATTTCTTGCATTCGCTTCTAGATTTCTTTCCATCTAATATGGGTGATATTAGTGACGAACATAGGGAAAGGTTCCACCGAAATATCGCAATGATGGAAGGCTAGGTATCAAGGCCTCTTCAACGAAAATATGATGGGTGACTACTGCTGGTTCCTACAACGGGAGGATCCTATATCCACGTACAAGAGCAAGAGTCTGAAACATTTTTGAGGAAATTTATACTTAGGTGAGTACTACCTCTTTTATATGTAATACGTATCTTGTCTGGGTCTGCAAAAGGGCGTACACAATGCCAAACAGAGTGATCTAAGGTGACAAAGTGAGCCATATAGCCTAGTTGCATAACTCAGGAACCTTACGTGCTATGACAAATCTGAGCACATATTTGGAATCAGCGCACCAAAATTACTTAGTTACAACAATATTTACTCAAGTAGCAGAGACAAAGTTAAAATTTGTTATCTAGTGTAAGGATCCACATGGGAGACTAGTTCAAAATAAAAAAAAATGCATGGGATCTGTGCGAAAGTTTTGAATTGGATGGCTGAAAGACAGGAAACAGAGACTTGTACTGAATGGGGTGAGGTCACAGTGGAGTGATGTTATAGGTGGCGAACCACAAGGATCAGTTTGTAGATAGAGGAGAGTAGGAAAAGGGACACAGAAAAAATAATAGCGTAGGCGAGTTGCGAACAGCTTCCCGCGTCGCTGGACCACTGTTAGCCACCGGCGAATCCACTCGGCCATCCTCAGTCTCCAAAAACTCATTCATGCGAAGCTTGTAAGCCGCTCGTCTGCAATTTTCGTACGCTACATAACCCACCACCTAGAAGCGGAGCGTAGTTTGAAGAAATTAAGAGAAACGGTTTGGAATTGTTATCTAAGGGATAAGGCCCCCCTCCCGGGTCTGGACACTATTGTAGGTAGAGAAGGGTAGGAAAAGGGGCAGGGAAAAATAATAGCGTAAGCGACATGTGAACAGCTTACCGCGTCGCTGAACCACTGTTAGCCAGCGGCGAATCCACTCGGCCATCTCGATTCTCAAAAAAAAGACTCATTCAAGCGAAGCTTTTAAGGCGATCGCCTGTACTTCTCGTACGCTGCAAGTTCTAGGACCTTTATTATTCATATTTTATATAGATGATCTTGGGAAGGCTGTAAATAGCAAAGTGTCAATTTTTGCTGATGACACAAAATTGTCAGCTGTAGTCAAAGAAGTTGAGGGTAGCTTTAAGATGCAGACTAACTTAAATAAGTTATTAGCTTGGGCTAAGAAGTATTAGATGACTTTTAACTTTAAAAAATCAAAACATATCAAGATGTGGAGGGATAATAGGGAATTTAGCTATGGAATGGATGAGCATTGTCTGAATTCAGTTGAAGATGAGAAGAACTTAGGCGTAGTAGTAAATAGGTCATTGAGGTTTTCGAAGCTTGTGTATTAAGGCAAAAAATAGACCAAATAGGGTGCTAGGATACATTAAGAGGAATTTTAGCTACAAGAGTAAGCAGGTTATCCTTAAAATCTATGGCTAAAGTATTCAATGCATTAGCTAGAACCTCTACCTAAAAATGTTGCCTAGAGTTTAATAGCTCCCATTCTCACTTATCAAAAATAAATCCAATCGTACGAAAACGTGGGATTTCGGAACTCACGCTGCCATTCACGAAGCACGCATCCTATTTTCAATCTCGTGTTAGTTAATGCATTCTAGCTTCATAAAAACAATTCAATTAGTATTTACTAACATCCCTTAAATACAGAGAATTAATTTCTTCAATTTCTTTAATTTCGTTAATTTTAATCTCTAAGAATTTCGTCTGGTACGATCACAGGCTTGCGTTCTGTACGCGCTCATACACACACATACATATGCACGCTTAACAACCACAACTTCTTCACGCATAAAAATACATTAGTTCAACCATCACGTGTTCACATAATTTTGCAGTACAGACTATGATGGATCATCAACAAGGGACATTGGCTAGCGGCTCACATGATCAACACAATCAAGCACCTGCATCTAATCCCCAGTCCACGCAGTGGTAGCATCATGCATATCTCTCGCTTCCCATATTCGATTCAGAAAATCCAATCGCATGTCTAAAAGTCTCAAACCACAGAACATCACATAAGAAGAAAAGACAGCAGCAATCATCCAGCGTCTACCAATAAGTACATTCGTTGAATTCAGGGAGATTTTAATTAACGGGGGACAAGCTGGCGTTTTAGACCGCCTGATGGAGGCTTTTCACATGAAGTACGGCAGGTCCCAAGTAGACGATCTGAGAGAGCTCCTAAACACTCAGGAAATGAGAGATGGGAATCCTTTGACCTTCTTTAAGCACCTAAAGGATCTTATCAGGGTAAAATGTGCCCAAACCAAATTTTAACTCTCTCCTCACTGAGATTTCCATGAGGTGTGTCCGAGAGTGGATCAAGCCACTTATTTTAAACTCAAACCACTCGTATATAGAGCAGATATCCATAGCCGCTAATAAATTATTTGCTAATCCCTACGTGAATTGGGGAAACATCCAAAATCATGGCCCAACCAACAACACTTCCATTTTTCAGGTACGGGGAAGACGAGCTCCTCTGGCGACTGGTTGGAGCGTTCAAGGATTCCATTTTCTCTATCCAGGGACATTGAAGCTTCAATATGGAGGATGGAAGCCTTCATCCAGCGGTTAAAACTGCAACGGGGATCACAGAGCGAGCACAGACACGTGTTAGGCGATTCGAGGAGCAGGTCCCGCTCTGGTTCCCAAGGGAGAAAGTAGAAACTAACGAGCGAAACCCGACGCAGCGAAAATTTCAACCTCGTTTTTCCGCTTATTCTCATAATCTTCCACACCATCAGAGCTTATGCTGGTACCATCAAAGGTTTGGTAACAACGCTGTACGCTCTACACAGCCTTGTAACCGACATTATGCTTTTTCCCACACTGCGCCCAGTAGACTCCCAAAGTATAATGGATTTTTCACCCAATCTACTCAATGGTGCTAGTACCACAACAAATATGGCGCACAAACTGTAAAATGCTTACAACCGTGCAAGTATTTACAACCAGTACCCCCTCCTTCGCATAATCTCGACTCTCGACTCCCTGCATATCACTCTTCTCAACCAAACTCCTCCAATTTTCAAACTTCAAATTCAACCTCAAATTCTCCTTTAAACTAGAAAGGCATGGGACAAAAGGTCTACATTCCCTGCCCACACCTCATTTCCTCAGGGAGGTCCTCCTTTTCGCATTTTTTACCCACTTTCTGGTTTCTCATTCCTGGTAGACACTGGTGTTGAATGCAGTATCATACCAATTTTTAAGGCTGACAAAGCTTGTGCTCCGTCAGATTTAGTTATGAAGGCAGCCAATTCAACCAATATTAGGACCTATGGAAGACGTAACGTTCAAGTCTTACTCGGTCTCCGTCGTGTTTTTCGACGGACCTTCGTCATGGCCGAGGTAGATTGTCCAATATTGGGCCTCAATGTTCGTTCGGATAACGACCTTTTGGTCGATTCTCGACCCAGAGAGCTTGTCGATCGCAAAACACTACCCACAGTTTCAAGTTCGTACTCACCTTCTCAGAGTACTCTCCTCTCTATTCGTCTCAGACCCATCGTGCCACCATTTCAGCGCCTTCTTCAGGAGTTTACTGAACTCGCCCTTCCACCTTCGAAGGATAGGCCCATAAAACATAGTGTGGTGCATCGAATAGAGAGAACAGCAGGTCCTGTATTTTCCAGTCCACGCCGTCTAGCTCCAGATAAACTGTCTGATATGCGTGATGAATTTCAATTCATGATGGAGGCAGGGATTTATAGGCCTTCCGCTTCTCCGTAGCCCCCCCCCCCCCCATTCCACATTGTTCCCAAATCCACGCCGGGGGAATTCAGAGCAGTTGGGGACTACAGGGCTCTAAACGCTATTACAATCCCTGACCGATAGCAATTGCCTTTCATAGCCGATTTCACCTCATCTCTCTCTGGCTATACTCTCTTTTCTCGCCTGGATCTGATTCGTGCTTTCAACCAGATCCATATTCACCCAGACGATGTTCCAAAGACTAAAATCACCACTCCGTTTGTATGTTTTGAAATGGTCAAAATGCCATACGGATTGCGCAACTCTGGTTAAACTTTCCAGCGCTTTATGGACGGAGTCCTAGGGAGTCTTCCCTTTGTATTTTGCTACATCGATGACCTTCTAATAGCATTCTCCTCGCTGTAGGAACACATTTACCACCTTCGCAGGGTCTTTGCTCATCTTCAAGAGTACGGTATCGTACTCAATATCTCCAAATGGCTCTTTGGTGCCTCGCAACTCTCCTTCTTGGGACACCATGTCTTGAGTACCGGGATTAGCCCACTCGAAGATAAGGTTACCGCGATGCACAACTTTCCTCGACCCACATTACGCAAACAGCTCAGACGTTTCTGTTGTATGAGCAACTTCTATCACAAATTCATCCCAAACTGTGCCCGGGTCATGCAACCTATTAATTATATGCTCACCAAAACCATAAAGAACTCTTCTCTTGAATGGTCTACTGAGGCATTCTATGCATTCTCTGCACCAAAGAAGCTATTGACCGCGCTGTAAAGTTGGCTCGCCCTTCTCCAGGAGCCTCCATCAGCGTATCCTCAGACGCACCCTCGACTCATGTAGGTGCAACCTTACGACAAAAGATTGGTGACCAATGGCAACTTCTTGCTTTCCTCTCTCGCACTCTTTGTGACTCCCCAAAGAAGTATAGTAAGTTCTCTCGCGAGCTCCTCGGAATATACCTCGCAATCTACCACTTCTGCCATCACAAGGAAGGACGTGACTTCATTATTTTACAGACTATAAGCCTTTAATCGGTGCTTGTTCGTCTCGTAGTACTTAGTTAGTACACACTTCAGTTGACGCTCGTCATATGGACTTCATCCTGTAGATGACGAATGATATTCACTATGTTCCTGATTCTTCAAAAGTCGTACCGAATGCGTTTTCCCGCATTGCCGCGATTTCTTGCACGCAGCTCTCTCACACTGCGCCCATCGATTATGCAACCATAGCGCTAGCCCAGGAACAAAATAAAGACAGGCAAACATTGCGTCACACTTCTCAACTCGTCGTTCGCTAGATCGACCTACCGGACAATCCTTCCAGGCGCATCCTGGTCGACTATTCATTACCTGACTCTTTATGACGGACCCTTTCTCGTCATCTCCAGGGAGCCGAAGTTATTCGTACTTCACCTTGGCACCAGGCAGGATACTGTCTCCCTAGACCGCCTGAAACCTGCCTATATAGAAAACGTTCACCTATAACCCCTTTTACCTCCTCCTTCTCCGATTATAACCCTTTATGTTACATTAAGCCATCCAAACAATCGCCAACAACCTCTACTACTCAAACTCCACCTTCCGTTTCGCTGCCTCCTCCTTTTGTGTTGCAGGAACCCTCATCGTCAGTGGTGGTCAGTCCAGATCAAACCTCTCTACCAATCGTCACTCCGTCAGCAAAGAACAGGACCCGGGACTCCCACGTCCCGCCTGATGCCATCTCGGAAGAAACCAGCAAGCAGATCACCTTCGCTCCATCAACCTTCACACGTGCCAGCGCCTCGTTTAACGCTACTGTCACTGCCAAAGCTAATCTGTGTCCCCGTACCCGCAGTCAAACCAATGGCACTGCAACACGCGCAGGTCGTTTCGTTAGGAGACCTCGGCGTTACACGGACCAGTAGTACTCTATTAGAAAAAAGGGGGTAACCTTCTTAGGGGGAGGGTGTTATAACAATGCCCTCTGGGGCATTCCTACATCACGTAAACAGTTCAGGAGTTTCTGTGGCATGGTCAATTTCTACCACAGATTCATCCCTAAATGTGCCCAGGTCATGCAACCTCTCAACTCTATGCTCACCAAGACCAAAAAGAACTCTCCTCTTGAATGGTCTGCTGAGGCGTGCGATTCATTCTTTCGCACCAAAGAGGCTATCGCTCGCGCTATGGAATTGGCTCATCCTTCTCCAGGAGCCCCCATCAGCGTTGCCTCAGATGCATCCTCAACCCACGTAGGTGCAACCTTGCAGCAGAAAGTTGGTGACCAATGGCAACCTCTTGCTTTCTTCTCTCGCGCTCTTACAATCCTCAAAAGAGATATTCAACGTTCTCTCAAGAACTCGGAATATATCTCGCTGTCTGCCACTTCCGCCATCATTTGGATGGGCATGAATTTACCATTTTTACTGATCATAAGCCCTTGGTCGGTGCATGTTCGTCTCGTAATACTTCGTCAGTACACACTGCAGTTGACACCTGTCATCTTGACTTCATCCTGCAGATGACGAACGATATTTGCTACGTTCCTGGTTCTTTAAACGTCGTACCGGACGCGCTCTCTCGCATTTCATAAATTTCGGGCACGCAACTCTCCTACACTGCGCCCATCAATCACGCAACAATAGCGCTTGCCCAGAAACAAGATTAAGACACGCAAACACTGCGTCACTCTTCTCAACTCGTCGTTCATGAGATGGACTTGCCTGACAGTCCTTCCAGGCGCATCCTGGTTGACTATTCAATTCCTGACTGTCCTCATCCTCTCATTCCTCTCGCTTACCATCAGCACAAATTCATGGCCTCTCTCATCCTGGCGTCAATGCCACTCGCAAGCTCGTTGCAAAACGCTTCATTTGGCCAGGTATGAATGCCGACGTGGCCAAATGGACTCGCTCATGCCTGCCATGCCAACATGCTAAGGTCCACCACCACACAAAAGCTACTCTGGTCCCTTTTCCTCTTCCTTCATCATGTTTTGATGCCGTTCACATCGATCTAGTAGGACCTCTTCCTTACTCACGTGGTTGCAATTATCTTCTTACCATGATCAATCGTTTTACTTGCTGGCCAGAGGCGGTTCCTATCTCGGACATCATAGCTTCCACTGTCACTCGAGCTTTCGTCTCAGCATGGGTTGCTCGTTTTGGTGTTCCCTCAACGATCATGACTGATCGTGAATCATTGGGAAACAGTGATCATCAGATGTTTCGGTTTAATTTGTAAATAGTTAAGGGTAGAACAACGACAAACTCAACAAAAATTCCAAATTTTTATAGGGGAGATTACGATAAATTACGCAGCATGCTAAATCAGATTAGGTGGGACATAGAATTCCGTGGAAAGAATACTTATGAGATGTGAGATATTTTTAAGACTATATTAAACATGGTTCAGGAACAGTGTATTCCAATGAAGTCTATTAACATAACATAACATAATTTCACGGATGACAAAAGCCACAAGGGCCTATCAAAGGTCATCCGTATCCATCAAATCCCACCCACATAATGCATCCATAGGATTTTGTCAGATCAAGCATCTACAATATACAATTTAACAATCCATAGGAATGTCCTTTATTATTTATAATCTATGTACATGATCTTGGGCAAGATGTAAATAGTAAAGTGTCAATTTTTGCTGATGACACTAAATTGGCAGCTGTAGTCAAAGAGGTTGAGGGTAGCTTTAAAGTGCAGGGTGACTTAAATAAGTTGTTAGCTTGGGCTCAGAAGTGGCAGATGATTTTTAACCTTAATAAATGCAACGTTATTAACATGGGCAGAGATAATAGGGAATAAAGCTATGAGATGGATGGGTATTGGCTTAATTCAGTTGAAGATGAGGACTTAGGAGTAGTGGTAGATAGGTCACTGAAGTTTTCAAAGCAGTGTATTGAGGCAAAAAATAAAAATAGAATGGTGCATTTGGGAGCTTTTTACAGGCCACCTGGGCAGACTGATGATATAGATGAACTAATGATAAGGGAAATAAGTAAGGGATGTGAAACAGATGCAGTTATTATTGGGGACTTCAACTTAAACTCTGTGGACTGGGAAAATATGATAGGTAGGGATAGAACAAGTGGCAGGTTCATAGAATGCTTCGAGGATAATTTTTTGAATCAATTTGTTAATGAGCCAATGAGGGGGGACAATATATTAGATTTAGTACTTTCTAACAGTGATCATTTAGTTCAAGAACTGACTGTTGGGGAAGCATTGGGAAATAGTGACCATCAGATAGTTTGTTTTAACTTGGGAATTGAGAAGGGTAAAATAACTGAGAATGCTGAAAAAGTTCCAAATTTTCATAAGGGAGATTATGTAAAACTTCGAAGCTTGCTAAATTTGGTAGACTGGGATATAGAATTCAGAGGTAAAAATGCTTATGGGATGTGGGATACTTTCAAGCATATAATAAATGTAGTCCAAGAACAATGTATCCCAATGAAGGCCATTAGAAACAAAAGTAGGAAACCATTATGGTGGAATCAGGAGATAGCTAGAAAAATTCAGAGAAGAAAAGGGCATATAAAAAATTACAGGTACAAAATAATATTCAAAATTTAAGTGATTATAGAATGGCTAGAAATGACTTAAATAAGATTATAAAGAAGAACAAAAGGGTGTCAGATATTAAATTAGCTCAGGATAGCAACAAAGATCCTAGAAAGTTCTTTAGTTACTATAAAACTAATAACAAGTCTGGCAGAGTTAAAATAGGACCTATCAAATATGAAGGGTTTGTGAGAGAAACTGATGAGGAAATAGTTGAGGTACTAAATGGTCATTTTGCATCAGTATTTACAAAAGAGAAACTAAATAGTCCTATGTATAGTACTCATAGGTCAGGAAAAGAGGTGTTTACTAACATTTGTGTGGATCGGAGGATGATAAAAGGACTAATAGGTGATTTAGATACTACCAAGGCCTCCGGCCCTGATAATATTCATTCTAGGATACTTAAGGAAGGGGTAGAAAGTATCTCAATAGCTCTGGACAAGTTATATACTAGGTCATTGGAATATGGAGAAATACCCGATGATTGGAAGAGAGCGAATGTAGTCCCCATTTTCAAGAAGGGTAGTAAAGAGGATCCAAATAACTTTAGACCGGTTAGCCTAACTCCTGTAGTCTGTAAAATTCTTGAGAAAATAGTTAAAAAAGGGATTTGCCAACATCTAGAGAGGGAGGGGTTAATCAGCGATGCTCAGCATGGGTTTAGATCAGGTAGATCATGTTTGACTAACTTACTAGACTTTCTGGAGTTTGTAACAGATCAAGTAGATAAAGGAGAGAATGTAGATATAATTTACTTAGATTTTAGTAAAGCATTTGATAAGGTACCACACAGGAGACTAGTTCATAAATTAAAAATGATTGGGATATGTGGGGGTGTTTCAAATTGGATAGCTGAGTGGCTGAAAGACAGGAAGCAAAGGGTAGTGCTAAATGGTGTAAAGTCAGAGTGGAGGGATGTTATCAGTGGGGTTCCTCAGGGATCAGTTCTCGGTCCATTATTATTTGTCATCTATATAAACGATCTTGGGGAGGCAGTTAATAATAAAGTGTCAATTTTTGCGGATGATACCAAATTAGCAGCTGTAGTTAAAGATATTGATGATAATTTTAAAGTGCAGGGGGACTTAAATAAATTGTTATCCTGGGCACATAAGTGGCAAATGACTTTCAACCTTGATAAGTGCAAAGTTATTAACATGGGAAAAGATAATAGAGAATTTAACTATGAAATGGATGGGCATTGGCTGAGCTCAGTAGAGGATGAGAAAGATCTAGGAGTAGTAATAGATAAGTCATTAAGGTTTTCTAAGCACTGTATTGAAGCAAGAAATAGGGCAAATAGAGTGCTGGGTTTTATTAAGAGAAATGTCAGTTACAAAAGTAAGGAGGTTATTCTTAAACTCTATAACTCTTATGTTAGGCCACATCTAGAGTACTGTATACAGGCATGGTCCCCACATTTTAGACATGATATTTTAACCTTCTTGAGTCAGTGCAACGGAGGGCAACAAAGATTATTCCTTCCCTGAGGCACCTTGAATATGAAGATAGACTGAGGGTATTAAATATGTTCTCGTTCGAAAGGAGGTGTGTGAGAGGGGATATGATTGAGCTCTTTAAAATTTTTTCCGGGATAGATAAATTGGATGTTAGCAAGTTTTTTGAGTTAGATGATGGAAATCGGACTAGAGGTCACCACTTGAAAATTAAAAAGCAAGGGTGTAGGTTGGATTTAAGAAAGTATTTTTTCACCAATAGAGTGGTAGACTTCTGGAACAAATTGCCGCAGAGGTTAGTAGGTAGTCCAAATCTTACTTACTTTCGGTATACTTTCGGTGAATTCTGCCTGTTAATGGCAAGGCTGAAGTCGGCTTCCGCCTAACCCGCTTGATCCCACATTCTCCTCCCTTTCCAGAGTTTGAATTACTTCTGGCAAGGTGTTGTGGTGACGGCTGGGGTATCCTGGTGTTGGTGGATTGTCTTCTAGTCCTTGAAGCCACTTATCCAGATTATTTTTGAAGGCTTCAGGGCTAATTCCACTCAGGTCTCTTAGTTCTTGCGGGAGACAGTTGAATAAGCGGGGCCCATTGTACGTGAAGGAGTTGTGGGCCAGGTTTCTTACTTGCTGTACGGTGCCCTGTACTCCCTTGATGTAACTGAGCCTCCCTTTCCTTGGGTGTTGGTTGGTGACTATGGCCACATTTGGCACTCTGCCTTCCAATATCTTCCACATGTAGATTATTGTGTACCGATCCTGTCTCCTTTGTAATGAGTACAGTTTCAGTTCTCTGAGTCTGTCCCAATAGTTTAAGTGCTGTACCTCTTGGATTCGTGCCGTGTATGATCTTTGGATGCCTTCAAGGGTAGTTATTTCTTGTATTTTATGGGGGGACCAAAGCTGGCAACAGTACTCTAGCCTTGGGAGAACTAGAGACTTCCAGAGTGTTTTAAGGCACTGCCCTTCTCTGGAAGCAAAAGTCCTTAACACCCAACCACTCATGCTCTTTCCTGCTTCAGCTACAGTATTTATGTGGTGGGTAAAAGTAGCATCACTGCTCATGTGGACTCCCAGATCCTTGACATGCTCCTTATCTTCTATCTGCTGTTCATCATATTTGTAGTTGGTGGAGCTCTTGAGTATGTCGTTTCTCCCATATCTTACTAATTCAAATTTTTCTCCATTTAGGAGCATGTTGTTGGTTGATGCCCAGTCCAGTATTCTCTGCAGGTCTTCTTGTACTTTAGCTGCATCTTCTGGGCTTGTTATTTGCCTTTTTATCCTTGTGTCGTCTGCAAAGGAGGATGCTTCGACATGCTCCAGGTTGTTGTCTATATCTCCCACATGTATTATGAACAGGAGTGGACCTAGCACTGAGCCCTGCGGAACACCGCTCCGCACACTGCTAGGTAACGACAGTTCACCTTGCACAGATACCTGCTGGGTCCTCCCAGTTAGGAAACTGTGTAGCCATTTTCCAAGTGAGCCTTCTATTCCAAGGCTTCGTAATTTATGTAATAGGATCCCGTGATCCACTTTGTCGAAGGCCTTTGCAAAATCCAAATATATTACATCGGCATTTTGTCCATCCCGTATGGTTTCTAGAATTCTCTCATAGTGTTGGAGTAGTTGAGACAAACATGAGCGGCCCTGTCTGAAGCCGTGTTGTCCGTCATTGAAGGCTCTCTTTGATTCTATAAATTCAACCATCCTTTTTCTCACTATTCTTTCACAGATCTTGACAAGATGGGATGTCAGGGCTACTGGCCTGTACTTGCTAGCTTGGCCTCTGCTGCCTCCTTTATGAATGGGCGTAATGATAGCCGACTTGAGGGCTACTGGTACAGTACCATTCTGCAGTGAGAGAGACCAGAGCATCTGGAGGGGTTTGGCTAGTTCTTGACTGCAGTTTCTTAGCAGCTGAGAGTGGAAGCCATCTGGTCCAGCCGCTGCGTCTGGGGCAATCAATTTAATTGCCTCTATTATGTCCTTCTCCCCAATGTTGATTGATGAGAGTGTGTGAGGAGTACTTGGTCGAGCAGTGAAAAAAGTTCCTGCATCTAATATCCTCTCTTCTTCCCTTGGGTTGCTGAAAACACCTTCATACTGGTTCTTCAGTATGTTAGCCATTTGTTTGGGGTCTGCTGTCGGCTCACCATCCGGTCCGTAGAGAGGTCCCACTGGTGATTTGGTTTTCAGTTTCTTCTTTGCATATGAGAAGAAGTACTTTGGGTTTTCCTTAATTCGGGTTATTGATTCTCTTTCTTCCCTGCGTTGTTGTTCCTCATGCGACTGTCTTAGTTTTGTTTCTAAATGTATTTAAGAGTAGGTTGGATGAGTTTATGGGAAGGGAAGGTTGTGATGGTTCCTAAGTTTTGTATATATTAATATTGTTTGTATATATCTATAGCTGCATGATTTAGTTCTTGACAAGCCTTGATTGGTGATACCCTTGTTTCTGGATGCAATCCTCTGGATGTAGTTTTCCTGGGAGTTTGGGTGCCTTGAAAAAGAGGCCGCTTGACTCGGATGACCTATGATGAGCCCTTGTGGCTTTTGTCATCCGTTATATTATATTGTGGGGGACTTTGATTTTGTCTTCCCCTGGTGATGGTGCTTTTTGTGGGTGGGTTTTGACGGAAGCGGATGACCTTTGATAGGCCCTTGTGGCTTTTGTCATCCGTGTAATTATGTTATGTTATGTTATGTTATGTTCTTATGTTCTTAAGGTGTGTGAGGGGAGATATGATTGAGCTTTTTAAAATCTTTTCTCGAATGGATAAATTGGATTTTGCAAGTTATTTGAGTTAGAAGGTAGTAATAGTACTAGAGGTCACCACTTAAAGATTAAAAAACAGAGGTGCAGACTGGATGTTAGAAAATATTTTTTCACTAACAAAGTGGTGGATTATTGGAATAGTTTGCCAGCTGAGACTGTAGACAGCCCAAACTTGAATGTTTTCAAGCGCAGATTGGATGATTATATGGGGATGGAGGGTTAATTTCTTACTTTTTGGTATTGGGATATGTTTCTTGACTCATTCCTGTGGATGCAGTTTCTTTTTATTGTATATTGACTATTGTATATTGACTAATGTACATAGTATAACCCTCTAGTTCAAATTCACTCACATTATCATTAAATATATTTTCATTAACCCATGATTCAACTATACATATTATATCTATATCTTCATGAATGATATAACTAAATTATTCATCCCTTTTATTTCTAAGACTACAAGCATTTGTGTAAAGACAACTCAGCCCATCTATCCCTGAAGCACCTGAAGGCCTATCTCCTCTGCATCTCTTTTCTCTCCTTCCCTGACCCTGTACTCTTGTATTTCCTTGATCACTATCACTACTCAAGTAATTTAACCCTAAAGCACTTCCATTAGCCTGCCTACCTTCTACAAATCTGTGTTTGCTTCCTTTCCCTGCCTCACTTTGAGCCATTAAATTTCCCTGACCACTATCAAAACCTAGTTTCCTGGCTCTAAAGACCTAATAACACTATCTAATTCCCGCCACAAAACCTCAACCCCATCTCGGATCAGATGGAGTTCATCCATTTCATACAAACCCTTATTCCCATAAAACCCACTCCAAATATCTACAAACACCAATCCTGACTCCTTGCACAAACCTTTCACATATTCATTCAACCCCATTGCGCGAGACAACCATTCCATTCCCACATCCATTCTCAGAAGCACACCTGGGATTTGATGGATACGGATGACCTTTGATAGGCCCTTGTGGCTTTTGTCATCCGTGAAATTATGTTATGTTAACGCCTTTTACTTTACTTTCATCCATCCTTTCAATCAGCCTTTTATACTGCTGTCGTAACTCACAAGTACCCACCTTCTTTACATCGTTTACTCCAACATGTGTAATCACAACTGCTTCCCTCTCACACCCAAACAGCAACCTATCATACCTCTCACACACATCATTTACACCAGCACCCGGCAGACAAACTCTCACTCCCTTCCATTTACTTTCACTCAACTTCCTATCTAAATACCTAATCTGAGAGTCACCCATCACAATCGCCTCAGTCATTCTCCTATTCTCTCTAGCCCTAGTATTACCCTCCATCCTGCTTTCACTCACTCGACCTCCTATTCTACTTTCAGGCACGGCCACACCAGACAAATCTCTTTCAAATTCTTCCTCTCTCAGGGCATCAAATCTCTTAGTTAGCCTAACAGGTTCCATGTCCCTCTCATTCACACACCTAACCTGTCCTAACTTATCTATTCTGTTCACTTTCACCCACCATTCATCATCACTTACTGCTTTCTCTCCAGTCTCTGTTCTAGCCCTAACTTCCTCCCTCCTGGTCCCAATCTGACTCTTCGAACGTACACTGGCATCTCTTCTCACTTCAGACACTAAATCATTCAGTCTCAAGCATTCCGCACGTAATCAACTCAGCTCCGCAGTCAAAGTACATACACAGCACTCAGACACATTATTCACTCTCCTCTCTACACTACAGACATCGCACACTACATACACACTACTTTCAAAAGGCATACTCTCTACATCCAAACAGTCAGCCATACTTAAACAAGAACAACAATAGAAACAAAAACTTACGAACAACAAGAATTTGTGCACGCAAGTTTAAAACCTGCTAATCAAGATTGCCGCTGAAGTAAACAAAAGTCAGTTTCTCACCGAAACAAAATAACCACAATTTATACCGAGTTTAGAATCTATTTAACTGTATTTGTTAACAATTATAATCCTTTCTAAATACACCTTTTGCACAACTTTCCAAACAACAAAAAAAATAAAATCACAAAAATATGTAAAACTTATCCCCCCCCTTCCTAAAATGCTAGTGAACGAGAGCTCACCGTTAGCACATCTTTCAAAAATCTTTTCAAAAATCCCTTTATCCAGTCGTAGAGTTTTCAGTTTTGCCAGTAGTCAGTTGTGGGGAATTGTATCAAAGGCCTTCCGACAGTCGAGGTACACTACATTGACTGATTCCATCATCCATTGCATTTTCCAATTCCTCAAGGTACTCCAGCAGCTGAGTGAGGCAGGATCTTCCAATCCTAAAACCATGTTGATAGTCTTTGAGCAGGTGATTATCTGCCAGATGACCTACTATGACCCCTCTCAAGAGCTTTTCCATGACTTTACATGGCACCGAAGTGAGGCTCACCGGTCGATAATTAAGTGGATTTGTTCTGTCTCCTTTCTTGAAAATGGGGCAAACATTGGCTTTGGTCCAGTCACCAGGCAGTTTCCCTGTGTTTAGTGAATCCCTAGTGAATCTACACACTCTTTAACATAACATAATTACACGGATGACAAAAGCCACAAGGGCCTATCAAAGGTCATCCGCCTCCGTCAAAACCCACCCACAAAAAGCACCATCACCAGGGGAAGACAAAATCAAAGTCCCCCACAATATAATATAACGGATGACAAAAGCCACAAGGGCTCATCATAGGTCATCCGAGTCAAGCGGCCTCTTTTTCAAGGCACCCAAACTCCCAGGAAAACTACATCCAGAGGATTGCATCCAGAAACAAGGGTATCACCAATCAAGGCTTGTCAAGAACTAAATCATGCAGCTATAGATATATACAAACAATATTAATATATACAAAACTTAGGAACCATCACAACCTTCCCTTCCCATAAACTCATCCAACCTACTCTTAAATACATTTAGATTTGGACTACCTACTACCCTCTGCGGCAATTTGTTCCAGAAGTCTACCACTCTATTGGTGAAAAAATATTTTCTTAAATCCAACCTACACCCTTGCTTTTTAATTTTCAAGTGGTGACCTCTAGTCCGATTTCCATCATCTAACTCAAAAAACTTGCTAACATCCAATTTATCTATCCCGGAAAAAATTTTAAAGAGCTCAATCATATCCCCTCTCACACACCTCCTTTCGAACGAGAACATATTTAATACCCTCAGTCTATCTTCATATTCAAGGTGCCTCAGGGAAGGAATAATCTTTGTTGCCCTCCGTTGCACTGACTCAAGAAGGTTAATATCGTGTCTAAAATGTGGGGACCATGCCTGTATACAGTACTCTAGATGTGGCCTAACATAAGAGTTATAGAGTTTAAGAATAACCTCCTTACTTTTGTAACTGACATTTCTCTTAATAAAACCCAGCACTCTATTTGCCCTATTTCTTGCTTCAATACAGTGCTTAGAAAACCTTAATGACTTATCTATTACTACTCCTAGATCTTTCTCATCCTCTACTGAGCTCAGCCAATGCCCATCCATTTCATAGTTAAATTCTCTATTATCTTTTCCCACTGTAGGATATACTCCATCAGGACCAGGTGTTGATTCTGCCTTTAGACTTTTGATCATGGTCTTGACATCTTCTATGGAAAATTCACACCCCTCTAGACCCTTTAGACCCTCTCGACTCTCTCCCTGATACACATTGTTTATTATTGGTACAGGCACATTACTTTCACTTTCCTTGGTGAATACTTTCTGGAACTCTTTGTTGAGGATTGAACTTGCTTCCTTTGCATTTAAAGTTAAGGAGCCATCTGGATGTTTAAGTCAAGTACTTCCTCCTTGATTTTGGCTTTACTTTGTGCATATGCAAAAAATGCTCAGGTGTTTTGTTTCACCTCTTCAGATAGTCTCTTCTCAAAGTTTTACTTCGCTTCTCTGACTGCACGGGTTGCATCATTTCTCTTCTTGCAGTATCGAGCATATCTGATCCTAGATCTTCTCTCCCTATAGTTGATCCAAGATTTCTCCTTTGCCTGAATTTTACTAAATACTCTTGGTGTCATCCACTTAGGCTTAGGTTTTGCTCCAGGTGTAGAGATCCTTTGATATGGTACACATACAAGGGGCAGTCAATAAGTTTTGCGAATCGGTAGGGCAAAACAGAGGAAGGGGGATGGCTGTTTGTGGAGGTGTTATGACAAGTCAGGACCTTCAGCCACACGCTCCTGCCTCGTCTATTTAAAAAGCAGTAGCTGATCGCAGATCGTCAGTCACAAATTTTTCAACAATGGAGAAGGTTGAGCACCGTGCAGTGATCAAATTTTTGATGAAGGAAGGCAAGAATGCAAAAGAGATGCATGAATGCATGGTTGCATTGTACACCGACACCGTCCCTTCCTAGGAATGCAACCATTGCTCGCTGGAATAGGGAGTTCCACCATGGTCGTGAGTCCCTTGAAGATGACCCCCATCCAGGACGCCCATCAGACGTGACCAATGAGGACAATGTGGCCCGTGTGGAGAGGATGATCCTCGAAAATCGACAGGTGAAGGTCGAAGAAATCGAGTGAGAACTTGGAATATCACATGGAAGTGTTATCAACATCATCCACGACAATTTGGCCATGACCAAGGTCTCTGCCCATTGGGTCCCTAGAAACCTCATGCCCCATGATCGACTTCAACGTCATCAAAGTTCAGAGGAGCTGCTGCTCCTGTACAACCAAGACCCGGTGGGATTCGAGTTACACATAGTGACAGGTGATGAAACGAGGGTCCATCACTGGGATCCCGAGACCAAGCTCGAAAGCATGGCCTGGAAGCACAGGGGCTCTCTGACCCCCATCAAATTTCGGACCCAACCCTCAGCCGGGAAGATCATGGCCACCATCTTCTGGGATTCTGAGGGAGTGTTGATGGTGGACTATGCGCCTCATGGAAGGACCATCACAGGCCAATATTACGCCGAGGAACTGGCTGGGTTGAAGAAGGGCATCTCCTTGAAAGAACGATTTGGCATTATTTGAAGTTCATCCTTAGCAGATGTTGCATTTCCACTAACTTCCTTGTGTTTTTTCAGTACTTTCCATTTCAATTCCAAGAACTACTTTGAGAAAGCTTGGTTTGTTACATCGTACATCCTGTGGTTTCCAACTCTGTGGTAGGTTTAGGCGGGTTGTTGACCTTATTTCAAATGGATCATCAATACTCAGGTTCTTTATCATCTCTCTTACTCTTTGAGTATCTTCAGCTTTCTTAGCTGTATCTACCTACTCGAGATAGGTTTTAACTTTCTCTTTGCTGCTGACAGCTTCTATTTTTACTGCTGAACTTTCAGCTTTTAGATGTATCCAAATTTTAATATTTAAAGATTTAAAGTCATTTTCTCCACTCAAGGAGTGTTTTACAAGCAATTTGCTCTTCTAGCGCTTCCCGTCCCTTAGTTGCAGAAATCCTCAACTGGCTGGTCCAGAATGCATCCTGTTATCAAGTTATATTTTGTTGGGTCCCTGGGTATGTAGGGGTCCTGTGCAATAAGAGGGCTGAACAACTGGACCATTCAGCCTATTCTCTGTCCCCAGATAACTCTGCATTGCCTTTTCGAGATTTCTTTCCCACAACTTGGGTATGCTATTCAGGCATAGTCTCCTTACCTGCAGAATGATATAAAAAGAATGGAGGATGTTCAGAGAAGAGCTTCTAAGCTGGTACCAGGATTTGGAGCATTGACCTATGAAGAGAGATTGGAGAGACCTGGGTGGACTACCCTTGGGGAGAGAAGAAAGAGGGGAGATATGATAGAGGAGTTCAAGATCATGGGAGGATATGACTTTGTGTCTGAGCTCGAGGAGTTTTTCCAGCCTGCCCAAGGGATTACTCAAGTTCATGATAGAAAACTCTTTAAGAAGAGATGCAACAGAACTCTAAGACAGAAATTCTTTACTCAAAGAGTCGTGGACCCATGGAATGATTTTCCAGGCGATGTTGTGAACTCCACCAGTGTAAACTCTTTTAAAATTAAATATGATAAACATATAAGGGAATTAAATAATCACTAGTGAGGTGAGATTTTAAAGCACAGAGTGCATATTTCTTATTCTCGCATAAATTCAAATGGTGAGTATAAGAGATTATATTTTGCAGTTGTAGCAGGATGAATGGGATGGGTGTTCATCATTTAAATTATATATCAAAAAGTCTGTTCGTTCTTGGGCCTCTAACCTTCAGAGACTATGGTCCTTAGAGGCTGCCGTTGGCAGTATTTGCAATGGCCACAAATCAGCCCCTGCTGGAGTTTTTTTGTGGTGGAGACCAATCGGTCACCCACCTTCTACTGGAATGCCCTCATTTCACCATTCCCCGCTCGTCTTGTTTCCTGACCCTTTCAACTATCCCTTGTTTGTCCCGCCTTTGTTTCTTTCTGACAGGAATCTTTTAAACCCTCATTTTTTTATCACTATGTGGTCTTCTCCCTCCTTTATAATTAATCCACCCCCATTTGTTCCTGCTGCCATTTAGAATCCACTTGGATCTGGCAGCAGCGTAACTTGTCTCTTCCTTAAATCCTATTTCCTTTCGTTCGCTTTGGGTTAACCTTGAATTTGGTCATATTTCCCTTTGATTCGGCTTAACCTAGTATTTAGTCATATTCACTTGGCTTTGGCTTAACCTAGTATTTGGTCTTATTTCCCACGACTTTCCCCAGTCGGGGAGCCAAGGACTAAGACCAAAAATCTGAGTGCACAGAGCGGAGCCTCGGTTATGTTGAATCCCATCATTCAG
This sequence comes from Ceratothoa steindachneri, assembly GCA_963969495.1. Classification (NCBI taxonomy): domain Eukaryota; kingdom Metazoa; phylum Arthropoda; class Malacostraca; order Isopoda; family Cymothoidae; genus Ceratothoa; species Ceratothoa steindachneri. Next base: position 129,221,362 of record OZ018322.1, on the reverse strand, counting down.
AGTTAGTTATTCTCTCCGCTGATGGCAGCAGAGAGACCCTCTGACCCTGTTCCCTTCTCACCCTCTGTCCATGTTCCATCTTCTTCGCATCTTAGTTTCCCTCAGGGTGGCATGTCTGTTGCAAAGTTCCTGTCGATGCAAGAAGGTTAAATTTTGGTGCAAATAAATGTCACTGAACCTTGACTGTTTTAGTTTTGAGCCTCCTAAAGAAGAATCTTTTTATCCTGTGCATTCATAATATTTCCTCTAAAAAGTCCTTTTTCCTGGTTCAAAGAAACGACCATGAAAGAAGAAATTTATTTGAATTTAGATTAGACTCCATTTCCATTGATATTTGTCATTCCTTGCAGTATTACAGAATCCTTCCTCCGCTCTTGATCCTGTAACTCCCAGATCTCTCTAATAGCCTGTCTAGTACTCAGCCGGTCATTAGAAGTGGGTAAAGTGTGTGAAGTGGTTCTTTGTGAAAGTAGACTATCCACTTTCTGAGACAAGGTCTGTACTGTAGCACAAAGGGCCATAACTATTTATGAGAGCTGTTTAATTGTGGTGCCTTGGTCTGCATTACCCGCAACAGCATGGGCACTAGTACAAGAGTATTCATTAACTCGGCAACTCAAACAAACAAACAATACCGTCCCCCTCCAACTGAACTATATCATTGATCACCTTTGCTGGCAAACCCAAACACATGGACAAGGGGTGGAACCAGCAGTCACACACTTATCACAACCAATTACGTCATTGCCAACTTCATTCTTGCATGTGCCACAATCCATTGCTGATGCACCATCCAGCCCAGAGGTACCCCCATGAACCTGAGCAACAGGACTATCAACTAAAGGGCAGCAATCAGCAGAGGCAGCAGTAGAAGGTACAGGGGGCAAGCCGTGACACAGCACCAGTACCATGCTTACCTCCACTCATCCTGATGGGGGTAGGGGGCTATACTAACCACCAGGCAGACTGGAAGGCAGTGGAGGGACTTTATCAGTGGCGTACCTCATGGATCCATTCTAGTCCCTGTATTATTCATATTTTATATAGATGATCTTGGGAAGGCTGTAAATAGCAAAGTGTCAAATTTTGCTGATGACACTAAATTGGCAGCTGTAGTCAAAGAAGTTGAGGGTAGCTTTAAAGTGCAGAGTGACTTAAATAAG